>JAKTPF010000007.1:0-595855 GCA_030557475.1 Wenyingozyma nanaspora | reverse complement strand
AATATAAAAAAACTTTATTAATAATTCCATTTACCAAATATATAAATGCAGGAAAGAAATGACGTACTCTTTATATATTAAATAGAATAAATATTAATAAAATAAGTTTGATTAAAAAAAAAAAAAAAAGTTTTGGCCAGTTTAGCTTAGTGGTAGAGCGTTCCATCTGTAGCGCTAAGGTCACTGGTTCAGTTCTGGCAGGAGGCGATTACACACAACAATGTCACAACAATATGCAACAATATACAAAAACTTTATTAATAATTCCATTTACAGAATATATAAATGCAGGAAAGAAATGATGTACTCTTTATATATTAAATAAAATAAATATTAATAAAATAATTTTGAATGATAAAAAAAAAAAAAGTTTTGGTGCCAAAAAGTATTCTTGACCCAAGAGAATTATGACCTAAAAGCTATTAAATAAAGGGAGAAACAATTAGACGAATATAAATACTAAGTAATCTAAATATTTCTTAATAGTAATTAATCATAAGTATATCAAAAAAAAAAAATCAAATGAGGATAATAGTGTTGCAATTCAGTATTCTTGATCAAAAGAATTATAGTCTAAAAATTATCAATAAAACGAAGCAATTAGACGACTCTATAACTAAGTAATTTATATATTTTCAAATAGTAGTAGATTGTGATTATATCAAAAAAAAAAAAGAATTTTACAAGGCCTCACCAAATTTTAAATTATACACAAATCATTTGATATTAGCCATAAAGCAACTATATCCCCCGTCACAAAAACCCAAAGAAAAAGAATTTTCACCAAAAACAAAACGTATTTACAGAGTATCTCTACTCACTTCAGGTTCGTCAACTCAATAAATCACTAGGTCAGATCTTTGTCACACATGCATGACTGAGGAAATCGACCCTATAACAGACGGAGGAACACATCATGCACTTACAGAAGGCCCCATATCCCAACTGACTTCCAACAAAAGACAACTAACGTACGACAATAGCCTAAGCTTCTACATCTTCAACTCCAATCTCACCAATCAAAACAATTCTTTGATAAATGGTTTTCTCCAACTCTTCGTATGCCTCAAAAAACAACTACCAAAACATTGCTACAGAAATGGGATCCCATTTGAACGGTTAGCACTGACCCAAATTCAAATATATAATCAAATGACAAACGATAGAATAACACTAGCTAATTCCTTTTTGGTCAATTCAGGTTAACCCATATCTACAATCATATATTTACAATCATACAGATGTTGAAATCAAAAAAAAATCATTGGCAATTTAACTATGTTGTCGTAGTTGATCGCAATAGATTCTGTATAGGTGTCATACTAATATAAACCTAGGAATATTGCTTTTCAAAAGATTAAAAACTCAACTTCCCCAAAGAAACTTGTTCATTAGCGTCGTCACTGCAATAGGAGGATTCTGAATCACAATTAGAGAACACTTAGTGGATGGTTCAAAAAAGGCAATGCTTAAAGCCAACACCGAAAAAGTGTTCGCTTCCCACATTTAGACGACGCGTTAAAGAAAGAAAAATGGGTGACTTCTGTGATAAAACCATTGATTATATTAGGATTCAAATAATTCAACTTATAATTTAATTGATATGGGCACAAAAACTGAAGTCAATTATTTTCAATGGATACTACCGTCAAACCTCAATTAATGGAAGCTTTTTCCATCAGAATCAAATGCTAAAAAGAATAAGTCAATCTAGATAACAACATTTAGCAAAACCCTCTTCTACAAAAAAAGAATGATGGCGCAAACAGTTTTTCTGGAGCAAAAAAAAGGCGTTCATAACAGATTCTAATGAAGCAAGCATTGTTTGCTGTTAGACATACAAGTCAATAGCGTATAGCTATATGGGAATAGTATGGGAATAGTGGTGACGGGTTCTGGTTATCTTACAAAGACTGATACTAAAATGACAAGAAAGACACAAGCAGCATAGTTCTTTTAAAACTCAATTATATGGAGATCAATATGCCATAGAACCATACAGTATTTTTCCGTTGAAGTACGTAAGATGATTAAGTATATAGTGGGATATCTCCACCAAGATAATATTTTGCATTTGATAATGCCGGCTACTCATTCCAATACCACTTTACTGTCACTTACTATTTGCATAAGTAATAGCCTATTTCCCCAGTACTCCCTATTGAGATAAAACTTTAAGAGTTTACTTTCTTCTTATTCGAATGACGTTTACTTTTCTTTGGCCATTGAAAGTTATTAACAGAAAGTAATTAAAAGAGTTCATAGACTATAAAAGCTATAAATCACCTAGCAAAATTCATTAAACACCCAGGCTTAAATAAAACAAACAGCCTCAAGCCTCAAAGAATGCTTAATCACTACTCGCTTGAACAAACACATCCATTTATATGTGAATTTAGCTAAAAATTCCAAACACTTCAAAATGCTACAAAGCAAAGCATCAATGATATACATCTGTACATTTGGCTGCCTCTTTACAATTGGTTACTCCACGCAATACTAACAATTACACCTGTGCATATCTGCATATATTAAAACTAATAAAAGTAAAGTGAATTTCTTTGTATTTACGGAAAAAAGACTAATTTTTACTATTTATTAACTTTTTGGCTTAAATACCTTTTTTTTTGCCCCTGCGGTGTTTCGCTAAAGAAATCGTTTTTCATTCAAATCACGCTACAAACTAGGAAAACATAAAGATTTAGCGATTTTGTCATGTTTTTCAAAATTTGAGAATCCAACGGTAGATAATGAATATTTTCGCGAATAAAGAGATTCTTTGAATTTTCTATATTTCTCGATGTATTCCCGTTCTTTTTTAAGATTTGTTTACCTATTTCCCAATTCGGATTTTTTTGCTATTTTTCGATAATTTTTCGTTTTTTTTTTCGCACGATTATTTTTCTGCACTTTTTTACGTTTCATAGTGCTGTGTCTTTAGTTTTTTTCTTTAATTTTTAACTCCTTTTAATGTAGCCAACTACTTATACAGTAAAAAATTTACTGCTTCATGGAATAAAGCTGCCACTTGAGAGGTGAAACAAGTGAGGAAACCATTGAAGATTTCAGTAATCCTATAGAGCCAAAACCAAATGTATAAATGTCATCAGACTAACACACAATGCAATATGAGTAAATGTAATAATCACGCTTGCTCATGAGGTTGACATGCCTTTAAATCTTTGAGTATATTATCTTCTATAAATTCTAAGTTAATGAAGCAAAGCAAATATAAAATAAAGATCAGTTATTTAGGACCCATATTAAAGAGAACAAAACTAAAACTCTAAATACTTTTAGAATTAACCATCTATTACCAAAGACATGAGTATAATATTTTAATAATTTTCTTTGAGCTACCAATTCTTGCGTCTTGCTCTTAAATTATAGTTGCTAGTTCCTCGAGATAATCCACCTACTTCATTAATCGTGACCTCAATTACTTTCACTGAATGGTTTATATGGTGTAAATCTTGATCATTACTTTCTTCCAATATAGATAGTAGTTGTGGCATAGAAGTTTGTTGTTGTCTTATAGCAAACAGGAATTTAACAAAAAAGCAACCGCAGCTGATAAAAAGTTGGCCTATACTGGCTTATTCCTAATATTTCATAAAATGTTTAGCGTGTCTACGAGATTAAATGAGTAAATACTTTTCGTGATTAAAACTTCTCCTCTTTCGTCACAATTTAAACCATTGCTGTATAAACTATGTTGCGAATTGTTTAGAATTAAATTTTGAATTTAGTTTTAATGTAATAGAAAAACTTCTAGCATGCGGTATGCTTACTTACGCTTTTTTTTTGAACGTATTTTTACAACCAGCCTTCAAATAACTAAACTGTCTACTAATCATTATGTGACTGCTGTTTACTTGAATTACTATGATGTGTTATAAGTCGACGCTATGCCTTCTGTCGTTATATAGCCAATATATATTTGGGTATAAATACTAGATTTTCATCCAGTATAGAAAATTGTTTATGTCTTATGTAGCTTCAAAAAGTCGAAATCTGATTATAGCCAGTCAAATATATCATTGACTGATGTTTAGAAGATTTATTGATATGCGGTATAAGTGAATATAATTTAATTTTATCGTGCGTTAAATCTCTTGTCGATGAAAGTGACAAACTTGCTCAACAAATACATATCAGCTAGTTTGTTCAAGAGTTACTAACTGATAGTTTCCACCGTTTATAATTTTATATTATATTATTTATTATGGTTAGTCTTTGATATTGTGTGTTTTTGCTTGCCTTACAACATAGCACTACGTCGCACATTTTAGCCGATCCAACTATTCCTTAACTTATGTCACATATGCGGATAGACTTACAGTTCCTGGTTTATGCCTATCGTTTAGGTATCTGAAGAGATATTCAAATACTTGTTTTCACTATGCTGCTTAAAACAATAAGTTTTTAATGACCTTTCCAGTTGATGTTCAAATACCTATTCACGTGACCGATATAAAACACAGCCTCGCTGTTTCTAAAAGTAAAAACTATGGATTTGGAGACCTGAGACATTGAAAGGGATCATGAACTTGCACTTGAGGATAAAGCGTTTGCCCTTTGGACTTACCGAAGATTTGCTAGAATTGATATTGTAAGCAAGGGAGAAGACTAGCAGTATATAAATCTAATAAATTGAATTTGAGAATGAGCTCTTTGAAAAGTGCTATTAGTATGTATTTCATATGAAAGTTGGAGGCTGAGAAAGCATGTACAGATTGTCTCAATATATTTGGTTTACTAACAATAGGTTTGATAATATAGACAAAGCTACAGACGCTTCTTTAACAGAAGACAACTTGCAATTGAATTTTGACGTCGTTGACATTGTCAATGAAGATACAGACACTTATATTGAAGAATCAATTGATATCGTCAAGAGTAAATTGAGATCAACGGACGCCAATGTTATACTTCGTACTATATCACTAATAGATACTCTGGCTGAAAATTGTGGGGCAATGATGAGGGCAGAAATAGCTAAAAAAACGTTTGTGCAACAATACCTTGTGAAAGTGGTTGAAGAATCGAGAAGTGAGTCCCTAAAATTTGCTGTAATTAAGGAGATTTACAAATTAAGTCAAAGTTTCAAAGATGATGGAAGTTTGAAGGGCCTAAGCACTACGTTTGAAAGCTTCCAAAGCTCGTATCCATATTTATGTGATCAAGCAAAGAAAGATATTGATGGCAGAGGCTCAACAAGGGTCATTAGAGGGGCTACTTCCAATAGTGAGGAAGACGAAGATGAAATTTTAAAGAAGGTGTTAGCAGAATCTCTCAAAGATGCTCAAAGAATGCCTGGCTATGTTGCTCCTGAAACACAGTCTAGAGAAGAAAACTATAATAAGCCTCTAGAGCAAGTGCATTCTCCGCTACAAACTAGATCGTCATTGTCAGCATCTCAAGTTGATGAATCGAGCGAATTATTCAAGGTCATTGCGTTGTATGATTTAAATAGAGATGACACACTTTCATTTAAGGCGGGCGATATCATTACAGTAGTTGAAGTCATAAATGATGAGTGGTATCGAGGCTGTTTGAAAGGTAACATAGGTGAGGTTCCTAAGAATTACGTGAAAGATGCACCTAAAGTTACAACCCAAGAGCTGGATGATCTGAAAGCCAAATTGCAAAATAGCTACCAGGTAGATTCTCTGTTGTCAGATTTATCTAGAATTTGCCAAGATTTAAAAACAAGACCAAATGTAACATCAACTGATATTGATTATGTATTGAATCAGCTCAGTATAAACAGAAGGTTGGATGAAGTCAAAGCGATGGGGGACAATCTCAAAGCAATTCTTGATTTGACCAAAATGAGATTACAAGAGCTTCAAAACATGAATGAGGCTATTAATGTTAGCAAAAGCAGATACGAAGAGATAAAACAAGAAATGGTCACACGTGGTGCTTCCAACGCTTTGGATTCTACTTATCCCACTTCACAGTTCCAAAAGTGGAATATTAATGGCTCTTGAAATTGACTTAATCTTAGCTTTTTTTTCATTTATGTTACTCATTAGAAATTTCCGTGATAATTCGTAATTTTTTCATGCATTTGTAGTTATATGTCAAAAATTTACCCCAAGGGCTATTTGTTAAACGCTCAGGCTTCAGTTTACGTAAATGCCCCACAATTATCGAACAGCTGCTTTTAAATCCACCATCTTTTACAAGTATTTGTTACACTTATACGATAGTGGAGTATTGGCCATTTTTGTTATATAGATGTAGGTATTGATTATAACACTCAATAAATTAAAACTAAAAAATTTCCATTGAAATGGTGACAATGCATGCGGACGCAAGAAAGTGGTAACAAAACCTCGATCGTTGTCTGTCCAACGTCACGATAAGGATTATCCAAAAATACTCCATTCTGCAAACTTTAAATTAAGCTACGAGCTGTCTTTGACATTTTTTTTTTCCTTTTTTTGAATCACAACTTTTCTTTCCAGAGAGCTAAATTAATATCAAAATTTGCAAAAAACTTTCTCAAGCAAAAAAAAAGTTGCTGATAGCTTGTTTTTATAGTTGGCATGAGATAGTTATAAACTTTCAAATGAGCTTGACATCCAGTTTTGATAAGATTTCTTTCAAAGTTATATATTTTTTCTTGGATTGCACCTCATTTCTAATTTGTAATTGTAATTCACTGAAATCGATGGATTCACCCTCTTGGCTCAAATTAACTAAGGGGAGAAACACAAAAGAAACACGTTCCATTATCTCCTCAGTATCATTCAGTAAAATATTTGATGCAGAGTCTAACTCTTTGAACTTTTGTAATTGATTGAAAATCAATGCTAAAAATTTAGCATTATAGTGCGATTTTGAGAGGTAAGCAATAACTTCGTGACACTTTTCGTCATTCGTAGACTCATTTTCATCAATCAATCCACCAAAGTACAACGTATACAACTCTAATAAGCCATGTATAACAATGTGGAATGTAACTGTGCTGGGATTATTCGCCTGATGATAAAATGTGTCAATCAGATAAGCAATCAGCTTTCCTGATAAATTTGTCTGGGTCGTATTTGAAAAACGAACAACATCTATGAATTCAAGTTTCAAGCAATTCTCAATACTCAACTGTTCATTGAGCAAAAACAATTCACCTGACTGAGAGCTAATCTCTTCAGTAGGACTCTGACTTAAAACGATCAACTTGACTCTATTATCGCAGCCAATTGTGCCCAGCTCTCCTGAAAGTATTCTTCTTAAAAGAGAAGAGAGCTTTCCCGTAGAATGAATAATTGTCATTGCATCTCGTCAATGCCGCTCTTGTTAACTTTCAATTTCTTGGTCAGTGACGTTATGTGCTTTATTCAAGTATATATATATATCTTTGTGTGCTTAGTATTTAATCATTTATTTATTTTAACTTACTTGCAAAAACAAAACAGATCAAGGCACTGCAGTAAGAAGGGAAGCCGCTTCAAAGACATCCGTGCACACGTTGCGCCACAAAAAAACCACACCAGCCTTAATAATTACACAAGCCACACACAAGTCGGCCACTTTCAGATTCCAAATTTTTCAATTTGAGAGAGGAACTTGGCTGAAGGTTTGAAGACACAAACGACAAGAATTATAAAGACAGCTCAATAGTAAGAGCCAAGTTGTTGACATAGTATATCGGCACCCTACAAAGTGAGCTAGCTACGTATAAGAATGTCGAGTACTAGTGCAGTGAAGTCTCGGTCCTTGAGTGCTGTTATCCGTAGATGTCTAATTCAAAGTAGAAACAGTAGCTCTATTTCCTCACCAACCTCAAATGACCCACAGTCAGTACCAAATATCAATAATGAAAACAGTATACTGGACGACGAAGGTTCAAACCCAATGAATAAGATAAAAGAAGGTCAAGCTTTCTATCAGTCAGTGGCCAGGTTGTCCAAGGCGGAAATTGAGGAGGTTTTGAATACCTTACCAAAGCCAACATTAGATAGAGATCAAATTTTAGTAGAAAAATTCCAATCATTGTACCGCACATATGCTAATGCGGTCGAGGCTAATGACAAGAAAATCAACGAGTTTGGTATACTTGAAGATGACGCTACTACCGATAGCCAATTACAAAAAGAAAATGCGTATTCAAACTATCCAAAGTTGAAAAAATCACAGAATAATGAAGCATACTCGAGACATGAATTGTTTATAAGAAGAAAATTTCATAAAGATCAAATGTCTAAACTAGGTTCCGTTGTCACTAATGTGTATAAACCACACGAAGATATTTCAAATCCACCAAAGCCAAATGATTTGACTTTGAAGAAATTAATGGCTTCAGGTGCTCATTTGGGTCATTCTGTCAAATTGTTTAAACATTCAGCCCAGCCATTTATTTACGGTAAGTATAAAGATATTCACATCATTGACTTGGAAAAAACTATGACATACTTGAAAAGAGCAGCAAAGGTAGTTGAAGGTATTGCTGAAAATGGGGGTATTATAGTTTTCGTTGGACTGAAAGAAGGGCAATTAGAATCTGTGAAAGAAGCTGCGAAAAGATGTAATGGTTATTATGTCGTGAACAAGTGGGTTCCAGGTACTATAACTAATGCGTTGACTAGTAATAGAGATAAGCGTGAAATTGATATGGGAGATGTACCAACAAATCGTGAATTAACTGTTGAAGAATTAGGCTCACTGGTTAAACCAGATGTATTTATTGTATTAAATCCAATTGAAGGTAATGTTATACTGAAAGAATCAAACTTATCAAGGATCCCAACAATAGGTATTGTCGATACCAACGTTGATCCAAGCTGTGTTACCTATCCAATTCCGGCAAACGATGATTCTATCAGATCTACCAATTTGATTTGTGGTGTTTTAGGTAGAGCTGCAGAAGCAGGAAGACAAAGAAGATTACAATCAGTGAAAACTTATAAGAACAATTTGGGTATGGTATCCAATCAACCAATTGTTCTTAAAGGGGAAGAAGACGAAGGTGGTCTTGATGAAGATGGCCAAGATTGGAGTTTTGTTGATGAACAAAGTGGCTCCAATGTAAAGGCTCATGAGCCATCAAAGGCTGACAATAAAGTTGATAAGATGGATTTATTATATGACACCGAAGGATTAACTTCTTTTGATCAAAAAGAAATTGATAAGTCAAGCAGCAGCTACGAGCAATCGATTTTTGAAAACTCTTCAAAAAGTCAAACGCAAAACCCTGCAAGTGACATACTCATTGATCCTTATGATGAAAAATAAATTGCCCAGGAACCGTAAATAAACTTATCAACTTATACATTTGTAAATAGATTTTTTTCAAATATAATGAATTATAACATTTAGTTTTTGTAGTTTTACGTCTCCTCCTCTAAAAAGAAAGTACAGCATTAGATAAACTGCTGATAGTCAAAATCATTGACAAGTCTACAGTTCGTATTTATTATTTTTCAAAAGTTGACCTGGCCACCTAGTTTCTACCTGTGCATTGTAAAAACAGAATCTGTGCTGGTGTTCAAAAAAAAATTTATACTTGGTATATTTACAAGACCAAGCTTGTAGGCGTATAAGTCTACTTTGTCATAATAGCTAACTTGAAAGTCTCGCATAAAAGTAGCTTTGAAGTAAGTAATGCATTAATGTTTTACATCTAATAGGTACGTATGTATGACTTATGTAATGAATATAAAAACAAACTTGTTTAGTTATTATTGTTATTAACCTCCGGTTCTTCTTGGTTTTCACTTGCTTCAGTTTGATTTGCAGCATCTGAATTCGTTACCTCACTTATAGTGGTTGATTCCGAGCTACTGGTATTGTTTAATTCCCCATTTATGTATCTTGTAGAAACACCGTCGTTGTTCCTACGGCTTTCAACTCCAATAGGAAACAATGGATCCCTGTTGATTAAATTCCTTGGGAGAGTTCTAGATCTACTAGGCAGCCTACGAATCCCATTTTGAGAAGAACTCAACGGTGAACTGATTCTAGGGATAGTACGATTTCTCTGATCTAAAATGTTTGATTGGCCTTCTCTTAATCTGTTTACTGTATCAGATAATCCGTCTCTAGTGACGGATTCCAGTAATCCTCTTAATGTGTTTAAGTTTTCTCTGAGAGCCCCAATTGGAGCCATAGCATACCTTGAACCATCAACTGCTTCATTTCTATTTGCATGTAATTGATGTTCTTCTTGATCGGCCATAATGAAAGTTAAATTTCTTGAATTAAAGTCGTCAATGTTTTCTCTGCCTTGGCTAATAACACTTGCAAGATTGGGTAAAGTAATTGTAGTTTCGGACATTGGCTGCCCAAGAGTACTATCGCCGTTATTAGCAAGATGTTGGAATATGTTTTGTTTTTTGATATCATCTCTACAGAGTGGACAACTGTTATTTGCCTTTAGCCACTGATATAAACATGATCTACCAAATATATGACCACAAGGCATTTCAACAGCGACATGATTGAATAATTCATCAGGATCACTTTTATCCTTGGCTAATTTTGGTTCAGTGCCAGAGGCTGTACCAACGTTCACTCTTAGTTTTTTCTTTGGCTGTTTGTTATTATCATTTGATCTTTTCCTTTTCAATGATTTTGGTTTGGAAGATGTTTTATCCTGTATCTCTACTTCCTCTTCTTCTTCTTCTTCTTCTTCTTCTTCTTCTTCTTCTTCTTCTTCTTCTTCTTCATCATCATCATCTTCCTCCTCATCCTCCTTTTCATTATTATCACTATTCTCTTCATCTTCCAGGTAGTCATCATAACAAATTGGACAGCTCTTTTCACTGACAGGAAGTTCGCTCAATTTCTTTGTTTTTAAAGTTGTAAAAGCTTCTTGAGAAATACCAGTTGATTTTTTAACAGAAGAAGCAATTGTTCTCAGGGCAATAGTAGTTGCCAATCTTATCAAAACCTGTAAACTTTCGCTGTCACCGCTAATATTAGGGACATTTAATATTAAAGAACCTGACATATTATTGCTATTATTATTGTCAGTGTTGTTTTCGTTTGAGGCATTAGTTTGTGTTATTTCTCCTTGACCATAAATATAATTTACAGTTAATATGATATTTCTTGAAGTTCTCAAATCATCAGTTGGATTCAAGGTGCCTGAAGCAGGTATATTATCATTTGTAGCATTAGTATTTACATTTGATGATTCGATGCTCAATTCAGAAGAAGCTTCAGGCAGGGTATATTGTGCATTAGGAGGCGTGGCAGTGGTAGGATTCACAACGAGTGGAGTTGTTGGTCTTAAATCATTAAGGGTTGTATTAGTTTCACCTCTATTTCTATTCAAAGACCTTTGGAAAGGTAACAAGAAATGACGCAAAAAATCACCACTGCTAAAACCAGAGGTATTGGAAGATGAGCTTGCTGGATTGGAAGGTTCCCTGTAAACGCCTTCAGTTGAGACATCAAAAGCTGGATAGTCCAAACCTCGTACTCCCTCTCTTTGTTGAGGTGTACTTGAATCAGAATTGACATCGTTAATTCTATTATTATCGCTATTTGTTAAGGAAGACTCGGCTGGGGTACTGTTTGACCTTGTTAATCTAGTATTCGGTGTATTTTCTATACGATTTCTCAAATCTGAAATGTAATCCTGGGAGACAGGAGCATTCTGTAAAGCTGAATAGAAGGCATCAAGAGAATCATTTAAGTTATTTCTACTTCTGGAATTTCTTGGGCCTACTTCGATTGTTAAATTTTGACTCGTGCCGTCTTCATATTGAATTAAAACAGCGGGCAACGTAAATCTCCCATTATCATCTGTTGCAATTGCTGGATCATCAACGTTGCTGTCGTTGTTGTTGCTATTGTTATCATTGTTATTGTTATTCGAATTCTCACCGTGATTAGATGATGAGGGCGGAGTGTTCGCAGAGGTTCGCACAGAACTCATTTTCAAATCAAATGCTTATTAATGATGAAACTAAGCTAGGAGTGAAGGATCAAACACAAATGAAAAGACGCCTATCTGAGGTCTGGATGATGCCTTGACTCGAGGCTAGATTGTCAGTAAATGAATATGAATGCACCAAGCAAGTTGTGTAATAAACTATTTATAGATGCCCAATAATAATTCTAAGATGCAGGAAACAAAGCCAGAGAGATAGGGGCGAACTGGAAAGGTAATATGGCTATGAGACCTGAGATTGCCAGTGGTGTTGAGCGGCGTATATTAGTGACAAGTGGATGGGTATATCGCCAAGATAGAGATACCAAAGCACTTGAATGGCTTTAACGGGGGATCCAGGTACAGCGGACTGGTGTAAAAGTGTGTAGATCGGTGCCAACAAGCGTAATCCTCTATGCCTTTCCTTCCCATCACAATCTCCCAAACTCCTAATTTCCCAATCCCCAAACTGCCATCTCCAAAGCTCGCTCTCGCTCTCTCGCTCTCGCTCTCTCGCTCTCGCTCTCTCGCTCTCGCTCTCTCGCTCTCGCTCTCTCGCTCTCGCTCTCTCGCTCTCGCTGGCTTGACTCACCGTCGCGTCTATTGTCTATTGTCTGTCGTCTATCGTCTTTGATCTATCGCCGATCGTCTCTTGTTTCAAACCAGATAATCACAAAGATGCTCTTATTGTTGTACATGTTTCAGATTAAAGAAGCTGCAGTGTGTGTGTTTGAGAGTGTGTGAACACCTGTGTCAGCCTGCCTGCTTTAAATTTTGGCTAGCTACCATTATATCAACTTCTCTTGTGCGTAGCATGGTATCCATGTAAATCGTTTCAAACTACCACCAATCTGATCACAGATCTCCCACAAGATGGACGATGCAGAGCTCCATCCTTTGACGCTTCAAGTATGCGAAATGTTCCCCGATGTAGCGCTGAGCAGTATCTCAAACTGCCTAACCTATCATAATGGGGACATGACTAAAACTTGTGAAGAGCTACTTACTTTTCAACTGCTGGATCAGGAAGGTTCCCCTGTTACTCACAATCAAAATTCAAATGAAAATCTTCCACTTAAGGATGAATCTTTTGTTGAAGTTTTTTCAAAGAAAAAAGGTGATAGATACTCTTACAGCCATAACAAGGATGGCAGGAATTCTCGCAAATCCTTTAATGATGCTGTACCGAATAAAATGGAGCTCAAAAAACTGAAAGACATGGTTAAAATAATAGACAAAGCTGAAAGAATTTGCTTGCTATTACAATTAAGTAAACATCAAGAACATAAAGTTCAGGAAATTTTAATTCGAACTCGTCAAAACTTTGTGAAAACAGTTTTGTACTTTTTGAACAATTATCAAAAAGAAAATGAAACTTTATTGACTTTTTTCTCAGATTCTTCGTTAAGTTCTTCAAGTTCTTCAAATTCAGTGTCATCGCTTGATTCTCAGGAGAGCGAAATCAATATTTCTGCTCCAATTAAAGTTAAGAGTAAGGTTCAAGGATCATATCGTACGAGTTTAAAAGAAACAGAAACGAACAATGACCCGACTACTACACTGAGTCCACCACATCCCACTTCAAAGCAGAATTCTACGAAATTGAGTTATTCAACCGTATTACAAAATGCAATAAATGGTGGACCACATCATTCATATAGCGAAGCTGAACTTGCAGTTATAAAAGAACTACAAGAGTTAAAGCAAAAAAATAAGACGTTGTATTTGTTACCTGAATCATTTTATGATTCAGCTTTGAGATTTTTCAATTTTGATATGAATTTAGTTTTATCTTTAGCTTTCGAATTGTTAGAATATAGAGCGGAATTATACGATGAATTCCACATTTCCCATGAATATATACTAGCAATACCAGATGATACAAGTGAGGGAGGTAGTGACAAAAATAAAGAAGCTTTTTCTGATTTTAGAGTTAAAAACAAATCTGTTACTCCAAGATTATCGGAAAAGTCCCGATCAGATTTATTAAACGAAGCTAAAAGACTGAAAAATGAAGCTATCAAGGTCAAGAATAAAGAGGTAAAGGCTTTCTATCTAGAAAGAGCAAGGGATCTGCACGAGCAAGCCCATGATAAATTGAATGAAACTCAAGACAATCTAATACAAACAGTATCAAGAAAGTCAAATTACGAACTCGATTTACATAATCTATCCGTTTCAAAAGCAGTTGAAACAACTGAGTCATTGTTACAAGAATGGTGGAATGAAGAATTGTCACTAAGGGAAATAAACGGTACTTCGATGGCTTTAACCAAAGTACATTATCTTCCTTGCTTTAGAGTTATATCTGGAAGGGGAATTCATAGTTCGAATGGCGTTGGGAAAATTAAAGCAAGTGTTTCTAATTTTCTTTCTTCATCTAAATATATTTATGATGAGCACATGGGTTCTTTTACGATTCGTGGAAAGAGAAAATAAAAAGGGATAACCTCATTTGAGTCAGTAGTTTATATGTATATTTATATAGATAGATTGAAATCAATAGAAATTGCATGTTACAAATGCCCTATTTATTTTCGAAATGGTTTTATAAAAATATAGACATAATATATATATATATACAAGAATGGAAAAGTCGATACAATTTAAATCTAGCGTTTAGTTCTCTTTGATTTCTTTTGTCTTTGTAACACATGGCCACCTAATTTCTTTTCCTCATAATTAGATTCTAAAAGAGATAAGAAGTCATCTTCAGTATCGTTTTGAACAACAGTAGCAGTACCTTCAAATGCTTGTTTCTTTTCTTCTAATTCTTTATCTTTTTGTGCTTGAATTTCTTCATCACTCATACCAGATTGCTCAAAAGAAGCGAATTTGTTCTTGAATTTATTCAATTTACCTCTAGCTTCAGCATCTAATAATGACATATTAGGTTTACTCTTGTTCCAAATTGGATTGTTTCTTTGATCTGAAATCATTCTATATTCATCTTTAGGGTACTGCGATCTTCTGAAAACGACAGAGCCATCACTTAGCTCTACATGTGTATTGAACTTATGGTAGATAGCAGGTCTAGCCTTACCTACTACAATCTTTTTTAATGGTCTCTTGGGTAATGCGAGTTTAGCTTCTATACGTCCAGCATAACATCTAACGAGAGTCACTGGCTCCACTTTTATAGGGCTACTCCTCACCTGATTGGATATCAAAGAAAACATTTCTAGCCACTAATCTGCTGAGAACTCAAACTACTCAAGTCAAATACAACCTACTTTTAGTGCCATCAACATGAATTATTCATTGGCACAGTACAAAAAAATCTGCGTTACAAAGAGACGCTTCACAAAGAAGCTCGCTCGCTGACTGTACTTTTTTTTCCTCAATCTCAGTTTCTTTAAATTATCTATAAATTTACACATAAACAACTAATCAAGCGGCACTAAACGGCAATATATGGCAGCGTTCGACTATTTTGGAAAATTCTATTTAAAATGCTTACAGAATTCTGCAGTTTTCAACAAATTCAATGGTACTGTTTTCAATCGAAAAAAATGAATATTGAGCAAGATATTGTTGAAAATGTTGTTCAAATGACAAGGAAATGTAGATGTTAGAAGTCCAAAAATTGGGTAAAAAATTGCAATTAGAGCCAAAAAAATAGAGATGAAGGATGCGAGGTTCGAACTCGCGCGGACAACGTCCAACAGATCTTAAGTCTGCCGCCTTAGACCACTCGGCCAACCCTCCATGTAACACACAAAATTACGCATATGTATGTTATAAGCTTGCACAAGTAGTCACGTGATAGTCACGTGCAAACATATCACGTGAGCATATTAACACGTGATAATTTATAATTTTATAAATAATTGTGTTTTTTGCCTTATAAAAATTAAAAAATGTAAAGTGTTTTGCACTTCAATATGCGTTTATTACCTTATAGTATAATAAAAATATTTAATTTACACTGCTGTGCTATAATAGCACTGCCTGAAAACATCCGGTGACATATTAAATAATTTGAGGCTTGTTGATTACAGCCTTTTTATGTTGATTGTTTTGCAACTTCGTCTTTTTTCTCTTGTTGAGTTGGTTGTGAAGATTTGTAAATTAAATTGTCTCGTTACTCGTAAAAGTTAAAACTCTTTTATTAGCATTACTGGCTATTATTACACAGTTCCTTGGAAATAAGATTTATCAAAATTCAATCTCGTTAATGTTTTTGAATTCTGTGTCAGAGCCATATGGTCTTGCAAAGCCCAAAGTCTCAGTGAAGTAATCTTCATGTTTCCAACTCTTCATTGTTTCAGTAGAATATGGGCCATGAATTTCATCATCGCCATCCCAGTGATATTCCCATTCTTCTATATCTTCTTCAAGCTTACGCTTTAGGTTACTTTTATCATAAGAGCTACCTGATACTTTTTCGTAATCCCTTATTAATTGCTCTTTTTCTAGTTCGTATAAATTATTATACCTTTTGGATTTAGACTGTAAAACCTGTACAGTCTCAGTAATTACTACAATTTGTTGTTTCAGTTCTTCAAGATTTTGCTCTACATCCTTATCGAACTTGTCTTTTTTCAGTTTTTTTTTCAATACACTGCATTTGGAATTCAACCTTTGTAAAGCCTCCAAACTAGTCTCTACTGGCTGCAAACACGGTATTAATTTGAGCAACAAATCTGGTATACTAAACTGTGAGTTTAACATCTTTTCACTCGCAAGTTGCTCATCAATGTATTTCTGTCTCTTTGTTTCTGCTTCTTTTGCTTTGGCTATTTGATCCTTATTCATGCCTAAAAGCCATGCGTCATGAGTATTTACTTTCTTCTCTGAGCTATCGAGCTCTTCTTCTTCCTCTTCTTCTTCGTCATCATTTCCCTCATCACTCCCACTATCTTCATCTTCTGACCCCCTTTTCCGTATATAATTACCCATCTCATCAAAAACCCCTTCTTTATTTTCCTTCTTCAAATTGAATGCTTCTATTTTAGGTCCTCTTAGTTTTTTAATTCTGGATCTGTCTAAATGACTTATATCTGCCTCTTGATTATTGAAATAATCTTCCATATCCTTAGTGGTAACTCTGACTTGCTCCTCGTCTTCATTGTCTGATTCAATTATATCTGGATTGGGTTGGAACTCAGGTAGTTCAACTTCATCTTTATCTTCCTTCAAATCTCTTTCAAATTGTTTCATATCTAAAACGTTAGATTTTTTCTTGGTGCTCTTGGAGTTTGCTTTTCCAGATTCTTCTTCATCTGAGGAAAACATATTTTCGTCATCACCATTTTTACTACCATTGCCACTCTTGCCCTTGGATGTTATCACCTCACTATCAGAATCCTCATTTTCATCGTCGTCAGAAGAATCTGAGTTATATCCTTGCAGTTTTACCTTCCTATTCTTTGGTTTTCTTGAATCCACATCCAACAAAAGCAGATCATCTTCTGTCGTCTTCAAATTACTCATCTTCCATGTGCTGGCCAACCGGAATGCTATATCGACATAGTGTCAACTACGATGATATAAACAATCAAAAAAAAAAAGACTAATCTCTGAAAGTAAATAAACGGAAAAAGTGCTTTCTCTGAAGGCTCGCTTAATTTACATCAAAATAAAAATATGCATTTAAACTCTTTCTTTGGTTAGATCTTTCTCTTGATATACCTTTCATGAGCAATAAAGTAGCTAAAGGACTCATTTTTATACGACAACACGAGAATGCCAACACAGATCAAACAAGAGATGGAAGATTTTGATTTTGATTCACTACTGAATTTAGAACAGCAGTATTACGACGAAGGATTCAAGGAAGGACAGCTGGCAATGACTAAACAACAGTTCAAAGAAGGGAAAGAACTGGGAATACAAACCGGGTTTCAAAGATTGTTGATTATCGGGGAGTACAAATCATTGATTAATGTATGGATAAGTAAAGTAAATACATACATCGAAGGCACGGGCGTTCCTGCAAACAACAAGAGTAAGGATTGGAACAAAGTAAAAGATCAACTAGAGGATCTTAAAAGACTAATAGATTCATTATTCGAAAATGAAAAGCTATGCGTAAGCAATAATGAAGCTGACGTCATACAGTTGGAAAGTGTTATCAAGAAAGCCAGAGGGAAAGTAAGGACCATGAGTGGATTAATGGGAGATTTAGAAATATTTAAAAAAATCGAACCGTTAAATCAAGCAATAGGAGGAGATATACAAAAGTCTATGAATGAGGATGTATGGTAAATAAAAACGAAATCAATATAACAAATTACGGATCTTCATCTAAATAATGCTCTATTTCAAAGCTCAAATCATTGCAAAATTTTTGAATAATATCATAATTCAAATTACATCTCCATCTGGTTGTACCCCCAATGGTATCACCTGCAGATAGTTTACTGATCAGCTTCAAGGATCCCATATTTGCCAATTCATTCAGCAGTTGAACGTCAGTTGGATTCTCTTCTGGTGGGGCTTCATTATTCTGATCATAAATGGCTTTGTAAATAGCTAATAACCTTTCAAGAGTGAAGGGTTGAGGTAATAACATCTTAAGTCCTAATTCACCTTTATGCGACTTACGTCTCTTACCGATTCTGAATTTTCTTTGAGATCTCAATGCCTTTTCCTTGGTGAAATGTAATAAATCATGTTTTATTTCATTGAATGAAGCCAAGTATGTTGCTATAAGAATATACTTTGTTCTTCTTGACAAATCATAAGAAGTTGCCACGTTGACAGTTTCATCGACAAGATTTACCGTTGTAGAAATACCAAATTCTGTTTTAAGTATATCTCTATTTTGCTTAAATAAAGTCAATAAATCATTATATCCTTGTTCATATTTGCCATGATCAATTAATGGATTATAGAACAAAGGCCATGTCTTGTTCAATACAGGTAGTATCATAGTTAAATCAGAACCAAACAAATCTTGAAATATATCAATTATAATAGAAATAAATTGGTTTTTAAAGCTGATAAATTGCGCCCATGTAATATCTGTATTATCTATATCTCTTTTCACTTTTTCCGTCCAACTATCCTCTTCAAATTTATCTTGTAGTATAGATTTGATTTGATCTACCGTATAGCTTTGAAATAGTATCATTGGCGGGGAATGAGTCATGGATTCATTCAGATCCCATCTTGTGATGCAAAAAACTGTTGTAATACTCTCAAAAACAGGATCTTGTTCATGTAATTTGGTGAATGTAAAAGTTATGTCTTTTACTGATTCGTGAAAACCTAAATTTATTTTATCGACATTTTCTAAGACAATAACAAGATGCTTCTTAACTTTGCTACCTAATCTTTTGTTCCGCTGTTGAATAAGTTGCTTTGCAAGGACTACAAACGTCGCTGCTGTATCACACCTGAACACTAAATCTTGGAGCTCAAGATAATTCATATCAAAAACTTCAATCATGTGTCTTAGCACCCTTTGGTATACTACCTTTTGAAATACACATAACTCACAATTGACTGATATATACTCAACTTTTTCTTTCAAAGAATCTAAAAAGTATTTCAAAGTATGAGATTTACCACTGGATTGGGGACCTTCTACTACCAAAGAAGGTACGTATAGATCTCGGGCAGGCTGTATATATGCACTTAGTAGGTCCAATTGTTCATCCCTGTACTTACACTGCGTCCATTCCTTGTTGCTATCCATTGAATCTAATGTACTACTTTAGTATCTATAAATTTTTTCACTTCATGTCTTCTCTGAGTAGTTATCAAATGGCTAAAGAATAAATATCTTACATTAAAGATCACAATCTGAAAAGAACTGAAAGCGAGCCAGTAACTCTCATAACTTGTTTATGCTACGGTTTTAGCGCAAAGATTAAATTATTTTAAATTTTTTCATTTTATCTTACAACTGATCTTAGTATTGAAACCAAATATTCACAAATTTAAATTAAAATTAGAACTAACTATATATAATATGTATTCAATGGGCCATCTATCTAATCTAGTAGTAGTAGTATTAAGTATGTCTATAAGTTAATTATGGATAATCTAATCGACTTCTTCAACAGTTGGTCCAGATGGTTCTGGGGCAGCACCTGGGAAACCACCTGGAGCAGCACCTTCAGCACCTGGCATACCACCTGGAGCACCACCAGCTTGGTAGAATTTAGTCATGATTGGGTTAGCAACACCTTCTAATTCCTTTTGTTTAGCTTCGTATTCTTCGGTGGTGGCGGTTTGGTTTTCATCTAACCAAGCAATGGTTTCTTCACAAGCTTTTAATAATTCGTCCTTTTCGCTGGCGTCAACCTTTTCTTCAAAGCTCTTTTCACCAACGGTGGATTTCAAAGAGTATGAGTATGATTCTAAACCGTTCTTAGCAGCAATTCTGGCAGCTTCTTTTTCATCTTCTTCCTTGTATTTTTCGGCTTCAGAAACCATTCTTTCGATATCTTCCTTAGATAATCTTCCCTTGTCGTTAGTAATGGTAATTTGTTGAGTCTTACCAGTACCCTTTTCAACGGCAGAAACATTTAAGATACCATTAGCATCAATATCGAAAGTGACTTCAATTTGAGGAACACCTCTTGGAGCTGGAGGAATACCGGATAATTCGAACTTACCTAATAAGTTGTTATCCTTGGTCTTGGTTCTTTCACCTTCAAAGACTTGAATTAAGACACCTGGTTGGTTATCAGCGTAAGTAGAGAAAGTTTCAGATTTCTTAGTTGGGATAGTAGAGTTTCTTGGAATTAATTTAGTCATAACACCACCAGCAGTCTCAATACCTAAAGATAATGGAGCAACATCTAATAATAACAAGTCTTGAGTCTTTGAAGAAGTATCACCAGTTAAGATAGCAGCTTGGACAGCAGCACCGTAAGCAACAGCTTCATCTGGGTTAATGGACTTGTTTGGTTCTTTACCGTTGAAGTAGTCAGAAACTAATTTTTGAACCTTTGGGATTCTGGTAGAACCACCAACTAAGACGATTTCATCAACTTGAGATTTATCTAATTTAGCATCCTTCAAGACCTTTTCAACTGGGTCAATAGTAGATCTGAATAAATCTTGACATAATTCTTCGAATCTAGCTCTGGTTATAGAAGTGTAGAAATCAACACCTTCGTATAAAGAATCAATTTCAATTGAGGTTTGAGCAGAAGAAGATAAAGTTCTCTTAGCACGTTCACAAGCGGTTCTTAATCTTCTTAAAGCTCTTTGGTTGGATGATAAATCCTTCTTGTTCTTTCTCTTGAATTCATTAATGAAGTGGTTAACTAATCTGTTATCGAAATCTTCACCACCTAAATGGGTGTCACCAGCAGTAGCTTTAACTTCGAAAATACCATCTTCAATGGATAATAATGAGACATCGAAAGTACCACCACCTAAATCGAAAATTAAAACATTCTTTTCACCTTCATCTTTCTTATCTAAACCGTAAGCAATGGCGGCAGCAGTTGGTTCGTTAATGATACGTAAAACGTTTAAACCAGCAATTAAACCAGCATCCTTGGTGGCTTGTCTTTGAGAATCGTTGAAATAAGCTGGAACGGTAATGACAGCATCGTTCACCTTAGTACCAAGGTAAGATTCAGCGGTTTCTTTCATTTTAGTTAAGATCATAGAAGAGATTTCTTCTGGGGTGAAAACCTTGGTTTCACCTTTGAATTCGACTTGAATTTGTGGTTTAGAACCTTTGTCGACAACCTTGAAAGGGAAATGTTTCACATCACCTTGAACTTCGGCATCATCGAATTTTCTACCGATCAATCTCTTAGCATCGAAAACGGTGTTAGCTGGGTTCATAGCAGCTTGATTCTTGGCAGCATCACCAATTAATCTTTCGGAGTCAGTGAAGGCAACGAATGATGGGGTGGTTCTGTTACCTTGGTCATTGGCGATAATATCAACTCTGTCATTAGAGAAGTGAGCGACACAGGAATAGGTAGTACCTAAATCGATACCGACGGCTTTACTCATGATTGTGTATTAGTTTTCTTGTGAGTGTATGGAAGTAAACTGTAAGTAAACTATATGTACAGGGAAAGGAGGAAGGAATTGAAGTGAAAGAAGAGCAAAAGAGAAGATGAAAAGTGGGAAAATTGTTCAATTTAACTGGCAAGATGCCAATGGAGAAGAATTTGTCAATCGTCAACGAAGTGGCCAATTTGACGAAAGAGGCAGTGACGAAACCTTCTAGAATATTCTATGAGAGATCTGAAAAATATTAGCGGTGTCAGGTGTGGTATTTATTATCCTGTTAATGGTTGACTAAATGCGTTGACTTACTGCCTAAATTTTGGTAATCAAATATATACTTGCAAAAATACCTTTCGAACAATAAAAATATATTCATCAATTCACTTAAAGAAAGTAATGTATGGAAGTGGGTGACTAAATAGATATATATATATATACACACATATAAAAACGTATGAAAAATTGGCCATCAAAAAAAAAAAAAAAATCTAATAAGATCGAGATACTACTGCTGTTTGGTTGCTGGAGCAACAGGGGCAGCACCAGCCAATTTGATATCACTGACTTTCTTCAAGCCTTGTTTCAATTGAATCCATATATCCTTGACTTGTAAAGGCAAACTTGGATGAGCGGTTAAGCCATCTATTCTAACTTCTAGTTGCTTAAATGCTGTTCTAGTTACGTTATTCTTTTCATCTCTCAACTTGATGAAAATACCGTAGACGACTAAAGCAATCCAGTAACCTTTTGACCAAATCAATGCTTTCAAAAGGATATAAAACATAGTCAAGATTTCAAAATTAGCAGCTTGGAATAATGACAAGTCATGGTATTTTTGTATAAACGAAATTAATTTACCATCAATTGACTTTTTAGCACCTGCCGATAATGGTAAAATTGGTAAAAGTGAATTTTTGAAATAGATGATTGTGTGGAATGTTGAGAATAGTAAAAATGGGAAAATTGATAAAGTGATACAGTTTGGCAAGATCAGTAATAAACATGCGGCAATTGAGAAGTAATGGAAATTATCATCATTAAATAACTTGCTTCTGTTAACGCTAATCTTCCCAGTACTGGTCTTATAAGTATTGTATAAAATGATACCAAAAGACTCTAAAACTGACACGTAAATGAGTTTATAATAGAAAGAATTCCAGCTGTTTACTTTATTCCTGTAACTTAAAAAGTATAACGAACTGAAGAAAACAGTTGACAAGTTACCCATAAACCAAGCAAATTGAACGGTTTTTGCTAATTTGATAAGGTTTTCTGTGAAAGTTGCAGCTGAAGATGCAGCAGCGCCCACGGATTCTTTCTTAGGAGTGTTAGTTTTGCTGTCTGACATTATATGTGGCTATTTCTACAGTGAGAAAACGGCAGCAGCAATTGTAACAGTTATCAATTGAAGTAACAGTCCCCCCTTCAAGCTGTCTTTTGACTACCTGCCTGTCTGATCAGGAAGTAAAAATCCACTTCCCAGCAAGGAAGAAGGAAAGAATTTCATTTGCTCTGCCAATTATCGCGTCGATCGACTAATTAATTGCGACGCGTCTGTGTTGGCTTTTTGGTGGAACGAAGAGCGTACAGGCAAGAAGGGGGATGGATGATGGATGGGTGGGTGAAAGAAGAAGATGATGATGAAGTGGCGTAAGTGGCTTAAGTGGGCTGAAGGACAGTATCACAGGCAGAATAAGCGACATATATTGACATCCAATAGACTGGAGGTGAACTGACGATGATGGATAGCAGCGACAAGATCAAGCCTTTGCAACAGAATCAACCCATTTCCGACTCCGAAGATTTAAGGTTAAAACAAAAATGTAAGGATCTGAAGAAAAAAATTCAATTGATTGAAACGGAGAATGAAATTAAATCAATTGCTGTATCTAGATCCAAATATGCTATAAAGAGATTAAGGTTTGAATATATCTTACTACTGGAGATGCTTGAAAAAAAAACTTTATTAAACTCTTCTATATTAAACTCAAACCAGTTGACTAGCTTATTAGATGATAGCTTTGAATTTAACGAAGAAAACTTGGATTTGAACGATCTGAATCTATTGCTCTCTAACTCCCCATTATCTAACTTGAAGTCAAATGATTTTACTTTGAGCAATTTAATCAACAACGTATCGCAAAACAAAAACTCAAACTTAAAACTATCCAATTCAAAACTGTCGAATGAGCTTGCAACTGCGAATCACTTGAGTATTGTGTCAGGCAAAAGGAAAAGAGGTGGCCCAGGAGCTTTGAAAAAATTAAGAGCTAAGGATCCAAGTATACCAAAGAGACCAACGAATGCTTATTTAATATTTTGTGATTTACAAAAGGAAAAACTTAAAAAGGAAATAGAGGATAATAAAAACTCGGATAACAATGAGAATTTAACAACCGATTTGTCAAAAGCAATGACTGAAGCCTGGAAAAAACTGGGTGATGATGAAAGAAAACCTTACTATGAATTATATGAACAAGATAGATTAAGATATCATAAAGAATTAGAGGTTTATAGTCAAAAATTGAAAAAGGAACAAGATTCAACAAATGGTGAGTCAGGCACGAAGGAAGATGGGTTGACCACTATTGAATCAACACCTATACCTGAAGGAGACGATGAGGATGATGAAAGGGATAATAAAAAAATCAAATTAGAAGTTGAAGAGCCAATAAGTGAGGCCGACGAAGTGGAAGCTGTTCAAGATCAAAAAGATACTTCGACTTTGGCATCTGCTGATGATGTCTCTGCTAGTGCTGCAACTACTAATGCTGATAATGGTGAAGATGATGCAGAAGCAGAAACTGAAGAAGTTCAAGCTGAGATAGAACAAAACGCAGATGTAAATGGAGAGGATGTGGAAGCTACTGCTGATGCCAGCTCAACTGATGTTAAAGATTCAACTACTCATGTCTCTGAGACTAAATAAATAGTTTTTTTTTTTTTTTTTTGTAAACGCTCAACAACCTTAAAAAGGTACTTTTTATTGTATATACAAGTTATGTAAAAAAAGAATCTATAATTTCCTTCTCTTTGATTTGTCACGGTATAAACCATTTTCATCTTTATTATGCTTTCTCTTTTCTCTGAATTTGGAATGCTTCTTCATCTTCTTCCTTGCAGAAACATCAGGCATATTCAAACTCAGTTGACTTCTACGAACTTTACGAGCATGTCTTCTATGTTGAATCTCTTTTCTAGCCATTGCAAAGAGCAAATTGTAATCTGAATTACCTAACTTCTCAGATATCAAACTCAATAGTTTACCTATCAAAATAGCCAAATTGTTGACCTCACCATCACTTTCAGCTGCCACTGATTCGCTATCTTGATCAAGTTCTTGTAAATTAATCAGTGTAATTAAAAGGCCTTTATTTCCGCCAATATACTTAGTAATATCCTCAACTGACATACCAGATAGAACAACATAAAGATACTGAATCATAGATCTTTTGGTGATAACCAACTCTTTTATTGGTCTAGAATCATTCTTCAAAGTACTATTAGCTCTATTTATAGCCCAATCAACAGCATAAAGGAACTTTTTCAGTGTGTTCTTCCCGGTTGCATCTTTTCCATCTTCTCCAACTTCATCGTCTTCTTCATCATCGTGATCTTCATTTGCTTGTTGATCATCGCTAGATAGATATCTTGTACCTTCTTTGTACCATTGTTGACTGATTAAAACGAGACACTTGCATGATAAATTAGCCAAGTTTTCCATGATATTGGGTGCACCAAACTGTCTGAATAATCTATATGCGATAGTCTGTAGTTCATACGGCTCAAATGTAACTTCTTTCACATCGTCACTCAAGAATTGGCTAACAATTCTTGTTGATGCTAATCTAATCCATGAATGGGGATATAACAAGCCATTAATGACATTACTCCAAATATTATCCTTGTTTTTGCTATTGTAGATCAAGACACCATCAACTTCCTGAATCTTATTGACTACATTCAAAGAAGAATAAATTAATTCCCAGCTAGCAGAATCATCAACTTCTTCACCGTCATCTATGATATCACTCTCATCCTTCTTCAATTCTTTCAGGACTGAAATGACTCTAGAAATAGCAATCTCATTCATTTGATCATTGTGTGAACCAACAGACTCGATGTATAGCCTATAAACGTTCAGCCCACATCTAATGAGCAACTCATTTTTGTTTTGCTTGACCCATAGTATAATAAATTTATCAACTGTTGTAGACATATCACAGTTTAATTTATTCATCTTGGCCAACAACTTAGAGATAATAGCACTAGCCATTTCTCTACATGAAGGAGAAGTATCAACTGTAAAGACATTACACAATGCAACAAAAAATGAACTAGCTAATAGATTCAATAGGTCTTTTGATGCTTTAGTAATAATCAAATGAATCAATTCCATAACTGATTTTCTACCATCTTGAGCGGGATATGACAAATTCTTTATCAATTTGGTAAATTGCTTCTCTAGTAAACCATTACTTTGTTCATATTCCATGAGAAAGATATAGAATGAACTACGTGAAACCTCTCTAATCTCATTAGAAGTAGATGTAACCATAATTTCAGAGACTTTATTCATTGTATCGTATAGTTCGTCCAGCATTATATGCTTTTGAAGCAATGCCTTTAACAAGTTAAAAGCAACACCTTGTCTTTGTGGTTCATCCAAATCAGGTTCAATTTTCTTCAAAATATATTTCAAAGCAGTGGTCTTCAATTTCAGATCCTCTTTATTTCTAATAACATTAGCCAAGAATCTGAAACATGATTGACATAGTTCACTATTGGTAGTTGGTGAATCTTGAATGATGTTCAAAACCATTCTTGCAATCTTAACAAACTTATCATCAATTTCCTCGGGAAATCTTAATCTAACAAGTAAAGTCAAAACTCTCAAACTGGAAACCATGACACCCTCGTCATCATTTTCAACCAATGCTTGCTCTAGTACTGGAACAAAAGGACCAAGATTTTCAACATTGTAGAGTGATTCATGCTTAGTGATTGCGGTTCTTAATAACTCAAAAGAAAACTTCTGCAATGTCTTGACATACAAACCATATTCAACCTGAATAGCAACTAAAGATTTAACATCCAATTGAACCATGAACCTTTGCTCTTGATCGGTCAACTCCTTCTTCTTCTTTGATCTATCACTCATCAGTTCCTTTGATTGGTTGTACACTTCATGAGATAAGATCAATATGTCAGTGGACGATGATTCATCATTATTATTTAGCCCCAGTGAAAATCTTCTTAATAATTCATCTAACTTATTTTGATTCTTAGCAGAAAGCTTTTCCTGTAACAAATATCTAATTGGTGTTAATAAGACACCAAAGTCCTTCAAAACGATATTCTTAGCTAGAATTTCACCGGTATCAAAACTCTTATTATGTTTGATTTCTTTCATCTTGTTATTATAACCATCAGCTTCTTTCTCTTGGGAGGCAGTACCAAAGATATCATTCATAATGACTTCCATAATCAATTCGGAGCACTCAGCTAATTCACCATGTTTTAACCCTTCTTCGTTATTTTCATTTAAGACAACTAACAAATAATGAATAGTGAAACTCAAAATATGAATTTGAGACCCCCTAGCCAGTGAACCCTTTAATTCCTTAACAATAAATTTGAAATAATTAGAACCCAATTGAATAGCTATCTTACCTAATTGTTTTCTAATTATATCTCTTAATTCTTCTGATTTGGATCTCAAAATATGACAAATACTGGTCAAAATACCTGGTAACTCGTTATTAATATTCTCTATTGAACAACACATGACTAATGAAACCAAAGACTCAGATAATGGAGCACGAGCAATAACTGTATTTTCATCTCTGGTTGTTAACAATTTCTTCATAGGCGGCATTAGCTCATTAATGATATAAGAATCAAGTTTTTCAGTACTATTAAAGAAATCTCTTGGCTTTTCCCCCTTAGCACAAAACTTATTCAGTGAGGTAGCAACTGCATTGACCAGCTGAACAGCCTCTCTTAATTCTTCTGGCTTTGTAGACTCTTTCTTTTTCAGATTGACCATGACAGAAATATATCTTGAATAAATACCACGAAATTGATTCCAAGATAAACTCAGCATCAACTGAGATATAGTATTAACTGTTTCATTACCAACATTTCTCAATGTCTCGTCAGTATTATAGTAAGCATAGTGTTCAATGATTGGGAAGATATAATGAGATAAATTAAAACCTGAAATTTTATCACCAAACTCAGTCAATCTTCTGATAGCTCTTTGACGTCTATGAATTTGAGCATGATTGACATTCTTGAAAAAATTAGCTTCTTCATCACCAAAATACAATAAGACTTTCATATCTGACAATTCAGAACATTGAACTTCTTCAGATTTTTCAACTAAATGGCATAAAACAGAAATGTATTCATTTTGAACAAATTCGTTTGGTTTTCTCAAACCTGCTTTCACTGTTGGTATGACATCATCTTTCAGCAATTGAACAAATTGAGCAGCTTCAGACTCATTAGCATCTTTATTTGATAGGCTATCGATAAATCTGATCAAAGTGTAACCTGAACTTGATCTCAGAGACAATTCTTCAACATCATTAATAAAAAACAAAGCAGTATAAACAACAGGCAACCAATCTAGAATATTCATCTCGTTGTAACTGTTTTGATTAATTATGCCAAATGCAGCCAATCTCGTTTCAAAATCAGGATCTCTTATTCTTTTAGTTGAATAAGAGTTCAGATCCATAGCCAATTGACATCCAGTTTCTAGTTCAGAAAACCTGTCTTTAAAACTATTAAATACTTGAGAAATAGCAAATCTCATATCCCTTTCAGGGTAAAATTGGTATAACTTGGAAATATTCTTGTATAACGGCAAAATTTCATTCAATGAGCAGTCATATTCCTTAACTAACGCACTTAAAATCTTTACTATGTCTGCCTTGACATTTAGCTCAACTTGGTTATTAGGTTTTTCTAAAGCAGCTGACAAAGACTCAATCAAAACTTTGATATTATCATTATCTGTAACAAATTGTCTTTCTACCAATGTCAATAAGACTTGAACAGCCTTTGCATTAACGAGTCTGTTAGATGTATGCTCAAAGATCAAGACAAGAGAATTCAAAGATTCGGTAATGACGATGGTCATAACATTTATAAAATCTTCATTATCTGATGACGAGTTTTGAAATAGCAAGATGATAAACTCCAAAACAGCGAGTAACACGGGATCTTTGGCATTTGGATTTGGAATAATATCAAGTAATGCTCTTACAGGCAAATAATCATCAAAGTATAAGAAGAATTGTAAATTGGGCTCACACCAAGAAGTTGTCATAAGTTTCATTAATGATGATGTCTGTTGTAAGTTTTCTTGAGCAAATTTTGATAGCTTGTCCTTGACTAGATTATTGTAAATTAGAGCACCATACTGACTCCAATTGAAATCCTTCTCTATATCTTCAGTAAGCTCCAGTAGCAACTTATAACCCATAGTCCTATTGTTACGTGCTGTTTTGACCATAATTAAACTATCATTCTTAAACTTCTCTTCATTTGAAATAATATTTTCTGAAACTGCAATAGTGTATACTAAAGGCTCTACCAGCAATGAAATGCAATCTGAATGACTCTTGCCTAAAGTTGAAACCACCTCTAGATTCAAATTCAAAAACCCACTCATGGTTCTCAAAGTTTTTTCGGTAAAATCTTTCTTGTCATTCAGCAGACCAGTCTCAATAAAGTTTGAGTAATCAAACTTGTGGAATGAAAGTTTCAAAAATTCTTGAATATGCTTATCTTTCAAATTAGTTAAAATCTTAATAGCAGCCATCTTACGACCTTGTTTAGTACCACTTGTCCTTGAAGTTTGAGCTCTACCAAATAAAATTCTAATGATTACTGGAAGTAACTTATCCACGTCTTCAACCTCAATTTGATTTTCTTCATGATTTTGTAAAAGCTTGATAGTCTCATCTCTGAATAAAGTGTCATCTAACAAATTTTTTAATTGGTCCTTGTATCTATTATAAGCAGGTTCTTTCCAATTCAATAAACAATCTAATGCCAGCGTTTGAGTCTTCACCAATTTATTAGATAATAGAGTCATTAAAAATTCTTTTAGTTCATCGGCTCTATGGACTTTATTCAAACGTTTAAACTTGGTCAACAACTCAATTAATAAATTTCTATCAGCAAGTGTCCAACTGTCCAAAACGCTCTTATGTTTCTTTTCTTGTTGCTGTTGTTCATCCTCTTCTTCGTCATCAGCTTCAATGTCAACGTCTTCATTAATGATATATGGAAGTAAATGCTCAAAATTATTCTCTGCAATATACGGAGCTTGGAAAAGTAATTTAATCGCTTGACCCCTAACAAAGCTTGAAAAAACAAGATCCTCTTTGTTGCTAAACGAGCAATCAATCAATGATTCCTCCACCAACTGATACAAATGAAAATTCTTAGTACATGATTCAAAATTTCCAATCAATCTTTGATCTTGCGGTATCCAATCTGATCTATCGCTTGCATTTGAAAAGCTTTCAAAATCTTGATCATAATAAGTCTCTAACTTCTGAGCTTCTTCCAGTTGATTGTAGTTGGCAGAAATCATTTGATACGCTAGAGTCCAAGCTAAATCTGCTATCTTATTGATAATTTGAGGAACAATCTCTAGTATACCATCCCATGTTGGCTTAAAACGATTAGATAACTGACCAAATATGAATTTAGCTATTATTATATTGGTCAACCGGTCCGTGCTTTCCAAGGCATACTGAGCTCCAAATTTTCTGAATCTCAGTTGAATATCACGAGCAGATGATAATACCAATGGTGTTTGTTCAATCACTCTACAATCATAGATCAAATTTGAAAGTGAAAAATTGGCAAATTCGCCTATCGCAATAATTAAGTTTAATGACACCTCACGCATTTTGCTGCTTGGGGTAAACAAATTGTCTGATAGTTTAAAAATCACTGATTCGCTTAAACCATTGATATAATTCCTAGATGACTCATAGGTTGATGATGAATTAGACGATAGTGATTGAACCAAATGATAAAAGTTTTCAATAAAAGTAAAACTTGATACACCATCTATTTCCATTTTGTCAAAACCCAATTGCAAAATCCTCAAAGCTTGATCATCATTTAAAGTTTGATTAGATAATGCACCAAGCACGTTACCACAAATATCAATTGCAAATGGTTGATTTGAAATTTCACTCAATGATAGATTCCTGAAGAAATCAATTAAAACTTGCTGATCAACTGAAACAGAAGTATACTTCAAAACAAGCAATCTCCAATAAAACTCTAATAAGTGGTTTGATGATAATTTGCCTTCAGTTGAATTGAGAATCTCAGAAGTAATGAACTGACTAAATTCTAATGGAATAATAACTTTGAAACTAAATGAATTGTCTTCTTTAGTATTAATTAAATTCTTATTGCTCATTCTCGTCAAGAATAATGCAATTCTAAGATGATCGGATTCCCAATTCTGCGATATGTAACTTGTAACATATTTCTTCGCCAAAGGCACTACCTTCGCCTGAGCAAGTTCTGTAGCATTATCAATAAACTGCAAGAAAAATGAACCATTGTCAAGTTTAGTAATAGCGTTCAAAATATTAATATGATGTTTAGTAAGATCTAACTGCTCAGCATTTCTAAACAAAATTGAACATAATTGACATAGGGAGTCTCCAAAATTTAGTACTGAAATCCTTTGTTGATTGTTCGATCCATTTTCTTGACTAGTTGAATCTATCAATTCTATCGCATTTTCACTGATTAGATCAACAAACTTGTAAATTTTAGACCAATCTGAAACTTTCTTACCACTGTCAGAGAATACAAGAGTAGTTAAAACCACAGTGATACTGGTCAGTTGATCCAAAGAAAAACCACTTGAGTTATTTTCTAATATACTTTCGATTGAATCGAACATAGTATCGTATAAAACCTTGGCTTCTTTTTCAGAATTTGCGTGATTGATAGACTTTATTGTTATGTCAGATAAAACAGATGAAGACTTTGAATTTAGTAAACATTGAGAACACACGATCTTGATTATACTAGTTGTCTTTGAATGCAGAGTTCCTGATGAGTTTTTCAACGATTCATAAAAAGCGGTGGTTAATGCTAAATGGTAAGAATCTATGTTATCAACTTGTAGTTCATTTTTATCGAATACAGAATCAACAAAGTTGGATAATGAATTTTGAGAAGCCTTACGAATTAAAAATGAAATGGCTTGAGATGCAAATTTGACAATGTAATCTTTCTTTTGAATAGTTAATAGTGGCAATAACAAATTAAACGTTGGTAACAAATCTGATGCTAATTCTCTTGACAGATATTTAAATAAATAAGCCAAGGTATTGAAAATCCAATCTATTGGCTCCGATTCTACTTGCTTTGAAGCCAGCTCGGTCAAAGTTTGTAACGCTTTTTCGTAAAAGACCATAAAATCGGAGCCTAAATCATGTGCAAATTGGGATAAAAGTTCCAAGGTTGGCTCTAGTGATAATTTATCATTAAGTAATAAGGAGTCTTGCAAAGCTTGAAAAATTTCAGATTGATGATAAATCAACTGTGGCAAAGAAAGACATAACGGCTCGATGATTTCGCCTAGTTCTGTGAATGACTTAGATAAATTTATCTCCTTCCAGTGCTCATAAGTGGACAAAAAATGAGAGATTTCAGCTTCGTGAAAAGATTTTTTAGCTAATTGTAAGTTTGGCCCGATCTTGATATTTTCAATACGGTCTTTGAAAGAGGAGAACGTGAACCTCTTGGAAGAAGCGGTGGTGTTCTGCTTCTTGACCATCTCTCTATACTCAGCTATCTGTCAATAATCGAGTTTGCCAGTTCTAATGTCTCTTTGACTTGGTGTATGCCCTTCAAGAACAACCACAACCTGTTGACCTTCACCTTAGTTAAAACATGTACATAAAAAATTTGTAGATAAAAAAAAAAAATATTGGCAGTTATGCTTACATAAGCCGGGCATCCTATTTTAGTTATTTTTTTTCTTCCTTGCAAGGGGAGAATTAAAATAAAGATGGTTTATGTTAATTATTATCTAAGATAGGCAGTATACGTCGACGACATCATAGCTTGCTTGGAATTACACAATAAGCAGGCAAATAAACTGGTTATACAGGATCTACAAAGGAAATACACGACACAAGTGTGCATAGAAGTCATATACAATGTCTAGTGACGAGCGATCGGCTTTACTTTCTGATAATCCATTTGCAAACCAAGCTCCCCTTTCTACAGGCAATGCTAATAATTCTGGTGTGATACCTGGTAATCATAATAGTACTGCAAATGAGATACGTGCTCCTGCTTCCGCACCAGCTGCTGTGAATGGAGGTGGTGTTGCTGTTGGAGGAGGAAGCAGTACAGGCGTAAAGAAGAACTTAGCCAAAGAATTGGGACCAATGATAGCACCACAAAGAACAGGCCGTACTATACAAAAGTTGAAATTGTTACCTGATTCATTAGATTATCAATCTCCACCAGAATCATTGAATGATAGACCAGATGCTCACACTCTACAAAAGATCACCGATAGACCAGCACGTAAAGATGCTATGAGGTTAGGTAAAAAGCATAGATCTGTATTACCTAGAGTTACAGCATATTGTACATCTGGTTCATATAAGATGAGAGATTTAATACGATGGTTAAAGGATAAAAAAAGAGTTCACTCTACATCTCCTAAGCTTTTTGATGAATGTATTTATACTCCATTTACATATAAAGATTGGAGACATAATAGTAATGGTAGCGGTAAAAGACTATCCAATTTTAGCAACAACAATAACAATAATAATGGTAACAATAATGATAGAGACAAAGATAAAGATACGTCGGATATGATAAGATTAGATAATGAAGGAGGAGAGATTGATGTTGGTAAAAGATCAACTGATTTATTTATATTTGAATATGGTGTTGTAGTATTATGGGGGTTTTCGTTGAAAGAAGAGCAAGCATTTTTAATTGATTTAGCTAGATTTGAAAGTGAGAAATTAAGCGATGAAGATGTCCAACGTGAAGAGTTTAATTATTATATTACACAGTCATATCAGCCTAGAATCTATAATGATTTCATTACATTGAGAGATGATTCTAATTACATGTTGAAATTAAGTATATCGTATGCTATATCACAATCAGTTAAGATTTCGTTGTTTGAAGAATTAGTCGATAACACTATTGAAGATACGCAAGATATACCTCAACAAATTGCACAAACAGGTAAAGTTGAAATGACAAGAGAAGAAATTATGAAGAGTATTGGAGAATTATTTATATTGAGAATTAATATTAATTTACATGGATCAGTATTGGATAGTCCTGAACTGATGTGGAGTGAGCCACAATTAGAGCCGATTTATCAAGCTATTAGAGGGTATTTGGAGATTAATCAAAGAGTCACATTATTGAACCAAAGATTGGAAGTTATTTCGGACTTATTACAAATGTTGAAAGAACAATTAGGGCATTCTAATGATGAATATTTAGAATTCATTGTTATCATTTTAATTGGTGCTGAAGTTGTAGTATCAATAATCAACATCATAGTTGACCTTTGGGCTAGATAGGTAGGTAGGTTTATATAAATTAATCTTTTAAAGTTTAAAGTTTAAAATGCAATAAAGAAAAAAAAATCATTTAATCGTAATAGACCTTAGTATTAAATTACGCTAATATACAATTCTTAAATAGATTATACCCTTTAATAAAAACATATATAAAGAAACTTATAATTCTTGAGAAGCTTTAGCCTTAGCAGACTTCTTTGGTAATAAGTTTTGATGAATGTTTGGTAAGACACCACCTTGAGCGATAGTAACGTGACCTAATAATTTGTTTAATTCTTCATCGTTTCTGATAGCTAATTGTAAGTGTCTTGGGATAATTCTGGTCTTCTTGTTATCTCTAGCAGCGTTACCGGCTAATTCTAAGATTTCAGCAGCTAAATATTCTAAGACAGCAGTTAAGTAAACTGGAGCACCAGAACCAACTCTTTGAGCGTAGTTACCCTTTCTTAACAATCTGTGAACTCTACCGACTGGGAAAGCTAAACCAGCTTTAGCAGATCTTGAAGTTGAAGCTTTTTCGGAAGAACCGGCTTTACCACCTTTACCACCAGACATTTTTAATTGATGATGTAAATATAATTAATTATATATAGAAAGAAGAAGAGAAGAGAAAAAAAAAAAGGAAAGAAAAAAGAGAAAAGGAAGAAAAGGTAGGGCAGTCAACGAACGCAAGCCAAGGGGAAAACGCACCGAGGGGAAGTCTCTGTTATTTATACAGTTGCAGACTGCTCAATTGTTGTTTGTTGTGCTGCATTGATAGCAGGACCATCTCTGTAATTACTGTGATAAAACTGGCATTATCACCATCTTCTCTGTGCCAGGCAATACACGGCGCCGGCGTAACTCTCGGCACTAACTACAAATAGCTAAAACCGCGGCACAATCGCGCTCTCTCATATTGAAGATCAAATCTCTCCAGAGTGTGTAAATCTCAGCACTTCCAAAACACTGCAAAACACTGCAAAACACGGTGCAAATGCAGTTGGTGATACTGCAGATAAGCTGGATTCATTTGTTTTGGTTTTTCACATCGACAACAATTGGTGAAAGCAGTAGTAGTATAAAGCCTGCAGCGTTCCCTCTATCCTTCTGCCTATAATCGCACGTACAAGTCTCCTCTTGGTCCCCTTCTTCTTTTCTTTCTCTTCTTCTTTTTCTCTCTCCTTTTTTTTCTTCTCTTTTTCTTTCTTTCCTTCCATATACATCTCGTCTTATAATAATTCACAATGGCCCCAAAAGCAGAAAAGAAACCAGCCGCATCCAAAGCTCCAGCTGAAAAGAAACCAGCCGGTAAGAAAACCGCTTCTTCTTCCGAACCAAAGAAGAGAACCAAGGCTAGAAAGGAAACTTACTCTTCTTATATCTACAAGGTTTTAAAGCAAACCCACCCAGATACCGGTATTTCCCAAAAGGCCATGTCTATCATGAACTCTTTTGTTAACGATATTTTCGAAAGAATTGCTTCCGAAGCTTCTAAATTAGCTGCTTACAACAAGAAATCTACCATCTCTGCTAGAGAAATCCAAACCGCTGTTAGATTAATCTTACCAGGTGAATTAGCTAAGCACGCTGTTTCTGAAGGTACTAGAGCTGTTACTAAATACACTTCTTCTGCTTCTGCTTAATCTTGTTTTCAAAGATTAATCAGTTTCAAAATATTTGTATTTTTAATTAAATAATATATCAATCTTTTAGGTATTTTTTAGGCTCTTTTTATTATTCTTTCAATCCCTTTCTTTATTATTATATAATTGTATATTAGGAACGAATAAGGTTTTAAATCAATCTGAATTTAAATTGTTCATTCATATTTTTTCAAGTATTATGCTTCACTTTGAGTAAAATTAAAAGAAAGAAAAACAAAATCTACTTAGATAATATCTTTTCTTCAACAACTCTGACTTTATCAGCAGCACTTTGTACTTTATCAACCCTAGTACCAACCCTGATATCACTTTGAACTCTTAACACACCAATGGAGTGCATCTTTTCATGCAATTCTCCTATCAACTCCATTACTTCATCCCAAGGTCCCTCTATTATTCGCAGAAATAAATAACAAGCTAGTTAGTAAACGAAAAGATGATAAAAGAAAGGCTCTTAAAAATAAAACCCCCACGTACCTATAGTAGTACCAGCACTATGCATAGTATTCTTCAATCCACTGCTACGAATCAGTTTCTCAACTTCAACAATATAGTCTGACACAGAAGCTGATCCAGTACCAATCTATTCCATGAGTTAGTATCAATAATCAAATTTATCGTTCATTCTTTCTCGTATAACTTTCACTTGCTTTAACTGTTTAACATACAGGAATAAGACATATATCAGCAAGGCAATGAATCTTAACCATCTCGTGATTATTTTCAATTAATCAAATCTTTCTCCAAAATGAATTGCCAATTGATTTATACGTAGAACCAATTAAGAACAAACCTTCAATTCTATTTCTACTTGAATATCATTAGTTGTATTATATAGCCTTTCTCTCTACCTGAGGTAAAAATAGCTGGCGTGAGTCATGTGACTCAAGAACAAACTCCACAAATTTACAATCGTACAATCACGTGACGTTTTTTAAATTTAATTAAATTTTTACCTCTTTCTTTAACTTACTATATGAGTAGATCTTATTATAAGTATCTCTATAATTGTAGCAGTGATGATATCACTGCAATGTAGCATTAGTATGCTACAAAAAAGTCAAACAAATAAAGTTGCTGTTAATGACTTAAAAATCAAAAATCAGTTTTGCAATAAAAAATTAGAATACTTTAAAATTGCAAGTAGAATATTACCACGCAAGAAAATGTCGTTGTTATATGGTTTATTGTATGTATGGAGCCAATTAAACTACTGCTTAAGCAAATATATACAAATGATTACACCTTGCTGCTTTTTGTTGCATATTTTTGTACGTTCTTTAAAACAAAATTAAGCTATCAAGATTACTTTTACAATTTAAGTGTATGTTATTTAGTCAACATCCACATTGAAAAACAACATAGACTCATGTTGTATGTGCGTATATGTAATAACCTCGCACAATTTGGTAAAAAATTTGAACTAAAAGAAATCATGGAAATTGTTCAGAATTTTCCATGTGATTGATCTGAGGTTACCGCTCAGATTATGTGATTACTTTGTTCTACATTGTCAAACGTCCACATAGCTTCTTCTCAACTCTCCACGCCCGATCGGAGACAGGAAATTAAACTTCTTTTTGGTTGCTGATTCCAACATTTTCTTCTTCTGCTTTCTCATGCTGGCTTCACTTAGTTTGCGCCCTCCGACGTCGTGCTCCTCCACGCACGCTTGCGACCAGCAGTAGTCAATCAGCTGGTCAAACTCGCTAGCACTATACCCGTCTTGCGTGCCCTGTTGCGCCTTACGCTTTTGGTCTCTTAGTTTCTGCTTGTCGATGGCAGCTTTGATGTTGTCTAACAACAGCTGCAGATTGAAATACTCTGGGTCGTGGCTGTAGTCTCTCAGGTTGGTCTTCTTGTACAGTCGCTTGAGCGCATTCAACCGTTTGGTATAATAGTCAAAAGACATCTTGTCGTCCTTGGTGTTCTCCCTCAGCTCCTGGAAGTACTCAATAATGTTGACCACGCTTATCTCCTCATACTTCTCTAGAAACTCTTGCTGGTAGTGGTCGTACTGCTTCCTGGTCTTAGCAGCCAGATTCGCATCCGCCTCCTCATGGATTCTCCTGAAAGACTCGTTGGGGACAGCAGGTGCGCACGATGCTGGCTCTGCTGTTCTCCTGGTCCTCATGATAGACGACCACTTGGTGCTTCTTCCTCGTGGTGCTCTTGCCATTGCGTCTTTTTGTGCTGCTTTTTTTTGTAATGTTTTTGTGGTGTTTTGACTCTCTAGCTTGCGCCCGCGTCAACCTGCGTAATCTTTTTTATCCAGAGCTCTTTAGCACTAAACCCTAACTTAAACTGGTGTTTTAAACGGTTATACCCCGTGTCATATTTTCGGACACTTTCAAAAAAGACCATTTACATAGTTAACGTATTTTCGCACACCCTTCGGCTCGTCCCCAGCCCCCCCTCCCGAAAGTGCCCCCAAAAATTTTTGGGTACCCTTTGCACGCTTAACTATGGAGTGCCCCCAGACCCACCCGGTCGTGCGCCCGCCCACAGCGTGCATATGCGGGAACACTTTTTCGCGACCCCCTAAACCGTGAAACAAATCCCATACTGTGTCCCGAAAAAAAAACCCCGTTTGAAACGGTCTGAAAATTTTTTAAAAAAAAAACTCCCTATCAGGGGCTCGAACCCTGGACATTTCGGTTAAAAGCCGAACGCTCTACCAACTGAGCTAACAGGGAGATGTTACACTAATAAAATTGGTAAGTAATTCATGGACATAGAACAAATAATTGAGTGGTACACGCAAAATTGTTGTTAATTTTGTGTTAAATTTTGTAATAACTCCACGAAAACAGCTATTAAATCAGTATAACAACCACAGAAAGTCAACTTGGAATTCAAGCAAGACATACTAAACGTATAAACTTGTATTAAAATCTACAACGGTTATAAATGCTCTTTTGTAGCTCTTTTTTTTTTTAATTTTTTTTTATTTTTGTTTATGTATATATATATATATATGTATTTTTATTTATTAAATAACCTGTGATATGTTTCCTTTCATTTATGAGTTCTATTGTATGTTAATGTTGTCAAATGTAATAAGAGGCCATTATTGTGAAGGTCAATACGGCCAGTGGAAGCTTATTTGTTGCTTCTCTTGATGATGATTTGTGAGTTAAAATGTTTTTTTTGTTCTCTTTTTTGTTTGTTTTATTTGGTGGCTGTAATAAAATACAGTAATGCTATTGTTTGACTTCTTTTAGAAAACAAAAGATAAACAAAAGCTACCTACCACCTACAATTGTTGGTATTGAGCAGGCTATGAAGCTGCTGTCAGATTGAAAGCTTAAAATGTGTTTGTGTTAATTATTTCTTATGTTGAGTAAATAGGATGTAGCATTTTGTCAAATGTAGTAAAACTATCATTAGATGCCGACAATGAAGATGTAATAAGCAGGAATACCAAAGAAGATACCAGCTAAAACGACGTAGACAACTGCATGTCTAACGATCCACTTGAGTTTTCTGGCAGTCCATTTGAAAATTCTACAGAATTGTTCGTCACTCATTGGAGATGTTGATGAGGTTGGTTAGTTTGTTTGGTTATTAACTTGGAGTTAATGGCGTTTGAGCTTGAGCTTGAATTTGAGTTTGAGCTTAAATTGGATAGGCTAATATGGGGCTTGTATGTCACTGAGTAAGTTGTGAGATAAAAGCTGTGAGGAAGTCGCGGGTGAACTTGCTGTGTAGTAGTCTAGGTGATTGGAGATAGTAAAAGAGAAGTCAAAAGAACTCCTGGATCTAAAGTTAGTTTAAAGAGCAATATATTGTCTTCTTATATATTGTTGCAAACAGTTCAGAATTTTGATATTCAAGATCAGAATCTGAGAAATCTGCATTAAGAAGATTTACAAAACAGAAACAGAAACACAAAATAACCAAGTCGAGAAAATTGTTTTTCTTTGGAAAAACAGAAACAATTCACAAAAATCACAAATCAAATCATGAATGCCTGTAAACACCATGTTAAGCAACAGATGCAAATTATGAACAGATCTTGGTTACATCATAACAGAATAATTCATTGCAGCTAGTGATCATTTTTCATCAATTTCGGCAGAGTATCTCTATCTCTCCAGTGTAAGTGACTTATCTCATATATGTGTCGATCTACGATATGTCAAGAACAACAACAGTTGGGTAAAGTTGAAAAGGGGAGCTTAATTTGACAATAAAGTTATTTGTTTCTATCCAAATATTGCTGAACTTGGTAGATCTCTATTAAGTCCATTTACTTTTCAAAACGCATTGCTCAATGTTCATGAGTTCTTTTTTTCAAACTGAAATATACACAGTTGAAGAATCTGGAAATATTTTTGTTCAAGCGAGACATAAAAAAAAATATTACCTCCATTAATGATATACAGAAAGTAGCTTGTTAATGTATAGTTTGAAACTTAAGACAAATATATACAATGAAGTTAGTTTCCTCCTTGCTAGGGTATAACAACTATTAATTGATTTTTTTTCAAAAGATCTCAAGAAAAGTTGTTTTAAGTTTTCGCTCACTTGTTTTTTATTTTGTAGTCTTTGTTACTCTTTATTCTTATTTTATTATTTTTTTATTTTTTATGAATTTATACAAATGTTTTCTATGTATTATATATTTTTCTAATGTTTATTTATATTTGAAATGATTAAATGCTAAATAAAAATGCTAGTTGAGATATGCTAAATGAAAATGCTAGTTGAGATGTTAATTAAAAATGCCAAGTGAATTGTAATTTGATTGTAGTTCTACTGAATGAAGTAGTTAGTTGTAATAACATAATATTTTTAAAGTCTTTATTATTTTAAAGCCTGTAATTTGTAAAATTATTGCTAGTAATTGAAGAATATGAGTGTGGTTCAACCATTGTTTTAGATACCAACAATAAAGATGTAATAAGCAGGAATACCAAAGAAGATACCAGCTAAAACGACGTAGACAACTGCGTGTCTAACGATCCACTTGAGTTTTCTGGCAGTCCACTTGAAAATTCTACAGAATTGTTCGTCACTCATTGGAGATGTTGATGAGGTTGGTTAGTTTGTTTGGTTATTAACTTGGAGTTAATGGCGTTTGAGCTTGAGCTTGAATTTGGTTTGAGCTTAAGTTGGATAGGCTAATATGAGGCTTGTATGTCACTGAGTAAGTTGTGAGATAAAAGCTGTGAGGAAGTCGCGATTGAACTTGCTGTGTAGTAGTCTAGGTGATTGGAGATAGTAAAAGAGAAGTCAAAAGAACTCCTGGATCTTAAGTCAGTTTAAAGAGCAATATATTGTCTTCTTATATATTGTTGCAAACAGTACAGAATTTAGGTTTTTAGTTCAACTGAGTGTGGGGGTTTGGAAGTTTAAACATCACACGAATTTTGAAACGAACAGAACACAAAAACATAATCTCGGTTTCAATTTCTAACTTCAAATCTATTTTAGGTAAGCGACTACTTGCAAATGGGTTTTCTAAAGGGTTGTAAAACAGAAAAAATCTTTTATGGTTGCAAACATGAGAGTAAGCTTTTCTTACATACTCAGGCTTACTTTTTTTGCTCTTTTTTGGAAGAATTGACTTAGTGCTTGATCTTAATAGCTTTTTTAATCTCTATCGCGCCAAAAGCTATATAATATGTTTGAAATAGTTTTTAAAGAAAGATTACGAATACAAATACTAGCCTTATATGTGTCTATTCACTGTAAAAATAAGCATGATTGTCTGAAGTGCTAGTTTCCGAAACTTTTAGCTGTAGAAATTATTTTGAAATAATACACCCGTAAAAAAAAATCTTTCAACACTTATTGAATAGTCGAAGTGTAATGGTTACGATGACTATTGTTGTTACTTAACTGTTTCCGTTGCCGTGTAATCATGAAATCTAAACCTTTGTATTAAAAAATTGAATTGTTTTTACAAACATAAGTAAAACCCGTACACACACCCGTACACCAACAACGACATTGAGTTTAAAAAAAAAGTTGCCTCCGACATTAATCGGCCTGGCTAGCTCAATCGGTAGAGCGTGTGACTCTTAATTAAGGGAACACCTCTGATAAAAGATATCACAAGGTTGCGGGTTCGACCCCCGCGTTGGGCTGTTTATTTTTTTTGAAGTTTTTTTTTTTTTAATTTGTTGTAGCGGGATTATGTTTATTTTGGTGAAATGATTCTTCTACTGTTAACGGTACTACCATTCTGTTCCATAAGAATAGGGAAGTAACAAATCCGAAATAAGATTTTTCCATTTTAAAATATTACACTGACTGCTAGTACATTTTTCCACTATTTAAGTATGAGAACCGCAAAATAAACAGAGTAAAACCACATACAAATAAAAAGGTCACTTAGCATTTATTAGCAGTCTTACAAGATATAGGTAAAACTAAATTTCTCTTTATAGTTTTCAATTAGCCTGCTGTTTTTTTATTTTATTATATAATTGAGCTTTATACTGTTCACAATACTATTTATTTTTAGTATTCTCAGTTGATACTTATTATAACCAACAATATTATACCTCCTCTCAATAATTATCATAATCTAAAAATGCATGTAACAGTGGAAACAGTTTTCCCATTACTAAGGCATACAATAATCTTGGCTAAAAGCCACTATTTAGCAGTTCGCCTTATATCATGAGCACAATCAATTAAACCGATTTTACATAATTTATTGAATCTGAAGAATCATTTATTATACTTAAACTTGAAGATAAATAATATATAAGAACGAGATGAGTGAGAGAGATAATAAGATAGAAAATGAGTACCAGCATAAGGGAGAAAACAAGGTTGGAACGTAAGAAATAACGAAAGAAATCACTTTTAAAAAAGCGATAAGAAGTTTTGAATTAAAAAGATAACAAGTCAACTACTTCATTTGAGTTTGATTTGGATTGAGTGGAAGTGTTTTGAGTAGCCTGACTTGGGCTAGAGAAATTTCCAAAGAAATCGTCGTTCAATGCAGTTGAATTTGTATTACCTGTAGTTTTAGAAGCAGCTGATGGAGTAGACGCGGTGGTGCTAGGTTTCGAGGTATGAGACTTAGTCTTTGCAGTCGCAAACAAAGAGCCAAATACATCATCTTTCTTTTTGGGCTGAGATACAGCAGGCTGAATGGATGTAGAAGCATTGGAAACTGGTTGCTGATTGAATGCAGGCATGTATTGTTGTTGCTGAACTGGAGGCTGAGAAGAGTAAGAAGAGGTCAACAAATCAGCTAAATTAGTAGATGGAGCTGTTGAAGTGTTAGCAGGACCATCTGCACTCTGGAAATCATCAAACTCATCATCATCGTCATCAGCAGCAGCAGCAGTACTTGAAGCAACTGCAGTCTGAGTTGGCTGTGAGTCAAATGAAAAGAGATCAACTGGTTGCTGACTCTTGGTTGATGAAGCATGAACTTGAGAAGTGGCAACGCTAGGCTGAGATGCACTTGCTTTACGATGCGAAGGTTCGATATCGTATTCCTCAAACGCTTTAGTACCAGCTGTGGATCTGGGCTCTTCAAATCTTTGACCAAATACACCTCCATCACCAAAGACTCTACTAGTATAAGCTTCTTCATCATCATTTTCATCATAAACTGCAGAGTTTGTACCGAGTCTTCTACCACCACCATATGAAGAAGAACCTCCATTATGATAAGTGTCTGAACCAGTTGATGAAAGATTAGAGAATTTCTTTTGAGTTTCTTTAGCTTTTTTTCTTTCATCTCTGATCCTGTTTTCATCGTTCAATAACTTGACTAATTCTCTTGCTCTATGACGGACATTAACACCTTGATCAACTTGGTTCGAGTCAACATAATGTAAGTTGGTGACCAGTGAAACTAATCTAACGTTAGCTCTGGCATCATCAACAAATCTTTCTGATCCATGCTTCACTAGATATTCCATCAGCTGCAAAGCTTTATAAATTTGTCTCCATTCACGAGTAGTCTTTTCTGTGAATCTTCTGAAAATCATGTTACAAATCTCTTCTCTTTCACGATAATTAAACGTACCTCTGGCAATTTCAGCCATTAATGTGTTGGATGTACCCCATGGCTCATTATTTGTAGCTTCACGGACTTTTGCTTCCATTTCACTAAGATTCAGAACGGCATTTTGAGCTTTACGAACATAAGCTTTGACATCATAAAGCGACACTTTGTTCAATGACTTTTGAAGATTATCCATGGCTGATTTATATGCTTGATTCTATTTTGATCTATGTGTAAGTTAACTGAACTTTTTTTTAGGTAATTGAATAGAAAAGTGAGAAAGAATTTAAAGGAGTAGGATAAGAAGTATTTGACAGGTGGAAGATGTAAAACACAAAAGGACGATCAGGAGTATTTTTGAAATTTAATACAAGAACGATTCCTCAGAATTTATCTAGAGTGATAGTATCTGCTATCGGTGAGGAATAAGACAGACGTGCTAATCGTATCCTTCCTCCTTTTGTTCATATAATCTTATCCATCAGTGATTATTTGGCTGAATTATTCACTTTCCCTTCCTTTCTTTTCCCATCGCGACATCGCTGCGTAACCATCAAGAATACTTTTAGTGCTACATTATTGACTTGCAGTGGACTACTTTTTGGCAGCTTTTGCAAAAGGTAAATATCTTATTTTAGTCATATGACTATTACAGCTTGTTAGTTATTACAACATGTTTGCAAAGGATACTGGTTGTACCAAGGTATAAAATCATACTCTTGTTTTAGTTCATTAAATAATGTTTTTTTTTATATACATAGACAATATGAAGAAGAAATTTGGCTTTATTTAAATATAAACCACCTAATCTTTCAACTCACCACAATCAACAACCTTAACTTCTTGAGATGTTCTACCACTTTGAGAACCAACAGCTTCAATAGCAGCAACGACGTCCATACCTTCAACAACTTCACCAAAGACACAATGGTTGCCATCTAACCAAGGGCAAGGGACAGTGGTGATAAAGAATTGGGAACCATTGGTGTTTGGGCCAGCATTAGCCATGGATAACATACCTGGCTTGTTATGCTTAAGCTTGAAGTTTTCGTCTGGGAATCTGTCACCATAGATGGATTTACCACCGGTACCGTTAAAATTGGTGAAATCACCACCTTGTAACATGAATTGTGGGATGACTCTATGGAAAATGGAGTTTTTGTAACCAAAACCTTTTTCACCTGTACATAAAGCTCTGAAATTCTCAGCTGTTTTTGGGACAACATCGTCAAACAAGTTAAAAACAATTCTTGGTTGTTGCTTGTTACCGATGGCGGTATCAAAGAAGACCTTGACGTCGAGAGCTTTAGCCGAGGAAGAGAATGAACGTTTACCTAATCTGAACATTGTTATTATTTGAATAATGGATGAATTAATCGTAGTATTGTATATACTAAACAGTTGAGACATATAATAAAATGTAAAATGTCTACTTATTTATTATTAAAAGAGTGAACCAAGTATGGTAGGTAATTCAGCTCAGCTTCTCCAATGTTTGTTCGGCGAAGAAAGAACAGTCTCGAAAGTCCCGGATAACAGCTAAAAGCACCACACCAACTAATTAATTGAGGTTTAGGATAGTTTTGTGGTGATTCCATCCACTTTCATGGCAAGAATAGCGAGCCATCTGACTGTTTGATCGTAGTTAACATCCCTAAGAGATTCATCTATGCCGGGTAGACAATTCGAAGTATAACCAAGATCTCTATCTGGAGCAAACACAATGTGCTTCATCCATGGTCTTGTTGGAAGTCCTTCTTTGACCAAAAACAATCTATCTAAAGCCATAATTTTTTTATTTGCAATTTTGATTTGAATAGCTAACCTGATCTTGATATAGTATTTAAACCAAGGATAATCTTCCAAGATATCTCTTTGTAATTGTCCAATGTACAAGTCAAACTCTTCAGTAGCAGTTAGCAATTCACTCAATTTTGTTTCAACGAATGTCACGAGGTCTTTGAATGTAATCCTGGTTTTACCCATCATCTCCATTGCAGCGTCAACATATGGGTCTTCATCGTTTGCATCAATTAGTCTGTCTTGCCAGTATTCTGGTACTTGCTTTTCTAAGTCCATAAAATATTTATAAACTTTAGTGGCATAATTTGAAGTAGAAACATGTACAATTTCTTGTTCACTCAATTGTAAAGTCAAAAGTCCAACAAACTGAGCTAAAGTGCTGTGTAACTTATATTCTGGATCAACAAATGTTTCCATCCAATGGAAAGAGTCATAATTTGAATGATAATGATACACAGCATCATCTATACCATTATTACTAAATTCCACGTCAACAGAAGGAATACCAAGATGATTTTGAAACACTGTGAAGTCCGAGCCTCCTCCAATGGGATAAATCGTAGTATTACTCGACTCTTCCCAGTGCTTATGTAACGATGTTTTTGGATCATTCTTGTACCCTATTTGTCTAGTTGAAGATTTGATTATGGTATCAAACAATGGATTAGAGGCAATTCTGAATTGGTTGCCAGAAACTGCTGTATCAACATTGATATATACAAGGTTTTTACGCTGTAAAGCCTTTTCATAATACTCACCAAATTCCGTAGATCCAAGCATAGCATATTCTTCACCGTCCCATGAGATGAATTTGATTGTTCTCAATGGCTTCCAACCAATCTTGAGTAATTTAGAAAATCCCCTTGCAATCTCCATTATTGCAGCTGATCCACTATTTGGGTCACCTGCGCCACCATGAATCCAAGCATCTCTATGATTTCCAATGATGATCTCCTCGTCATTCATCACACCTTTGATCTCGCCAATAACATTATGTATAGGGGTGATTTTATAGTCTTGAGAGTTAAACAAGTTCAGTTGCTTGTTTTCTGGGCTTGGTCCAGGTGAATAATCAAATTTCAAATTTCCCTTCCAGCCCATATCGGGACCTTTACCGTTCAATAACTGTAAAATAGGTTCAACAGATCTGTAACTAATTGGAATTGATGGGATTTGAGGAATGTAGTCCTTAGGATCGACACGTTTAGCAAATCTCGTGCTTGACCAACCAGGAGTAGTAGGATCACCAGGTTGGTCTGTAAAATAATCCACCGAGCCTCTTTGTAGTGAGCTAGGGTTTCTAGCTGGTCCTTTAGGATATGGCAAATATCCGTTTTCCTCTGTTATTTCACCGTCGTCATAAGGATCAGAGTACATTATCACACCAGAACATCCGTATTCTTGTGCAAATTTGACCTTGAGACCTCTAAATATGTTCCCATATCGTATAATTGCTATGTTCCCATTTGTGTTGATACCCTTTTCCTTTAGTTGTTCAAAATCTTGCTTTGAACCATAGTTTGCAAAGATGAAATTGGATGTGACATTACCATTTGCTGAGTATCCGTGGAAACCGGGAATAATCTTCTGTGTGTCGCTCGTTGTTGGGTCTTCTAATAATTGGTCTTCTTGTAAATTAAAATCTCTATCTACCTCATTTGTCAAAGTATCGATTAACCAAAGATGACTATCTATATGTCTGTTCAAATAAGTTTCATAAGTCTCAACTGAGGTCTTAAATCCAAATTTTTGAAAATTATCAACGGTGTAATCAACTAGACTTTGCCCATCGCCAGCCAAATGAGGTACTGTGGTGGTATAGTTCTTCAAATAGTCTCGAATATTTGAGGTATCACTGGATAAGGTATGTAAAAAGTTTCTTTCGATGTCAGCAATGGGAAGTAAAATACCATGTAAGCGTCTTAAATCTCTATCAAGGGAGGTTCTGGGTAAGAAAACCAAATTTAGCAAGAACATACAAACTAAACCAAGAATTATAGAAGTCATAAATCTTTGTCTTTGCATTTGTCTCCATGCTTCTTTTGATATAATATTTGCTGTGTTTATCATTGTTATGGTAGCTGCTCTGGCTCGTGTATTTGCAGTTTCAATTAATGATTCAGTTGCTCTTCTTGTACGTGTAAGCAGCGGAGTATTTTCATTTGAACCTCCAGAGCTAGAATAAGTGGGTCTAGATGGTCTATCGGTATAACTCCTATTAATTCTTATTCTTTGAGCCACCCCACTATTTGATCCATCGGCGGGGTTATTATTATTATTGTTATTTATCGAAAAGTAAGAATTAGTATTAGTCTTCTGACTAACTTCCAATTCGTTTAGTTCGGGGTCAGGAAACGGTTCAGGCTCTGGTTTAGTTACCGCTGTCCCTGAAGTAGGAAGTACCGATAAGGATACTTGTGAGCTTGATTTTGAACCAGAAGCAGATGGTGAGCCTGAGTATCCATCGGTTGAATCAGGAGTTAACTTTCCAGAACTTCCTTCATTTGACATATTTGCTGTGGAAGCTTATGGAGCATGCGATGTATGATGGGATGAATAGGATAAATTTAATGAATAGGATAAATAAAGAAACAATAGTGTAATGCAGAGTAGTGCAGGAGTGACGCAATTAATAATTCATGTAAGGCAACAAGGCAGTATAGTATAACTCCTATTCACTGGAATAAACCGGAAGTAATAGGTTAAAATTACATTGACTAAACGACTATCCCTCCCTCTTTGCCTGTCCTTCTCTTTCTAGCTTTCTAGCATCTCTCGATAATCAAAAACAGAAATTTCTCGCCTTATCTATACAGCCTTGCTTATCTCAGCAATCCATATAAACGCTTGAGTATGTGTATATTTTGGAGTATTTAGAGTATTTATTAAATAGTGTGTAGTATGTATGTACTGTATATTAATGGATGGAACTTGTATGTATAAATGAACAAATAAATAAATAAACTAAGAGATAAATAACTAGTTAAAATAAATGGAACATATTGTGTGGATGAATTATTAGTAAAATCAATAAATATATATCTAAAGTTAAGATAGGTGAAAAATCTTGTTTTTTTTTGTGTGTTTCAAACTTTTTTATGAAGACATACTTTTCTTCATGTTGTATAACTTTCTATTCATTTCAGATCTTTGTGAAGATTCACTATTCTTTAAATGACCACGATCATCTAATTCCACAGTACCTGCAGTATCAAATAATGAAACGTCACCAACTAATAAACCTAATGTATCTAATACTTGTTCTGGATCAGACAAGTATGCCTTGGCCACTGTTTTTTTATTTGCTGGACCAACTGTAACAGGGTAAATTCCTTCAACTTTCCCCTGAGTGGTTAGTTCATCACCGATTTCATTTAACGCTTTGAACATGTCCTCGTCAGTGGTATCATCACCAAGACATAAAACAAAGCTAGGGATTTCAGAATTGTGCCTTTCGGTATCCATTGTGACAGGGTTAGAATACTTGACTAATCTTCTCACAATCTCACCTTTATTAACAAAACCAGGTCTAACTTCTAAATTTGCTTTACCACTCATAACTTCAACTTCAAAGTCTTTAGCTACTGTTGCTAACAATTCTTCTTTACATTTCTCAGCTTGGAAAAGACCTAATTCAGGGTCAGCTTTCCTATAATGCCAAGTTAAAGCCACTTTCTTTCTTTCAATATGTGATCCAGGAGTCTTACTGGTATATTTATTGAAGATTCTTTCAACTTCGACTTGCCATTTCATATCAACTTGTTCAGCCAAATTAATCCAATTGGAGCTTCCAACTTGTTTAAGAAAGCAACCATGTTCAGCACTAAGTCCAATTTCAGGATAATTTGAACCAATCCACTTCTCTAAAAACTCTTGGTCACGACCTGAAATAATCCATATTTCATTCTTTGGATCTTGTGTTAGTTTTTTCAAAATGTCTCTTAATCTTGCAGAAGGAATAGCAGCATTAGGATCTCTAACAATAGGGGTCAATGTTCCATCATAATCAAATAAAAACAACCTATGATTTGAAGATTGATAATTTTTTAATAAAACTGGCTTGTTCAAATATGGAGTATACCTACTTACATTAGTAGAGCCAGTATTGTCTTTTTGAGATTGAACAATTGAATTATCATAAAGATTCTTGATGAAATCATTAGTCCAATCTTGAATAGTATTTTTAGTGACTGATTTGTATAATTTGTCTTCTAATGTTTCTTTGTCTTTATTTGACATCAGTAAACAATCATTAATAGAATTAGCAACACCGACTGAGTCCCAAGGATTAATTTGAATAGAATCTGGGATCACAGTGGTTGTTCCACTGAATTCAGATAAGATTAGAGGAGATTTAGAGAATTTTTGACAAATAACGTATTCTAATGCTGTAGTATTCATACCGTCTCTAATTGATGTAATAAGACATAAATCTGCCATTCTTAACAATGCTAAATATTCTTCTTTTTCAATTCTCATTTGGAAATAGTGAATTGGAGTATGATTTAAAGAGCCATATTTACCGTTTATATCAGAGATCAATTCAGCTACTTTCTTATCTAACTTAGAACTATGATAAAAACTCTTGAATGATACTTGAATTAAAACCACCTTGTCTCTCCAATTAGGATACATGTCAAGAAACATTTCAAAAGCTTCAAGTTTTTGAATAACACCTCTAACAAAATCTAATCTATCTCTACCAATTATAATTTTTTTGTCACCATATAATTGTTTTAACATTTTAATCTTTTTATCAATCTTGGTGGAGAAGGCATCATATTCAATTTTCTTGGTATCAATACCAATAGGTTGTGAAACAATGTTAATCTGTCTTGAATGAACGTAAACAGAATTTGAATTTGTTTCATAGCCTAGTAATCTTGAGCAACAACTAATAAAATGTTTAGAGAAAAATTGAGATTGAAAGCCAATTTGATCAGAACCAAGCATACCATCCAATAAGAGTTTTCTTTTAGATAAACATCTAAAATATTCTGATGATGGAAATGGAATATGTAAAAAGGTACATATATAACAATCTGGTAATTCCATTTTTAAAATTTGAGGTAATAATAATAAATAATAATCATGAATCCAAATGATATCACCTTTTTGATAAATAGATTTAATTTTAGAAGCATATGATTCATTAAATTTAACATAATCATGCCACCATTGACTTTCTTCAACACCATTTGAAGGTTGATTTTGCATGTAATGGAAAATTGGCCATAAGACATTTTCAGCATATTTTCTCCAACGATCTTGATCTTTACGTAATAACCAGATAGGATGAATATTTTCTGAATTATTTGCCTTTCGTAATTTCATAGTTAAATCCAATTTATCATCATCATCTAAATATAATGGATCACTTTCAATTTTTTGACCATTTGGGATTTTTCTCGGATTAACTATATCATTATTAGTATATAATTCACCTGTCCATGCAATGATATGATTTTCCCAATTAGAATGTTGATTTAAGAAATAATTTGAAGAATATAAAGCGGAATTACCTCTAAGGTGTCTAACGTCCCATTTATTTGTTTTTATATCTTTATAAACTTGATTGGGCAATTGAGTTAAACAGTTGATAATTCTACCTGATATTTTCGATTTGTCAAGTTTATTAGGGTCTATAAAATCATGTGATGAGGGGAAAGATTCTATATAATCTTTAAATTCAGTATTTGAGGTCATTTTGTTTTTTCAATAACAAATAAAATTACCAAAAAAAAAAAATACTCAGTCTTATAAGGTTGTAATAAATATGGAAATGAAAGGAATCAAAAGGAAATAACGATAAGAAGGATGATAAAATGGAGCTGTTAAGATCAACGTAGTAATAAGATTAAAACAATAACGACACTCAATTGACAAATGAGCACAATGCTGATTCTTTATGTTTACTTTATATCTTTTTCTAATCCAAAGAATATCTAGTTTTTCTCTAAGATGGATAACGGTTTTGAATAAAGAACAGATTATCTTTAGTGGTTTTATATGAAAAGCAAAGTTGACAATTTACAGCTGCAGATCTCGCCTTTTTTTGGGTGTGTGCAGCTTGAAGTGTCCGAGCGCAGCTTACATTGCTATGAGGCTGTCCGACTATTTGCGGGGGGCTTGCTACTAGTTTATCAGATTAATTTATCAAGTCTATTAAATTACCAGTATATGTATACAAAAGTATATGTATTTGTACATGAATATCTTTAAAGATGAACAATTAAGTTAGCCGGCAGAGACGGGAGGAATAATAGTAATAACGTCCCCATGTCGGAGCTTGACATCTTTTCCAAAGTCACTTGTATCAGCAGTCAAGCTATCGTCAATAGTAGTAGTACTACTGCAAGTGGGAGTGGGAGTGAGAGTTGGTCTCTCTATAGACAAGTATTCATAGTTAACAGCAATACCGCAGTGCACCACTATATATTCTTTGAATTGTGTATTATAACGTTTTGTTATCTCCTTAAGTAACAATTGTAGATTTAGTTCGTCATTTCTATCATTATGATAAAGAGTGAAAGAGTCAGAAGAGACTTGATTTGTGAACCTCTTAGCGGGGCCAAAGTACTCCACAGTTACGACTGCTTCCTGCATTCTCCAATTGCCAGCAACTGGGTCTTTCTTTACCTGACAAGCTATCCAACTAGCTCTATACACTTATACATGTATACATATATGCATTGTACAATAATTAAATACTATACTATACCATACTGCACAGTATACTGGTCTATAAATCTTTTCAGCTCATCCAGCAGAATAGACGCGACGACAAACACAGCCATTAGTATATTACATCATCAATCATCAATTTTGTTTTATTAAAACGGCCAGAAAATTCTGACGGTTGCTTTTGAGGCAGTGTATTTATGGGGAATTTTGCATTGCTTGCTTTCTGCCTGCTTCGGTTGCTTACATTATACTGCATTGCCCTGTGTCATACTTACTTACATACATACATACATACATAGGTAGATGATATCATATCATACCATGGCTCATCACGGGACTATTTTGCATTCTTTGCAGTCTATATAAATACCCTCTGGACCCCCACATATACCTTCAATTTCCTCGGGTGATGATTTTAGTGTAACTTTTCTAGTAGTATATTATTTTATTCTATTATTAGTATTGGGTAATTGTTGGATATATTATTACTACATTCTTTTAGCAGAATTTTAAAGAACTATAAACTACAAACTATAATTCACAAACTACAAAATGGCAACTAGAGTATTTTACAAAGGTGAGAAATCAGACTACATAGTCTTTGTTGAATCTGAAGAAGTGCTCGAGAATTGGAAGAAAGATTCAACTATACCATTAGTTGATGTAGTTTCTAAATTTCAAATATTTAAATCCATAACTGGTTCTGGATCAGAAGGTGAATTAGAATCTCCTTCAAAGCAAGATCTTGAAATTGAATTTAATGAATCAAAAGTTGATGATGTTTTACCTATTATTCTTAAGAAAGGTGAGGTCTTGGGTACAAAGAGTTTTACTAAGGGAAAATATACAAGTACTAACGATGCAAATGGTGGTACTGTAGCTCACTAGATCTTAGCATTATATCAACACAATCAATGTTTTTAACATTTTTAACAACATCAGCATATTAAACTAAATAACTAACTATTATATTACATAAAAAAACCCTATAAAATATAAATATAAAAAAAATTTAGATGATAAAATATTTTTTAAATTTACTTACTCTTCTGAAATTTTGAACATGGATAAACTCTTTTTCAAAATTACTCCAGAGAAAATTGAAATTGATGATTTCTTGTTTAGCGTTGATCTTCTTTCAGCATTGATTCCAATACGATCAACCTTGGTGTCAAATATAGTGGACATTGATTTTCTCAATCTGCTTGGATGAACTCGTTTATTCCCATTACCATAAGTCATGATAATATCGGCTTGACTAGAAGACTTGCTACTATGTGAAGAAATAGCATTGTAATTAAGTTGATTTGTAACCCCAGTCATATTAGTAATTGTATTATTATCTGACTTTGTTGAGAATTTGGACTTAACTGAATCACGTAAATCATTAATTGATTGACTCATTTTTAACAACATACTGTTATTATCTTTATGTCTATTATTATTATTATTCTTATTAGTAGTACTGGTACTGTTAGTGTTATTACCATATTGATAATTATTGACAAGTTTAAAACTATCCCAAATTGGAAATAATACTCGTTCGTATTCTGATTTTTGTAATTCATCAAATGTAATATTTATCTCATTATTATTATTATTATTATAATTTGTATGGGTATCAATTTGATAAGAGGATAAAACATTGAAGACAATGTCAACCAATGGTGAATTATTATTGCATAATTTGTATTGTTTCATCATTGGTTCAAAGCAATAAAATGGAAGACTATTATTACTCAAGTTATTCCTTTTTTTCATATTTAATGCTCCTTTGTTAAATTTTAAAAGTTTCCCAATATGATCGACCCAAACTTTAGTATCTTTACTTGAATCAAATAAAAACATGATTTCAAATACTTTATCATTATCAATTTCATCATCTTTATCACTTACTTTTAATTTGAATTTATATTCATAATTTGTAAATAATCCACCTTGGTTTATTGCATCTTCATCTTCATCTTCATTACTTATCAATTGCATTGAATTCAATGGGAAAACAAATTTAATTTCTAATTCTGGAAACCTACTATATCGACGATAATTGTAATGATGATAAGTTGACATGGAAACTATAATCAAATGTGTTTCAAATAATAATAATCCCAACTGCATTGAATTAATCTTCTCATTTTTCAAAGAATAAACTAAACAACTTGTTCCAACAAGCTCTAAACAACCAAGATTTTCAAATAAATAACTGGAATTAATATCAGAAATACCATAAATTGATTTCCATGAATTTGCAACCATTTCTTTCACAAGAATTTTTTTTTGTTGATTCCATTTAAATTGACCAACTTGCTCATCCAAATTTTTCAATGAAATAGATATAGTTCCTAAAGTTACGTCAATACGTTTAGTCAAAATTGGATCTGGTTCATGCAAGCTGTGTTGATTAATCACTTCATTCATCTTTGCACATAAGTTCTTATAAACAACAAACCTATTAATTGGTTTTTGAACCAGGGAGCTGAAACTTGTGTCATGTTTTATATCCACAAAATCTTTATTTAACTCATTATGAATCAATTTTGTAACCAAGGAATCCGATGAAATATGAATCAAATTACTGTCAAAGTACCTTTTTTCTGCATTTATACTTATTGCAAATTCTTGAAATTTGGATTGATATACATAGCAATGAGTGTATATTTTTATATTCTTTTTCACCGCATATTCAGCCAGTAATTTAGAAATTTCCATGATTTTTTGAATGATAGATTTATTGATGTTTTGCAATATTTTTTCTGATCTTTCATAAAAGTTTTTGTGATTTTCATACAGTTTACCAATTTCAAGTTCTAAACGATAAACAAAATCAGGCTTTTCTAGCGTTCTATCTCCACAGATCTTATTTAAATATAAGTATAACCCATTCAATGACTTCACATATGTATCTTCTGTATTTACCAGCTCTTTAATAATATGTTCAAGCTGGTTCACAGCTTTATTCAATTTTTCATGCTTATCACTATTAACGTTAATGTTAGTGGCCTCAACATCGGTTAACTCAAGGGCACTTTCAATATCAGCTTTAGTAGAATTTGAAGAAATTCTAGTACTGGTAGCTTTTTCTTCATTTACGTGGTTCCATTTCTCTATTTCAATGTCAGGATCAGGATCAGGATCAATAAAGACTGTTTTTAATTCATCTATATCATCTCTGTAGTCCTCACCATTATCATTAGAATTAGCATGTAAATCAATATTCCCTAAAGAAATGTTATGTGCTGACAAATTTCCATCTATAACATTAATCCGATTTGAGTCAACCTCAATCAAGGGACTTTTTGCGTATTCTGTTGCACTCATGAAATATTGATTATTTCCACTTATGTAACGAACTGTTGCCAATAAAACTGAAACTAACAAAATTCTAAAACTAAATAAGAGAAAAAAACAGATATATATATATATTTGTGTGTTGCAAGAAGATCAATTACTACATAGATGGCAACACATGAATAAATACACCTGGTAACAACCCAAACTGATATGTCAAACATTACTTCCCAAAATGAATGAATAATCATGATTAGAAACCTGACAGACCAAATCGTACATGCGGCTTTTTAAAATAAAAGTCGATCGTCTTAAAATTGGCTAGTTTTTCAGACGTTTCGAGACTCGTTTATTCAATTTGGTTTACTTCATCAGTGGAGTTTATGACTCGTATATTGTATGCTATTTTCACTTATAGGATGGTGGGATATCCATACAGAGTGTAACTGAAATGCTGAGAGTAGTGCTAGGAAGTTCTTTGAGGGTTAGAGTGGCTCATGGTGCTACTAAAGTTACTACAAGAAGAGTAACAGCTCCACCGAGCTTCATTACTACGAGCACAAGATATTTTTCATTCACTTCAAATGTCTTAGCAAAAGGTAAAAAAGACAATAAAAAGGGCAAGAAAAGTGGGAATAACAGTTCAGCAGTTGAAGAAGACGAGGTTGTAGAGATTGTAGATCCCAAAGCTATTTTGAAACAACTTGAGACAAATTTCAAAGAATCTATTGAAATATTTGAAAAAAAAGCTAAAGCTTTAAAACTTGGTCTTGCAAATCCTGATATCTTAAATGCAATTAAAGTCGACTTAGGCGGTGATGAACCACCTGTACCATTTCAAGAAGTTGCTCAGTCGGTTTTAAAGGGTGGCAATATGTTAACTATTACTGTTTTTGATCCTAGTAATACTCAAAGAGTCAGATCGAGTATTCTTGCCACAGATATGAATTTAAACCCTGAGATAGATCCAACAAACCCACAGATGCTTAAAGCCATGCTCCCTGGTTTAGCGGGCAACAAGGACAAATTACTAAAGGAATTAAAAAGTTTGACTGATGAATTTAAAACGGCTTCTCCGAAAGGTGCTAAATCATTGACTAAGCTTAGGACGGAGAAGATGAATGAAGTTAAAAAAATTAAAGGTTCAAAAGATATAATTAAGAGACTGACTAGTGATATTGATTCACTATATAAAACTTACGCTAAGACTTTGGATGATAAACGTAAACTTGTTGAAGATAGTATTACTAATGGGAAGCAATCCAAACGATAAAACAGATAAACATATATTTTCTTCAATTTTTAATACAAACATAGATACATACATTCATAAACAAGTAATAAAAAAAATGCAAATAGGTAAATTATTATCACTAAGTTGTAGCTAAAGTCCAAATAGCTTTACATCTTTCCCATAAGGAATAATCATATCCACCTTTATTCATAGCATTAACGAAATTCCATGATTTCTTACCGTTTTTAATAGGATAATCAATGACTTTTGGAATAGCTGTTTGAATAAAAGAGTATTTATCATAGCATACGGATTTTTCAAGACATAATCCACGTAATCCTTCTTCACCTCCAAATTTACCATAACCTGATTTCTTAGCTCCACCAAATGGTAATTGACATACGTAAAAAGTGGCAAAATCATTGATTGCAACATTACCAACTTTTAAAGATTTCGAGAGTTGATTTGCATGGTTGAAGTCATTTGAAAAGATAGATGAACCTAATCCAAATTCAGAAAAATTAGCAATTTGTACTGCATTTTCATCGTTATCTGCATGCATTATTGTCATTATAGGACCAAATACTTCAGTTTGGGCAATTTGCATTGTTGGTAATACATCAACTAATAATGTTGGTGTAAAATAATGACCTTGTGGGTAATTTGGATGTGTATAACGTTTTCCTCCAAAAAGTAATCTAGCTCCATGATCTACTGCATCTTGTACTAAATTTTCTAATTCATCAAATTTTGGATTTGACATAATTATTGCACCCATATCAATTTCTTCACCTTGATCTATATCAGAACCTATTCTCAATTCTGAAATACGGGAACTTAAAATGTCTATTAATTTATTATAATTTGTTAAATTTCCTGAGATTATAATTCTTTCTATTCCAATACAATTCTGGCCTGAACTTTGGAAAGTTCCTCTCATTAAGATAGAAGCTATGATATCAATGTTTTTTGGTTTGTTTAAGTAATCTTCACAAATGATCACTGCATCTTTACCACCAAGTTCAACAACAACAGGAGTCAAGACTTCAGAGGCCTTCTTTACCACCTTTTTAGCAACATCTACAGATCCAATAAATGTCAAGTGACTCAAACCTGGATGACCGGAGAATAGATCACCATCTTGACCCCAACAACAAACTAATTGGATCAAATTATCATCAATATCGCAAATTTTTAAAGCTGCTTTGACTAAATTCATATAATATTCCGAAGACCATCTTACACGTTCACTACATTTCACAACAATAGCATTTCCTGTGAAAATTGAAGCAATAATAGGACCAAGCATATTATGAAATGGATAATTCCAAGAAACCAAGGCTCCAACAACTCCCAATGGTTCATATCTTACTTCTGCTTTTTTGTAAAAACTCATAAACATATTGCTTGGACCAGGACGCTTGGAAGGTTCAAGAACTTGATCACCATTGTTCAAGATCCAATTGATTTTTTCCAAGGTGACCATAATTTCACCCATTGATGCATCTACCATAGTCTTACCCGAGTCACGACAAGCGACTCGAGCTATTGATTCCTGATTCTTAATTATAAAATCACTCAGTGTACGTAACACTTTTCTTCTCTTGTATTTGAATAATGGATCCATATAAAAATTCATCTGTGCTATTCTTGCTGATTCTACAGCTAAATCTATATCCTCTTTTGTGGAAGCTGGAAACTTACCCAGATATTGGGAAGTAGCAGGACAGTAACAGTAAATGCTACTTGGATCATTTTCTTGGTATATGGAAGGTGGATTTAGTCTTTTACCTTTCCAGTTAGGTTTAGCTTCATCAGGAATAGGTAATTCAAACTTAGTTGGTTTCTCCACTCTTTTCTTGCTCTTCCTAAACACAAAAAGAGTAACTGGGATGATTAAACCTAGTAAGACAGACAGCGAGATGTGAATAGGAAACAATGAGTTGTTTTGAGAAGCATAAGAAGATAAATCTACAAAGCTATAATTTTTTTGGAATTGAAAATGATTAAGCAATTCAGTAAGATTAGCGTTCTTCATCTGGAGGATTTGATTTTTTTTTTGTGTGTGTCGTCGTATCTTGATATGGTCTATGGTACGTGGATAAGCAAATGTCCTATATTCTATATTCTATGTTCAATGTTCTATGTTCTATGTTTCTACGTTTCTATAAATTTTTCCAAAAGCAGATGGTAAGTTGATTATACGAGGTGAAAGAGAAGCGGAACGAAACGACGCGCTGGCTGGAGAAGATCAAGTTAAAGTGTATATTTTATTATTAGTATACAACTCAATTGATTGCTTTCTATCAGTATCACTCAACGGATATGGCTTCGTCTACTTAAATTCGTTGTGAAGTTCAAAATTGCTAATTAAGCTAAACTGAGTAGTTGAAAACCGGACGGGAAACAGAAAGCAATATAAAATCAGTGACTGTTGACTGTTGATGGTTTCACTTTTGAAACAAAGTGTTGGGGCGTGAGATATAGAAGAAAGTGGTGCACGGATTGCATTGTATGGATTTTAATATCAATAGAGTAATATAGTATAGTATAATATATATATATATATATAGATGGAGGGTTTTTATGGAGATATGTGTGAGATAGTCAAATGTGAATGGTGATTGTATTCATATTCATGCCTTGGTAGCATTGATGTGAAGTTCAGGGACAGGTTTGGTGACTGCATCAATCAATAATTTGACGACATCAGAAGTCTTTTCTTTAGCGGTTTTCTTAATTGATTCTAATTCTTTAGCTACTGAAGCATCTGCTTCTTCTTCTAATTTCTTGTTTGATCCAGAAAACTATAATTGTGTTGATAAGAAATATAAGTTAGTATCCAAGTCATTGAAGCTGTAGCCGATCATAAGTAAAAACAGAATTACATACCTCATCTTCGAAAGCTTTTAGTTCAGCTTCTTTCTTTTGCTTGTAAGCATTAATCTCAGCAGATGCATCAACTTTTGCTGCCTTTAACTTTTGTGCACGGTCTGTAGAAATATTCCAATTAGTTAGTATTCATTTATAAGTAGATGTGTGTTTAACAATAAGACTTACAAGTTCTTGCCTCAGCGACTATCTCCTGGGCTTGTTTCTCAGTCTAGATTTATTTGGGTTGGTAAGTTAGTAAACGGTTTCAGTTTTTAATCAAATATGTAGGTCAGTATTTTAATTAACGTACTTTCAATAGACTTTGGATTTCAGACTAGATAGAGTAAATGAATAGGAAGTGAGGTTAGTTAGTATGATGTATATTAACAAGTTGGTAGGAAGAGTAATGCATGGAGTGCGTGAGTCAATTGACAATTGACAGTTGACTCACTGCCGCGCCCATGATTTTCATCTGTGAGTAAGATAACGTACCATGATATGTATGTATCTGTGATATGATGTGTATGAATCGATCTATCTATCAATCAGTATCACTTCACTGTGGATAATGCAATTCTAGTTCTACAGCCAGCTATCTACGGTTAAGCTAAGTTAAGATAGCGAAATTGAAGTCAAATTGTTTGCAGCCAGCCAGTTTGGTATTGGCACGGCTTGGAGATGGCAGGATTCTTAAGTACTCTGTACATATATATATATATCTAGTCCTTTTATTGTACATTAATTGTCTTGTGTTTGTGTGGTTAGTAGGCATATACACATACTGTAGGTGATGTTGTATGGTGAGTATTATGTATGGCCTGGTGATATACAGTATAATCCTTTACAGTGATAGTACAGTGCAAGTATAAGTAGTGGAATAATTTAAAGCTTTTAAAAAAGCAGCGACACTTTTTGGAAAAGTCTTTGTGATTTTTTTTGTTATTTATTATTCATTGTACTTACTCCAAAAGAGGGATTTATCCTGTTTTGTTTGGCAGCTTTTTCTTGATTATCTGTGTAGCTTGTAAGTGAGCTTGTAATTAAAAAAGATAATGGGTCTGAACCTCGAATGGGACATTGTCTCATATACTTCCCCCTCACCTCTAGAAATCCCTTCTCCTCAGACTTTAAACCTAGATTCGACTATTCCAATATACAATAGCATTTCAAAAGAAAATTTTACTACTGTGCCAATTGAACAAGCCTATAAGGCATACTTGGTGTCTCAGGTTCAATCATTAAATAAACATGTTTTAACATATCTATCTATTGATAAGTCACAGGAAAATCAAGATATATTTTCTTTGGAAAAATCTTGCGATGACGTTAACACTACTTTATTGGATTTAGAAAAAGGATTAGATATTCAAAAAATAGATGATGAGAGTAGTTGGATGGACTACCTCAAATCATTTTATTCTACTCCTTCAGTAAAAACACTTCATTATCATCATCACCTTAATAACAGCTGTAACAGAACAACTCAGGATACTGCAACTCTGTTACTTATAAAATTACTCGATATCCAATTCTATTGTAATGTCTCGAAAGAGATAATAACTAAACATCAAATACATACCAATCAGATCAAAATACCAATATTTGATTATGTAAACGTAGTACAATTGGCAATTACTAATGAAGCAACAAATCTGTCAAATCTCAGGATTTTTAATTTGGTGAAACCATACAAGGCACAACAAGCTTGGCTTAGAGCTGAATATTATTTTACTAAAGCAGAATGTTATAATCCATATAAATTCCAACAAGCGTTATCATGTATATTAGGCTCACCTTATTCTTATTTTTCAGTGCATATCAACAAGGAAATAAACTATATGAGTCAAGTAATTAATGATCTCAATCATGAGTTATATCAACTTGAAGAGAAATTAGGACATTTAGAAAAAGATTCTGAATTGAATAAGTTGTCGAATCAATATTACTTGCAATTATCCAAAACAATTCCCGAAAATTGGCGTATAAAGAAACGCATGCAAGATCTCATGATATGCTCTCCTTTTACTCCCTTAGATGACTAATGACTAATCTACTTTTCCATATATACATATATTTTTCAACAGCCTCTCCTCCCTGGCATCGAAATAGTTAGATAACCGGCTTAATTATTAGTTACTACCTATAGCGCTTAGACAGTCTGAGATGTAGTAGCCATCTCCTTGATACATTAGACACACTCTTGATGTGGTTTACAATTCTGTAGGTCAGTAGTTTTATTTATAGACACATCCTCTAAGTCGATTCAGTTTCCGATTTTGTAAAGCACATATAAAAGTTAGTACATAGGAATCATAAATATAAATCAATCTTAGTTTAGTACTCATTAACACTGCTAATTATTAATCAAGCCACAAAATTTTATGCAGAGACTGAAGTGCATGCGTATGCGTTTACTGTTCAAAACGATTCCCTAAATTGTTGGACAGTTCTCGAAATTGACTAACGGGGATAAAAAATGTACGTGGTTTAATGCATATATATCAACCGAGTACTCCGGATATTACATATGCTAGACAAGGGATATGCATGTACAGTTTTGTTAGGTTATATATATATATATATATATATATGTGAGTTCTGCTGCCGACTTACTTGCGTTCTTTTGACTAGAAACGTCTTGTTGAGATTGATATTCGTTATAGATAAAAGTTTTTACAACCATGAGAACCCCGACATCTGATTCCAAGAAACTTACTATTGTGGTCATACTAAGTGTTTGCGCTGTGGCCACATTTCTGGGTATCTCTCTTTTTGGGCTGGGAGCGTTGGTCTCTTTAAACTCTATGATTTATGGAATTACTATATATGCTTGTACCTTAGGCTTTCAAAGTTGGACTATACCCATTATGGGATCATCATACACTATATCAACGGTAGGAACGCGCATATTAACTATTATATCTACTATGGTAGTCGGAGGTTTCTCTGCTGTATTATTGGATAAATTTTCATCTTCAATTGAATCAAACGAAAAACTTATGGAAATAATAAGTGCTCTGATCTTTACAGATTCTGTTTCAATGTCTGTGACTCTAGCATTTATTGCCCTAGTGGGGATAGCCTTAATAACCCATTTCAACATAGCCCCTTTGAAGACTACTCCTGATTCCGCATATATTCAATTGGCTGTAACAGCTCTATGGACAAATTTGATATGGACCACTGCATTCTCATTACTTATAAGTTTAATTACAGCTATTCTATTGAGTTTTGTATAGATAGATTTTATTTCATTCGCTAGCGGTGACCATTTCCGGATATCAAGATATATATATTGCACAGCATACGATTTGAGTAATGCCTGTATTCTGAGTATACTGCTTATTCTTGCTTTACTTTTTGCTGGTCCATCTCAGATTAATTGATGTCACTTTGAAGGAAGTCAATATCAGTATAATCATCAGACTTAGCACGTTTATTGAATTGATTGAATCAGAGGCAGGGGTTGCTCTTTGACAAGACAGTCTTGAATTAGGGGATTTTTGTTAGATGTGTGATAACTAAGCTCTATATGGTAATCATATTCGTAATAGTTAATGAACTATATAAAAAGTATTTACATAATATAAACACTAAGTAAACTAATAGAGGAAAAAAAAGTAAAGTTTTTTGAAAATTGTCTTGGCCATTAATAGGCCACGGATGTACTTCTCATAGTAAAAATATTTTTTTTTATCTTTAATGTATGTATGTATGATCTTTCTTTTGTATGTGTATAAGTATACCTTTGTTTGTAAGCTGGTTGGAGCACAAGAGGGTTAGGGACTAACCTGTAGAATAGAGATGAGTGAAGAAGACACAGACAATTGTGCAGTGTGCCGCGAGTGCAAGTTCAAGTACACATGTCCAGCATGCACGACGAAAACCTGTTCTCTAGTATGCTTTAAAGAGCATAAATCAAATACAAAATGCTCAGGTGTATCAGATATATCTGCTAGTAGGACACCTTTCAAACGTAAGAATGAAATCAAGGATACTGATGTTCAGCGAGACTATAATTTTTTATTGCGAGTTGGCCGGAATGTCGAGTTGGGTAAGCTTGATTCTAAGTCAAGTAAGATCATCAGGAGCTCAAAACGTAGGAGACCTGATATAACAACTAATGGAGCAACAGCTCCTGGGACAATTGTACGCCGTGGTGTGAAATTACTGGTGTTGCCATTTGGAATGAGCCGAAAACAGATGAATAAAACTGCTTTTGACTCTAAAAAACAGAAGTTTATGTGGACCATTGAGTGGATTTTGATTGATGATGATTTAAATAAATCATTAAATAAATTTGTTGGATTTAAAACTCCTGAGGATTCAAAACTTGAAGAACTCGTGCCGTTCAAGAGGTTTATGAAAGCGTTAGAGGACAACCATATTATTTCTAGGGCAACAGAATCTAATACCGCTACCACCTCTACCACTGCAGCGACACCAGATGCAAATGTCGATGAAGCAGAATATAAAGATGAAATGAATAAATTGCGCCAGTCTTTAGTTTTTTACATCCAGCCTGAGGAACAACGCAAATTAGGAAAATTGATCCATGTTAATTCTAGTGAAAGATTATGCGATTGTATTAAAGACAAAACTTTCATTGAGTTCCCTACAATATACGTCAGTTTGAAAAATGAAATAAATGGTCTGCGTGTCGTTGAACTTCACCAGAGTGATAAGCCTGATATGGAATCAGGGGATGATAGTGATAGTGATAGTGGTAGTGATAATGATAGTGATACCGGGACAGATAGTGAGACTACTTCTGGTACAGGAAGTGATTCCTCAGATGATGAAAGCAGTTCAGAAGGAGAAGATGATTCCAGCGAAGAAGATGATGATGATAAAGATGACAAAGATGACAGAGATGACGGGGGCTCAAATACTGATACTGATTCAGCTCCTGTTGAAGCACCAATAATTACTGAGTCTAATAAACTTAACGAACCTAATGAAAATGCATAGATAAATAATTTACATAGTATAAATAAATAAAATAAAGAAAAATAAAGAACCCCTTTTGTAATACTAACTCAATAGTTCTAGCTCATAATCAGCTTTAATTTCATCTAAATCAGTAAGGAAAATGCTACCTAATTTTTTAAGCTCGTTCTTTTCATCTTTGATTAAATCTTCAAGACCTTTATGCATCCCTTTATAAAACATCTCAATCAAGATTTTACGCCTGCTTATTATATCTTCACTTGATAACCCATCTACATTAATTAATACCGAGCTACTGTTCTTGTTACCCCCTCCAGTCTTCAAATCCATTTCATTCTGATTCTGTGATTTCTGTTGTTCTGTAATTCCAACTCTAGTGAACAATTTTAAATGTCCAAAGGGATTTGTCTTGGTACCCATCATATACATCTCAGTCATTTGATGCACTTGCTTAACTTTTCTAATTTCCGATGTTTCTTTGTGGTCTTCTTCTTGAGACTCTTTTTCTAATTGACGTTTTTCTAATAAACATCCTTTAAAAATCAAATCATGTAAATTCTTTAACTGAGTTAATTTTTTCTCTTGATTTTTTTTATAACTTGCAGATGAACTAAGAACAGATGAACCTGTAGTAACTGAGAAACTAACACCTTTTGATCCTATAACTTTCCCATCTATTGACCAGTTCATTATCTGCATAAATGCCTTGAGTAATTTCGCCCAATTACTACGGATTATTGAATCAGCAACATCGTCTGATGTGTTTAATAAAACACTTAAAAACTTAATACTATCAGACCTGATAGAATTATCTATATGTGACATAGCGGATAAGATGAATAACACTAGTGAATTTTGATGTAAGTTTAAAATGTTTGGTTGTACTTTGGATATCACTGTAAGTAAATCCAATACAGATTCACGCACTGAGTTACTAGAGTCTAAAATTAATGGTTTCAACTTAGTGATTAATTCATCATAGGGGAAAGTGCTTGAATTATTTAGTTTCTCAATAGTTAATTTCAATTTAACTAGCACTTCTTTACGTGACGTATGTGAATGGTGTTTTAAAAGTGAAAATAAATGCTGAAGTTCATTTTCTGAAGTTTTTGAAGTTGTTATTTGTTGCTTCAGTGAGATAGATTTAGATTTGAATGAAACATCTGTGAAGTTAGCTGGTTTAGCTGCAGTTTTACCAACTTTCAGTTTCGGTTTAACAAAATCCTTTTGCTTCTCTTGTCTCTTCTTTTTTGATCCCATTATGTATAATATACAGTTCTGTTTTCAAGTACTTCTAAGTACCAAATACTATTCTATGATATGATACCTCTTATCAGCAAAAAAAATAATATCTTAAAATTTTTTTATTTTTTTTAAATTTTTTTTATCTGTGCGAGACAAGAAAGAAATGTAAATTAAATAGATCAACATATAAAATAACAAAGAAACTCAGCTTAAATTTTGATTTTGCTACTCGTGTATAGTTCAAGGAGACAAGCGAATCAAGGTTTAGTGCCAAGAAGATGGATTTGTTCAATCTGCTGTCACTGGGGAAGAAATTGAATGAAGAAGATCAGGTTTTGTTAAATTCTTTAACGTTAGACGATGCAAGTGAGAATGACGTATCTATGCAAGATATTTCATTGCAGTATGAATATATGGACGAGCAACAACAACAACAACAACAACAGCGGCAAGTTGACATTCATGATGTGGATATGACTTTTGTGCCTTATACTCCTGGTTTTGAGCGTTATGAAAGTGAAACAAGATCAGTAGACATGACGGATATCTCACCATCTCCATCTTTACCATTGAAAGATGACGAGCTCAACAGCAACAACAGCAACAACAACAAAAACGGATCCAATAATAATGATAATCAGGGGGAGGACGAAGATGCCAATGTGTCAGATATACCGGGAGAAAACGATCTTTCATTTATAGATGGAGTTTCTGATTTTCTAAGTCCTACTACACTAGGTGCAAAATTAGCAACAGGATCATTAAATCATCAAAATAGCACTGCAAATACAACTCCACGCAAATCACAATCACAATCACAATCACAAAAACAAAAGATAAACCTGACACCGGTTCATTTACCTTATGTCGTTGAAGAGCCTACGGATGCAAAATTAGAACATATTGAAGAAGAAGATTACGATTATGAATATACTACAGGATCTAGTAAATTTAATTCATTACAATCTAGAAGCCGACGCGGTAATCAACGAGCTAACACATTCCAACAAATTAACATTCATCACCATCATTACTACCCTGACACTATCACCAGTGCAAGCAAAGACCAAGACAAAGAAATAACAGAGAAACCAAGTTACTATCTTCCATCACCATGGAACTCTCAATCTACTCCAATCTCCAAAACACCATATTTACTATCATCGTATTTACAATTGATGTTTAACACGATAGCCACTGCATATATTTTATATTTGACATATAATGCAATTCAGACAATTCGAAGTGATATCCAAAACACAATGGAAGAGTATACTAGACGAACAATCATAGAGTCTATGATTTGTAAACGACAATATTTAGAAAACCAATGCTTACCAGATCAAAGAGTCCCAGCAATGGAGCAGCAATGTGGGGAATGGGAGAAGTGTATGAATAGAAACCCATATACTACCACTGGTCATGCAAAGATAAGTGCAGAGACGATGGGGTTGATTGTTAATTCTTTATTAGAACCTATTGGGTTCAAGAGTTTTATCTTCATGATTGGATTTGTGGGAGTTTGTTACCTGTGTAACTTCTCTCTTGGGTTCTTGCGTGCAAAGACGTACTATGGAGAAGCCAATTCAAAGCCATCACAGCAAATTTCCGGTGCTTCAGACACCCAACTAGTGAAATATACCCATTAAACCATCACCGCAGGGCAAACTTACTAACTAACTAAGTAACTACTAAGTAATTAAGTAACTAACCGACCAACACCCCACGCAAATAGCCTTTAACTTAGCACAGCCTAGCCAATCGTTTACTCGTTCCCCCCAGCGCTAACTCACAGAAAAGCCAAAGAAAAGCCAAAGAAACTCACACTTGAGAAGTATCGAAAAACGCGTCTCGTTAAGGGCAGATCTGGGAGGAAAAAGCGCTACGACGAGGAAACGAGCGTTTACGACGTTGGATAATAAATATACATACATACATATACATATACAGCTATATATATATATAGATACCACAATTGATCCTTGTTTTCTGTTGTTTGACTGATTGACTGATTGACTGATTGACTGATTGACTGATCAAAAAGCCAGGAATTATATTATTACTATCATCAACTGATTGAGTAAATATGTCTGAACAAGTTAAGTTAGCAGAAAAGAATTTTGCTAAGGATAAGGCCTTTGCTGAAGCTATGCATGGTAAAGAAGCAGCCAGCAAGACTGGTTTAGCTGCTTTAATTAATAAGAGAAAAGATGCTTCTACTATTGCATCTGAAGGTTATTTTAAGCATTGGGATGGTAAGACTGATAAAGACACTGAAGATTCTAGATTAGAAGATTATTCTGCTTTAACTAAACATTATTATAATTTAGTTACAGATTTTTATGAATATGGATGGGGTTCATCATTCCATTTTTCAAGATATTATAAAGGTGAAGCTTTCCGTCAAGCTACTGCAAGACATGAACATTATCTTGCTGCTAAGATGGGTATTACTGAAGATATGACTGTATTAGATGTTGGTTGTGGTGTTGGTGGTCCAGCTAGAGAAATTTCAAGATTTACAGGTTGTTCAATTATTGGATTAAATAATAATGATTATCAAATTGAAAAGGGTAATCATTATGCTAAATCTGTTGGATTAGGTGATAAAGTTAAATTAGTAAAAGGTGATTTTATGCAAATGGATTTTGAACCTGAAACTTTTGATGCTGTTTATGCTATTGAAGCAACTGTTCATGCACCAGTTTTAGAAGGTGTTTATGGTGAAATTTATAAAGTTTTAAAACCAGGTGGTGTCTTTGGAGTTTATGAATGGGTTATGACTGATGCTTATGATGAAAATAATAAAGAACATCGTGCTATTGCTTATGGTATTGAAGTTGGTGATGGTATACCAAAGATGTATAAGAGACAAGTTGCTGAAGATGCTTTAAAAAATGTTGGATTTGAAATAGAATATTCAAAAGATTTAGCTGATGTAGGTGATGAAATTCCATGGTATTATCCATTAAGTGGTGAATGGAAATATGTTCAAACTATTGGTGATGCATGGACATTTTTCAGAACTTCTGTATTTGGTAGAAAAATTACAACTGGTGTTGTTGGTATATTAGAAAAACTTGGTGTTGCTCCAAAAGATTCAGTTAAAGTTACTGCTGCTTTAGAAGATGCTGCTATTTATTTAGTTAAAGGTGGTGAACAAAAATTATTTACTCCAATGATGCTTTATATTGTTAGAAAACCATTAAATTAGTTAGTTTATAATATATTTGATTAATTCATTCGAATTAAGTTATAAATATTAAATATGTATTAGATATATTCAAATCAAATTAAATTAAATTAAATTAAATTAAATTAAATTAAATTAAATTAGATAAACATTTTCTCAAAGTTTTATGAATCAATTAAATAGACTAAAGTCCATGCTGATCCAGCGGCAAGAGATCCAATTAAAACCATTTGAAATCCTTCACTAACTTTTTTCCATTGAGAACATTCACCTAAAGAAACAATAGTTTTAAAATACCCAAATATAAATAAAGTTATAAGCATAACAATAACACTAATTATTAAACCTGTTCCAACAGTATTAGCAAAAAAATAAGGAATTAAAGGTATAAATCCACCAAAAAAATAACCTGAACCAATAGTTAAAGCAGAAGTAAATTCTCTACCTTCAGCAGGTTCTTCTAAACCTTTACCAAATTTAATAATAAAATCAATCATTGAATTTGGATTTCTTTCTAAATCTCTTATAAATGAATCAATAGTTTCTGTTGAAGCACCTATTTCAAGCATAATATCTTCAATTTCATCTTCTAAAACATCAAGATTTTCAAAATATAATGATTTTTCCTTTTTAACTTGTGTTACATAATATTCAGATTCAGATTTAGCAGCTAAATAACCTCCTAAACCCATTGAAATAGCACCAGAGACTAATTCAGCCATTCCACCAGTTATAACTAATTTACTTTCACCTAATGAAGATAAACCAGCAGTTAATGCAAATGGAACGGTTAAACCATCACTTAATCCAATAATAACATCACTCATAACTCTTGGATCAACTTTTTTAAGAAACCATAATGATTGTTCTCCACTACTACTATCACTCTTAGTATCTCCTTGTTGTTGTTGTTGTAAATCACTTCTTGATGAAGGAGGAGGTGTCCTTAATATATCTTCTGTATTATCTGTATTTCTATCATCATTACTATCTTGTCTTTCTATATCCACTGTACCATACCTTGATTTACTTCCTGATCTTTGACTTCCAGGAATCAAATTACTGGATTCTTCAGATGATGATGTAGATGTTGCTTTATTATATGCTGAAATAACTGTGTTTTTTAAAGCTACTACTGACATTGTATTATATGGCTATGTTATTATTATTATAAGTATTATTATTATTATTATGATAATAATAAAAGATGAATGAATCTGATAGAAGATATGCCGACAATTGAAACAATAAATGCTATGAATGAGTGAATAAATAAATGAGTAAATGAATAAATAAATAAACGAGTTAACTGATAGTTATTTAACCGATAACTTAAAAAGTTAATATGGAAGATGTATGTGATTTGAATGTGAGGAGGGTAAATAAATTAACTAAAAGATAAGCAAAAGACAAACACTTGTTGAATACAATTAACAATTAATCAACTAATGAATATGAATATCAAAAAGAAAATAAATAGATAAATCTATATATTGCAAAAAGAACAAACAAACAATTAATCAATCAACAAGTAAAAAAACTGTTTTCTTATTTGTTATTTGTTATTTGTAGTAGTAAGCAGGCAGGCAAAAAGCAAAAAAAAAATAAAAATGTCAAAAAGCAAACAGGGAAGTAAAACAAAAGGCTGTGTAAAATATAGACTATATTAAGAAAAGGGGGTCCTTCTGGTGCACGGATTGTAGACTTAGATTGGCCAATCAACGCGCGCGGATTTGTCATTTAGTTTTCCCCCACATAGTTAACAAAGTATAAATGCACAAATGCACAGATGTCAATTAAAGAAATGTACAGATGTGAAAGCAGTAAAAAAGTAAAAAAATTAATATGACATTATAAAGATGTGGTATTTGTGTACAGATGTGTATTTAAATTATGTATTGGTGTACAGATGTAGTACTCAAAGCGGCTCAGAGGTTTATAAACTTCACTTCAGAGCATTGTGCGGACATTGTAGTCTTGGGACAATATGGGCATTTAAAACTGCTGACGTTATTCCTGCTTAGTTTTAATACACTTTCCTTTGATATTAGATGCTTGCATGGTAATACCATAGCTGGGTTTTCTGGGGTTGTTTCTTCTTTTGATATAGGACATACGAAAATTGAATGAAATTGTAAATAATTAGGTAAATTAATTTCAAATGGTAATTCATTATTTGAACTCCAATCTAATTTCCCATTTGATATCTTAAAAATTTGATCATATTTAATATAATTTGGTAATGATATAAAACTTGTTAATAAGGTATTAAATATCGGAGATTGAGATATTAGTCCCATTAATGAACAGTAGTCTTGACATAATTGGTTATATATGGATTGAATAGTCCTATCATTTGAAGACTCATCTGATAGTTGTTGTTGACTATTATTATTATTTGTTGTTGTTGTTGTCGTCGTCTTATTACTTGTAGTAGGCATAACCATTGAAAAAAGTAATTTAGCAATTGTTTCCAAGTGTGTCGTACCAAATAATGGGAAATGTTCTTTTGCATACATGAAAGCTTGAAATAATGAACTTGTATTATTTGTATCAATTAAATTATCTTTATGATGATACAATTTAAAAAATTGTAATTTATGTAAATTAAATTCTAAATCTGATCCAATTAATCTTAAATTCTCACTATTTTCAGTTGCCCAATCAATAGCTGGTTTTAAATCACCTTTATTAAGTAAACTTTCACAAATATGATTTAATTTACTAAAATTATTTAATAATTCAATTGGTATATTCATCCCCTTTTCAGATTCAAGACTTGAAGATACTTCAAATTGTCCATTTCTTAATAAATGAATAATTATTGATCTATCAATTAATCTTTTTGTTCTTTCATTCTTTAAATCAATAGGATATTTATATATATTTTCAAGATTAATATTATTAATAAATACTTTATTATCAATTGCAGAACTATATTTCTTAATCGATGAATTAATTAATTTCTCATCTTTAAGTACTTTATGGTGCATATGATCAAATTTCTCTTTTATTTCATTACTAAGCAATTTACCATCTTTTGAACTACTTGTATCTAAGTTTTTTAAATACTCTAGGAAATCATTGCTCTGACTTACACAGTCGTCTAATGCATTATTCTTTGATAACCTATTCACTTCTTCTTTTAATGTTTCAAATGCCACTGACATGCTTTATCTTGTCACCCTAATCAATAAGCCAATCAACCAATCAGTCTATCAATCAAACCACAAGCATATATATATATATAACTAACTAACTATACAAATCCACTTACTCTGCTTTCTTTTCTTATCTTTAGTTGGGATTATCTGTACCTGTAATCATTAGCCACATATTTATTTCTCTCTTTCTCTCGCCTCAATTAGCATTTAACACAGCACAGCCACTCCATTTATATACTATTCTCCCCCAGACAGACAAACAGCTTAGCTTAGCTGCTTAGAGACAAAGAGAGATTTGGTTATAAGAAAGGGGCATAACGGGGCAACTAAGTAGGCCTTTGCACCTGGTTATATAGACAATCAGCAAAGGAAAGAGAAAGAAATTGAAACTATGAATACACAGCTGATTACAATTCCTCTGAAAAAGACAGACGATTTGGATTGGGTCAGTCCATTGACTTCATACATCTCTAGATTCTTTGGTGAATCTACATCTACCGAGTTATCTTCAAACATTACTCAATTTAACAAACTCAGATCGGATATTAAACATGCTAATGCTGATACCACGGGTAGAGACATGTACTATAAATATTACCTACAACTTGATCTTTTGGAATTGAGAATCCCCATTGGTCATGGAGCTGTGAAAGTCGACTTTAATTGGTTTGACGCTTTTAAAAAATCTCATTCTGTTTCTCAAAAATCAATTGCTTATGAAAAAGCTTCAGTTTTGTTTAATTTAGCTTGTATATTATCAAACATAGCAGATGATGCAGTTACTAATAATGATTTCAAATTAAGTTATCAATCATATCAATTCGCTGCTGGAATCTTTGAGTTCATTTCTTTAAATTTCTTAAAACCTCCAACTGATGATTTAAACCCCAAGACAGTCAAGGCCCTGCATAAATTAATGTTAGCTCAGGGGCAAGAAGTATTTGTATTAAACTTGATAACATCTGCTGCTTCAGAAACTCAACTTAATTCTTCATTAGTTTCTAAATTATGCAAAGCTACTTATCAATTATTTAAGTCTACTAGAGAATTATTTGAAGATGATGTTAAAAATATTGATAGGACTTGGGTACCTCTATGTGGCCTGAAAGAATTATATTACCATTCCTTATCTTACTATTATCAAGCTTTAAATCATAAGAAATCAGGTAAAACAGGTCCTGGTATAACATACTTGACACAATCTCAAAATATTTTAACTACTACACCAGAAAAGGCAAAGTATACAATTATGGCAGCATCGAAGAAAATGAATGAATTAATCAAGACTCATCTTGAACGTGTTTCTCACGAATTAAAGACTATGGAAAAGGATAATGATTTAATTTATCATGATTTAGTCCCTGTTATTAATTCTCTTCCTGAAATTAAACCTATGGAAAGTGTGAAATCTATACCTATTAATGAGCAAGACGTAAGTCATGTAATGGGAGCTGATTTGTTTGATAAGATAATTCCTTTGAATGTTCATACTCAATCATCTTTGTATTCTGAAGAACAAGCTAAATTGCTTAGAGCTGAAAATGAAAAATGTGAAATTGCTTCTGAAGAATATAAATCTACTTTAGAGTTTTTAAAATTGCCCAAAGTGTTAATTGAGCTTCGTGAGTTAATTGCAGACAATTATGACCAAAAAATACTTCATTCCAATTCCAATACTGATAATGAAGATGATAATGAAATTGATCCAAGAGTTTTGTCAATGAGTATGGAAATGAGTCAATCTCCATTAAATGAACTTAAGAATCAGGATATTAGAGCTCAAATTTTTAACTATTTAACTAATGCTGACAAAAATTTGAGAGATGATGAAGAGCAGTATTTACAACATAAATCAATGTATGGAACGCAATTTAATAGTATTCAATATACTAATGAATCTTTAGAGTATAAACAAATGATACAAAATTATAAGAAAACTTTATTAGATTCCGAGGCATCGGATAATAAACTCAAGAGTACTATTGATCCATATAGAGAAGAAATCAAAATAATGTCATATGGACCAAATGATCCTAGATTTCTTCAAAGTTTTAAAACTAAGCCAAATTTATTGGAGTCAGAAGAAGATAAATTAACTCAACAGGTTTCATTATTAGATATGGATGATTTTAAACCTAAAGGTGCATCATTTGAACAACTTCAACAAAAACTTCAAAAAATTGATTCTAAATTGCAAGAACTTAGATATTTACAAGAAGAACGTCAAAACACTTATCAGGATTTGAAAGCTGCAGTACATAAAGATGATATTACAAGTATTCTTGTTTTAAATTCTTCTGAGACTTCAAAACAACCTGAAGAATTATTCGCCAAAGAATTACTTAAATTTCAAACTTATCAAGATCGCATATCCATGACAATTGAAAAACAATCATCATTAATTAATATTCTTAAAGCTACAATGAGTGAAGTTTTAGATGACCCCAAGGTTCAAAAAAATACTAAATTAAAACGTCAAAGTCAAGCAAATAAAGCTAATATCACCGCAAGGTATATCAAGGCTTATGAATCATGGAAAATATTTAATGCTGGTATTAATGAAGGATCTAATTTTTATAAACAATTATACACTCTTGTTGAATCTTTGTTTAATCGTACTTTGAGGTATTCACAAGATAGGAAAAATGAATATAATTACCTTATTAGCCGTTTATCTCAACCTCAACCATCACCTAGATCATCAGTGACTTATAACCCATCTTATCAACAACCACCTCAGCAACCATCACACCAGCAGCAGCAGCAACAACAACAACAAGTACCTCAATATACACCAACATTACCATCATACTCTCAACAGCCACCATTACCACGTCATCCATCATCATCAGCTTCAAGTGGCCCACCACCTCCATTACCTTCAGCACCTTCCTCATCACAACCTCAAACTCAAAATACAGATTTTTACAGTACGAAATCAGCATATGATCCATCGATGTACTCTCAGTACAATTACCAAAATAATTATCGTTAAAATAATTTAAATATCTACCCTGTGTATTTCTCCATTAATTTACGTAACATGAAAATAAATTTATAATTATAAAACTTCAAACATCTAAGAAATCAGCAGCCACGAGCAACTCTAAAGCCATCTCAGTAGGGATTTCAAATTCAGGAACATCAACCATATCCAAATACTTAGCATTGTAATACAAATATTCACATACTTTCTCTAATAACACTGAATCTAATTCAAATAATTCGATCTTACTTGTCTCTGATTCTTGAAATTGGGAATTAGCAAGCATACTGTTTAATGTCTTGCTTATCATCGCTGCTTCTCTTGATATCACAAATTGGAATCCGTCATTAGATACTAACGTAACGTAAGGTGATGGCTCTGCTTCTTCGTCTGAGCTGGCCATGTTCAACAAATTGATGATCTTCTACAACGCTTAACCACAGCTATTCAAAATTGCTAGTGAGTCTTTAAAAAATGTGTAAGTAAAAATGAACTGTAAACTTGACACACGTAAAAGATCAATAATTATTCACGGAGCTTTGCCCGCAATGGAAACGAAAAGTGAAGTCGCACTCCAGATTTCAGAAAAATAAACTAAGGGAAATAATTAAATAAATACTTGAGATTGTACAGATAGTTGGTTACTTTACTTAATAAAGCCAATTGACTACGGAACTAAACACAAACACCAACACACTTACTCACAATCCGTGTCGACTATACTGCATTTTCGCAATGTCCAATCCAAGTTTAGGTATGTATGCTTTGCACCGACTTTCATTAGTAACCGAATTGAACACTAACAAATTAGAGTTGTAGATTGGGAGAGACTCCAAGATGTCTTTTACAGATCTAGGAAATGTTTTGATATGACTTGGAATAACAACATTAATAACAACATCAATGGTCAAACAGATGAAGTAGAAGACACAAAACCACAAGTTAATTTGAATGACTGCATTGTGGCGATATCACCGTATGCTGCATGTATAGCTTTATTCTCCAAGCGCCAGGCGTTAATTCATAAATCTATAGATATTTACTCTGGTTCGGGTGTGAAACTATGTTCTATTCCTTGGCTTAACTCCAATGGAGATATAGCGGGATTACTTTGGACCAACAGCAATGATTTTAATTTGATTGTTGTGCTTACAAATGGAACTTTTAGAAACTATTTCAATTTGAAATCAGACTTCAACGAGTTTTCTAATGTCTTAGTGAGCAATAATAATGATGATAATAATAATAATGATGATGATGATGATGGTATTAAGGAGACTATTGTGGGTTGCAAACCTTTTAAAAACGGGTTTGTTGTAAGTACAAGCAAATCTAGATTTATAGGAGTTAGCATTGTATCGCCCACTGAAAACCAATTTGTTCAATTCCCCAGTATCCCCAATACAGAGACTATTCATGGATGGACAGTTATTCCGAGTACTATGACTAAACCAATGAAAGTGCTTGTTTCTACCGAGTCTAATCTATACTCCTTATCATCTTTTGACAATACGCAGTTAAAATTGAGTCTTATAGAAGGGCTATTATCGGGTCCATTCAAATTCATCTCAAAGACACCAAATGGAGATTTTATTTCACTTTATTCACAATTGTCTAATACCGTGTATATCGTGACTTCCGATTTCCAAAATTTGCTATCAACTTTTAAATCAGATACACAGGAACAGCCGATTCAATTAGAATGGTGTAGTAATGACGCAGTGATACTATCTTACAATGATGAGCTAAAAGTAATTGGACCAGGTGACGAATCGCTAAATTATTACCTTGATTCTTTTTCTTCTTCGTCAATATTGTTGAAACCTGAAGATGATGGAATATATGTGTTAAGCAATGATAAACTTGATTTCTTATCTAGAGTCAATGATGTCACTATCGATCTATTCAAAATTGGTTCAACTTCTCCCGGAGCAATTTTACTTGATGCTATAGATTACATTGATAATCACTCACCCAAGGCCAATGAAAATTTGAGTATCATCAAGGATAATTTAGTTGAAGCTATAGATAATTGCATTCGTGGATCAGTTGAAGAGTTTGATACATATTGGCAGAAAAAACTACTTAGGGGTGCTGTACTGGGAAAAAACTCAACTGAGCTTTATAATTCTACTGAATTTGTGGAGACTTGTAATAACTTACGCATTTTGAATATCTTGAGACAACCAGATATAGGAATCTTTATGACTTACTCACAATTACAAGATATGGGATTTGAAGAATTAATTAAATTATTGCTATTCCGCAAATTACATCTTTTAGCCTTTAAGATTTCTCAATTTCTTGAATTACCTCAAGAGGAAATTTTCATTGATTGGGCATGTAGCAAAATCAAAGTGTCCAAGGAAGATTCAGATGACGAGTTGTTTAATGCTATTTATCAAAAATTATCTTTGAATGGCAAAAATAAAGCCATTGCTTATTCTACCATTGCGAAGATTGCTTATGAAGAAGGTCGATTACAATTATCCATTAAGCTGATAAATTTAGAGCCAGATACATCAAAGCAGATACCATTGTTGTTAGATATGGAGGAAAATGAGTTTGCGTTAGTCAAATCTGAGGAAAATTTAGATACTGATTCAAGTTTATTTATTTTGATAACTTTGATTAATAAGTTATCCATATCTGATTTCTTCAAGATTTTGAATAAAAATCCTAACACAATTAGTTTATTCAAAAGCAAAATTGCTAGTAATGACAAGGAACTATTGAGTGGATTTTATTATCAAGATGACTCAATATACGGCATGTCGTTAATGGAGCTCAACAATTTTTTGAATAAGAAACAGGATCCACAGCAACAAAAAAGAATAATCAAAAAGGCTTCAAGTATATTAAACAGGTCTAAAGTTACAGAATTGAACGCTACTTTATTGAAAGATACAGTGAAGTTGATTGATATCAAGTCCAAATATGACGATACTTTAAATATAACATCGGAATCAGCTATGGATTTAGTGGATCGATTAATTGTGCAAGCAGCAGATATCAAAGCTGTTTTGCATCTCGCAAAGGATCTCAAGCTAAATGAGAGGCAAATATACTGGAGGATTGTGAAAAGGTTAAGTGAATTGCCTGAGCGTAGAGAACAACTTTATGAATTTGCCAATTCTTCTAAAAGTCCCATTGGATATGAACCATTTTATCTTGAGTGTCTTAAGCATAAGGATAAACGACAAGCTTCAATGTATGTTGATATGTGTACTGGGTTAAATTACAAGCAACGTATCAAGATGTATGTTCGTTGTGATGATTTTAAAAAAGCCGTAGAGGAAGCATTTAAGCGTAAAGATGTCAATTTATTAAACGCTATTGAAACTATGACTGATAATAGTGTCATTCATAGAATGATTAATGATTACAGAGATAGGTTGTTAGGTAATAGAAGATAATTAAATTAAAATTTGAGTAGCGATTATATATGTATTATTTATTTAAAATTTTAAATTAATCTATAGCGAGTTCCTTGCTGAAATCCAAGGGAATAAATTCATCATCTTTGATTAAACCAGTTGAACGGTTTTCAGAACCAGTAAGCCAGCTAGGTACTTTTTCCGGATCAATAACATTTCCTACAACGGATAATTCATGGAGTCCAGCAAATATATCATTTCCTAGTAATCTTAACCTTAAACTTGGTGCTTGATCTGAACTAGAAATTTTATTTTCGATTTTAAAATCTGCGTATTGAATAGGGGCAACTGATGCATAAATACTCGATTTTGCATCATTTTCATCATTTTCATCATCATCATTATTATTATTTTCATTATTACCACCACCATTACCGGTATTTAAAGAGTTATTGGAGTAAGTTTGTTCTTTGTTTTGAATATTGCTGATATCTACATCAGTGACTTTTCTTTTCTTGATTGGTCTTGTATCGTCAAATAACCTTTCTGATTTTAAAGGTACTGCTGACCCTTTAAATTTCAAATTTGCAATTAATTTTCTAGTCTTTAATGCTTCATCCTCTTCTTTCATTTTTATTGCGGCATCGGGATCATTTTCTTTGTTATTATCATTTTCTTGTTCTGCGTCTTCCTCTTTTTCATCTACTGTGAGTCTCATTGGGTCCAGGGCCAAATGCTGAGTTGAGTCTCCCAGGGGGTTAATATCCACGACTCCATCGGCGTAAGGTATCCATGACCCTAAAGAATTTCCAAATCTAGAGACACCTTTTAAAATATGCATGACTTCAAGAGTCCGTACTGGAGGTTCATTATTTTTAATTAATTTTATTTGTTTTAAATTTGAAGATAAAGTCATTTCAACCGCTTGAAGAATTATCTTTGATACTAAATCATCTGAATCTGTATGAATTATATTTGGTGAACTTAAAGGGATAGCTAAATAGTAAGGTTTTCTCGATGCAATATCTGGGTTATTATTATTATTGATTAATTCGGATCTTTCTTTTGAATTGTTGATTGCAATGGTGGTATTATTACTCGATGATTTAGACATTGAAATAGTTTTGTTTAGCAGTTGTTTGGATCTGTGTAAATGGTCTCTTACTTCAAATACTTGAATTCGAATCAAGATTAAAGGTAAAGTATGATGCCTTGAGATATATATGTGAGTTAAATATAAGCTTGATAAGTTTTTAATTAAGGTATCTAAAAAGGATTGAGCATCTAATGAAAAAATGAAGTCGTCATATAGAGTATCTAATTCTGAGTATCTACTATTTGGTTGTCTAGTTAATTGATCTTCTAATCCATCTGTGCCAGTAATCACTTTGGCAGTAGATGAAATCCAATTAAAACCTGTGGCTTTGTCTATTATGCATTGTGTATCTATTAAAGCCAATTGTAAAATATTTAAGCCATAAGGCCAATAATCAACCAAGATTTTATCTATTAGTTTTTTCTTTTTAGATATTGAAGTATTACCTTTAGCAGTTTGCAAAGTGGTAACTAAAGTCTCAATTTCTTTGAACAATGATTTACGAGTCTTACCCATTTTCTTGTGTTCTTTAGTCAATCTCGGTTGCGTTATAGGCCATTTCAACCATAATTTAACCAAGAAAAATAATGAATCAGTTTCTAACTTATTCAATTCTTTTGAAATCTGTTTTGTTGACATCTCAGGGATGTAAGAGTTGGAAAGAATACCCGTACTCTTCCCTGACTTTCTCATTTTCTATATTTGACAAGTACTATAATTTGAAATTTATACAAATGCCTTCCATAATGACACCCGTGGTTCTTTTGGATTTTTTGTAGCAATAAGTAAGTGCATAGCTAGATAGATTGATAGATAAATAAATAAATGAAATAAGATTTTTGATTTGATCCCTACGCGTTTAATGTTAAGATTTTAATTAATAGAGGCGCGAGGTGTAGTAGTTTTAAAAGAGTGTATTATAACAAACTTGCAAAATTCGCGAAATAGTCCGGTGTAGTGTAAAGGCTATCACGTCACGCTCTCACCGTGATAATCCGGGTTCGAGTCCCGGCACCGGAGTCTTTATTTTTTTTTTAATTTTTTGACTTATTATATTTTTTTGGTAAATAGCTGTACTTCTATTTAGCTGACTCAAGTGTCCTTATATCACTAGCTTATTTGTTATGTAAGCAACTACTTATTTTTTTCTACTTATTGTGGAATTTCTAATAATAATTTACCAGTGGTTTTACGACCTTCTAAATCAGTAGTAGCTTTAGCATAATCTTTCAAAGGATAAATTTTAAAGATATTGATTTTTAAATCACCAGATTCAATTAAATCAACTAATTGAGAAGAATAATGTTTCCATTCATCACGAGTAGTAACGTATCCAAATAATTGAGGTCTTGTAATTTTCAAATTTTTAGGAGACAATCTTGTAATTGTAACAGGTGGGACAGGACCTGATGCATTACCAAAAGACACAAAAGTACCTTTTCTTTTAATTACAGCAAATGATAATTCAGCAGTATCTTTACCTACTGAATCAAAGGATGCTGCGACACCTTCACCATTGGTAATTTTCAAAATCTCATTAATTTGAGTTTGATCATCTTGAGTTGATAAAATAGTAAATTCAGCACCTGCTTGTTTAGCTAATTCTAATTTAGCTTCAGTTGATGCAGTAGCAATAACATGTGCACCTTTTAATTTTAACAATTGAGTCATTATTAAACCAACACCACCTGCAGCAGCAGTGACTAAGATATAATCACCTTTTTCAACTTTATATGCTTCATTAATAAAAGTTAATGAAGTTAAAGTTTGTAATAAACCAGCAGCATATTTTTGCATACTTTCTTCAGTTACATCACTTGGTAATTTAATTAAATTACCATTAGTAGAGAATTTAGTATATTGTGCAAAAGTACTAGCGCTTAAATAAGCTACTTTATCACCAATTTTATAATCTTTCACACCATCACCTAGTTTAACAATTGAACCCACGGCTTCACGACCCATCACATAAGGTTTAATTGAAGGGTATAAACCTTTACGGAAATAAGCTTCAATGAAATTAACACCTGCATATTTATTCTTGATTAAAATTTCATCTGATTTCAAATCTGATGGAACTGGGAAATCTTCAACGTATTCAATTACTTCTGGTCCTCCGTTTTCCCTGAATAAGCAGACACTTTGCGTTGTTGGAATACTAACTGTCGACATTGTAAATCTTTGATAGTGGTGTGTGAATGGAATTGATCTCTTGGTATATGGGAGAAGTCTACAAAGAGGTCTAAACATCAAATAGTCTGACTAACAATCACTTTGCTTATCTTATATACTATATAGTATATACTATATATATGTATCGTATTATTCACACAGATTTCCCCAGTGCAGTTTTCAAATTATGCTAGCGACAGATCCCTCGATCGAGGAAAGAGCCACACCCAGATATACTTACTTAAGGTACATACTTAAGGTACATACTTAAGGTACATAAATTTTATTCTCGCTGACGCACGGAGATTGGTAATAATTGAAGAAGATTACTAATATTACTAAGTCTTCTTATGCGATTTTCCACAAAAATGTAATACTCCAGCAATAAAAGATATTTGATTAACGGTATATGAAGTGCTAAAAGTGATGCAAATTTAGGTTAGACCATATATTATACATAAATTGGATATAATACTTCGAAAAAAATACTCCCACAAAACTAGCAAGAAGTTTGAATTGAATGAACACTCTCCTGCTAAAGGTTCGCTCAATTGCAAATCAATTCATCAATATTCTATTAATTCATAATAGTGGTAATTAAAACATAAAATTATAATCTCTGTAAATCTGTAACAAATAAATATTAAAAAGAGACAAAAAAATAAAGTTACTCCGAGACGGGGAATTGAACCCCGGACGCCTGCGTGACAAGCAAGAATTTTACCACTAAACTATCTCGGATTTTGGATACAACAAAACTAAATAATTATGCTACAAGATTGTAACTGGTGCACGGGTGTGTGCACGGATGTAATGAGTTTTTATAAAGAGTTTTTAAGGTTATTTATATTGTATGGTTTATTTTATTCTAAAAAAAAAACGGATAAGAAACGATACTATCAAAAATTTGAGTTGTGTTAGATGTAGTAAGAAATCATACATGTATAACGTGATATGTATGTTCAATTACTATAACAATATTACTCTTAAGTACGTGTTAATCAATTGTTGCTAAGAATCAAATATATAATTCGATGTAGTGTTTAATTTATGGTTATTTTCAAATTTACATAACAAACATTTTATCTATCAGTTTGTCAAATATCTTGCTACTAACAGGCATATTCAACAGATCAGCTTGTTGTTCGTCTGCGCCGACAAATTTAAGCTCAAACTCGTCGTTTTCATATCTTTGTTGAAGTGCTTTAAGTCTTACGGCATCATGCTTAGACTTTGGAGAATAGTTTCCAGAAACTAGCTTATTAGTATCAAATCGATTGTCAACGAAAACAAAAGGTGCAAGATCATCTTCATCTATAGTGCCAATAAACATGAATAAAGCACGTAACCACTGGAGTTCATTTGATGCATCAGTTAAAGCTTGTAAATCAGCTTCTTCAAAAGAATGACAAAGCGATTTTGAATATGAAGATTTCCAATGAATAGGACCGGCACAGAAGTACATTAAGTAACCATTTGTAGGTTTCTCTGTAACTTCTTCTTCGGCATAGTCACTACTTGAAAAACAAAGTAAATCATTATTAACAGGGTAGCTAAATTGAAATCGAGTGCTCTCATAACATAATTTTAAATCTCTAGTGTGATAAACAAAATTTATCAATCTGACTAACTGATTGTAAATTTCTTCATGAGGATAAGTGACAAACCTTGCCAAGTAATTAACCGCATAGCAAATATCAGGTCTAGTGTAGGTTGATATGTGAAGCAATGAACCAACGAATTGTCTTAATAATTTAGTCTTAGCAGCTAATTCTTCATCATCCAAATCTAGTTCGTTTTCATCTGGATTAAAATAGAAGTTATTTAATATTGGTGTCTTGGGTTTGCCCTTTGATGGCTTTATATTCAATTGATTCATCATTTTAGTGATATAATTAACTTGATTTACTTCAATTCGCTGCACGCTACCACAAAAATCTGATGTAATTCTTAAATCCATGCCCAAGAATGACTGAACACCATCCTCATCAGCTTGAATAATTTCGATATCAAACTTCTTCTTCAACTTTGATAATATTTTTTTTTCCATCCCCATTGAAGAAGCAATGAGAAGTTCACCACCAAATACACCAATTATACAATCCACATATCCTCTTTCGCATTTTAGGACATAAGTTGATGGAAAAGCTGGATCAGTTGTAAATCCATTTTCAATCAAACAGCTTTTAAGTGTTTCATTCCATAATCTACTTGATTGTTTTAATCCACTTAAAGCTTTTTGTAATTTGAAAACAGCAGTTTTACCCTTTGGAATCTTTTTATTGACTTTAACACCTTGTGGAACTCTAATATAAATCTCATCATCCAAATCTGCATTTAAATAAGCACTTTTGATATTAATTTGAGTTAAATGCCACTTTCGATAAGCTACAGTAGCAAATATACTTCTAATGATCTCGGGTCTTAATGTAGGAGCAAATGTTGCACCATATGTATTTTTGTTTTGTTTATCACCCCTAGCAACTAATCTAGCTTTATAAATACCATTTTTCTCTTCAGTGAATACCCATTTAGTATTAATTGTGTTTTCAATTATTTCAGGTTTATTTGTAATTATTACTTTTGGATTCCAAGTAGCTGATTCTTTATGTGATTCAAGTTCATCATTTATAGCTGCTAACCATTCTTCTTTATTAGTACTTTCAATAGCTTGTTTATATGATTTTGGTTTTCTATCAATATCAAAATTTGTTTTAATTGAGTTAACTGTGTGGAAAGTTGGTTCATGTAAACCAGCGTCTATGAGATATCTCCTGGCATCGTCGTCCATTAATAAATATTTAATTTCAGCTCCTGTCACTAAAGATATTATCTCTGAAGTTAAATATTTTGATTCTTTAAGAAAAATAAGTGTATTTTTGTGGGAGGTTTCCATTGTTTCTAATGTTTCATCAATTGTTGGAAAAGAATAATCTTTAGAAGAAAATGCCTTACGAAGTTTTTCTAACAATGTCTTCTTGGCATAAGAATAGAATCCTCCCATATTAAGAAGAATATGAATGAGTAAAGATTGTTCTGATAAGTCTAGTTCAAATCTCTTTATCAGGGTTCTCCATTTTTCGGTTAAATAATTAATCTCCGATAAATTGACAGTATCAATACCAAATTTATTAGAACAAATTTCATCAATTAATGTTGAAGTATTATATTTACGTCGAAAATAAATTTTTTCTAATTCCAACATAAGTTTAGCAGCAGAACGTTTGGTAGAACATAACATATATAATAAAACCTCATTTTCAAGCTTAAAGATAATATTAGCTAATGCCATTTCTATAGTCAATTCATCATAGGGAGTATCTAATTCTTGATCGATTTGGTCATCAACTAATTTTTTAAATTTAGGGTAACCATAATCATTACAAACCCAAGTAAATGTATTATAAAAAACGTAGAAATCGGTAGTAACTAGCTTATAGTCGACAAGATCCCTGACTAATTTTTCAAATCTATGATCATATAAATCCCCTTTGATTTCATTAGTAGTTAAATCTGTTGGTTTATTAACTTTCTCGACCTGAGAAGTTTTATCATCTCCAATGTCAGAGATAGAAGAATTTTCAATTATTTCAAAAATTTCTTCTTCATCAGTATTTGAACTTGAACTTGGGTTAGCACTTTCTAGATTAGACATTTTCACAAATGAGGTGATAATAAAAACAATTTATAAGATTTGTATAATAATAAAAATAATAATTGGCGAAAGATTAATCTTTTTTTTTTTTTTTTTCTTTTTTATTGCTTTTAAGTAACAGTGAAAAAAAAACTTTTTTATTTCATAAATGAGATATCATACCTTGTATTACCTCGTTGTAAATTAATTTAATAAACTTATTAAAACCAGACAAAATTACTGACAATTCGTCTTGAATGGTAGTTGTTCTTAGAGATCAATCAAAATATTTCAGGCGTGGTTGGTGGTGCTAACTGAGAAAAAAAAAAATTGTTGTCGGATGGAGGTGTAAATATGTCTATGTACATAGTGTTAGTATTGGTGTATGTAAGTGTGTAAGTACCCTAAACTCACATATATATACATACACCCAACTACACCAATTGGCTCAAGTGTAGTTAAGATCACTACTATATAAAATTATTTTAATCTATTTAATGAGTACGATTTTAGAGTTTTAAACTTTATACTTCGTGGGGTAATTTAAGTCTCACTAGTAAATTTGTCTAAATTAAGAATTTTTTTTTTATTTTTTTTGGTGAAAAATAGATCAAATTTGTGTAAGTAAATTTAATTTAAATAGATAAATCAGAAAGTAAATAATAATATATATGTATATATATCAGAGAGAACCGAAAAATGTAAAACGATAGACAGTTTCCTAAAATCAGGCTAGCTGATTTCAACGACTTTGAAACTTGAATAATTTTGATAAGCCAAAGCCAAAGCCAAAGCAAAAAGGAAAAAGGAAAAAGAAAAAGAACACACATATAAAAAACACAAAAACAATAGGAGAAAACTTAAGGTAAATTAATTCAAAAAAGCAAGAAACAACCAGCACAGCACCACCAATAAAAACAACAATGACAACATACAACATACAACATATTTCTAATAAATATCAATAATAATTTTTAAAATATCAAATTTCAAAAATTTATTTATTTTTTATGAGTTTTAACGTGACAAGCTAAATTATCAGATCTTGAGAATTTTTTATCACAAATTTGACAAATATAAGGCTTAATACCTGAATGAACTGATCTTTGATGTCTTTTTAAATGTTCTTGTCTTTTAAATTGTTTAGTACATTCAGGATGAGGACAAGCAAAATATTTTTCTTCTTCTTCTTCTTCTTCTTCTTCCTCCACTTCTTCTTGTTCATGTACTTGTTCTTGGTCAGCTTCTTCTATCTCTAATTCTGCTACGTTATCAACAGCGAGTTGATTCAATGGATCTTGATAATCTTCTAATTCTTCTTCATTAACGCGATGATGTATACTTCTTTGTAAATGTCTTAAATTATTATGTCTTTCTTTTAATGGAGTATCAAGTTTATATTGATTATAAGATAATTGATGGAAATCTAGAGGTTGTTGTTGTAAAGGTAAAGGTAGAGGTAAAGAATGATTATTATTGTTGTTGTTGTTGTAATTGTTATTATTATTGTGATTGTTATTATCAGAGAATTGTAACTGATCGAATTTTGAAGTATATGGGAATTCAAAATCTGTATTAAAATTATTATTTTCGAATTGAGTCAAGAAATTATTTGTTGAAGTAAAAGGGAATTTATCATTTATTAAAGGTAATGATTGAATAGTTGTAATTGAAGTGTTTCTTGAAGAATCTGAAAATGCAGAATTAGATGAATAAGTAGTTGAATATGAAGAACGTCTTGATATTGAAGATGGAGGGATATGTTGTAAAGGTATAGAATAATTATAAGCATTTGAATTTTTAATTAATGGATTTGAAGAAGTTAAATTTAAATGGGATGTGTCCATTGATTTAGCTCTTTTTCTAGGATGATGAGTAGATATAGCTGAAGAAGACGAAGAAGAAGAAGAAGACGACGAAGAAGAAGAAGAAGTTGACAAAGAAGATGTTAAAGATGGAACGGGTGATGGTTTCTTAAATTGATTTGTGGTGTTTTTGTTGTTGTTGTTGTTCAATGTATCTTCTTTTTGTTGTTCTTTTGAATTGCGATTTTCATAATTATAGTAATCTGTATCTTTAGTATTATCATCATCATTATTATTTTTCATTGATTGGTCCAGCCAAGTAGCGATTGCACCTTCAACTTCAGAATTATAAGACCAAAAATTAGACGAATTTGAATTTGAATTTGAATTTGAGTTATGGTATATTGAATTGTCTTTGAATGGGGTAGTATTGTTATTTGTTGTTGTTGTAGTAGAAGGAGAATTTAAAGAATTTGAATTTAAAGAATTTGAATTTGAATTTGAATTTGTTGAAAGTTCATTAATTAAGTAATCGAATTGATTTAAATTTTCTAAATTAAGTAAATCATTTGAAGAAATTTCTTTTGGATCTATTGTTTGAATATTTGAATTAGCGGGTATTGAATTTGCAGTTAGAGGTAAAGATGAAGAAGAAATGTTAATGTTATTAGCATTGTTTATTAAGGAAGAAGGATTCAAATTTGAATTTAAATTTAAGTTCAAATTTGAGTTTGAGTTATTTGATTTTGATAAGTAATGTCTTGGATGTTTAATTGTATTTTTCTTTAAATAAAAAGGTCGTGGTAATAATTGTGGTATTGAAGAAGAAACTGGATTTGAATTTGAGGTGATTAAGTTATTATTATTATTATTTGAGTCTTGGTATATTGGTTCATTCATTGTTAGATAAGTTAAGTTAAGTTAAAGCGGGTATTGATCGAGAACTTAAGATAAGTAATAAGTAATAAGTAATAAGTAAAGTAATAAGTGATAAGTGGTAAGGTTAATGAGACTGATAAGAAGTGATGATATGGTATAATAGAGTAGATATAGAATTGGAAGATCAAATAAGCAGTAAGTAAGTAAGTAAGAGTGAATGAAATGATAAGCAATTTTCAAAAAGCTGTATAGATAGATAGATGGATAGATAGATAGACAAAAAAAGAATAAGAAAATCTCTAGGCAAATCAAATCAACCAGTTGAAGAAAATAATAGCTGATAGTGAATAGTGGCTGTAGTAGTGAGTACAGTAATGGTTGTAGATCTTTATGATATTATTAGTAGTTAACTATAGTATAGTATAGTAAAGTATAGTAAAGATAATGATTAATTAATCATAGTGTGGATTGCCCAATTGGGTAATATGGATCGAGGGTTGCGTTATTTTCTGTTTTAGTTAATTCTTCCTCGGTGAATTAATGAATTATAGTTCTTATCATTAGTGATTACTGATTAGTGATTACTTCATTACTTGATATACTTAATAAGCATATAAGCATATAAGCATATATATATATATATATATATATATGTATATACATGTGTATATAAGTATATAAGTATATAAGTATATAGGTATATAGGTATAAATGTATAGATAAGTAAATAGATGTATACTCAAAATCACCGATAAGATAAGACAATTAAGAGATAAGATAATTAATTAATTAATTAATAGAAAGAAAGAAAGAGCGACTGAAAAGTAAAGTAAAAGCAAAAGCAAAAGTAAAAGCAAAAGGCCGTCGGTGTTTCCGCTTTGGGGAAACTAACTTATTTAAGTTACCCTCCTCTCTTTTTATTAGTCATTGGTTATTAGTTAATTAGTTAATTAGTCATTAGTTTTTAGTTGTATTACTCTACACCGCCACTACACCGCCACTACACCGCCACTAGTGCGGCTTTCCCGATTAGGCAAAGCAGAATTTCCCTAATTAGATATCAAAGACTCTCCTTACTATACTTCCACTTATACAGTTATACAATTGTATGATATATAATATACAGTATATAGTATACAGTATACACATACAGTATACACATACAGTATAGTGTATACAGTGTGTATAGTGTATAGTGTATAGTGTATACAGTGTGTAACTGTGTAGTGTAGTGTAGGTAAGTGATTGCAAATACTAAGACAATTTCAAGGCGCGGTAGCAAAGCTGCTTTTGGTGAATTTCATTTCTCTCTTTCAGTTTCACACTCTCCCCATTTCAAATTTAAAGGAGTACACTATAGATTGATAGATTGATACATACATACAGAGAGAGAGTACTTGCACAGTTTTATGTATTTAGTCAATTAGTCAATTAGTTAATTAATCAATTTATCTATTCATAACAAGTATTTACACATAATTAGATAATTCAATTGGAAAAGACAATTAATCTAACTAATATGTCTGAAATAACTTCTTCTCATTCAGTTTATCAATTAAATGGTAAACCTTTAAGTGAAGAAGCAATTTATAAAGCAAAATTAAAATATGGTGTTTATAATAATCCTGCAAAGACAAATTTAGGTGTTGATCCAAGTGCTTCTGATACTGCTGCTTTATTAGCTTCTTCAACTGATTTATCAATTCATCCTTATAAAAGAGAATTAGCAAGTGAAGCTGCAACTGCTGCTTTAATTGCAAAAACAGATTCTGCTCCAAAAGCTTGGAAAAGAAATAATTTTGCTCCTGAAGCTGAATTTGCTGCTATAAGTGCTAAATCTTCTTCAAAATTCCCTTTTCAACAACAAGTCGACACTAATACAACTTCAATAACTTCAAATACTTCAAATACTATTGAAACTTCTTCTTCTTTATCTTCTTCATCTGCTGCTGCAATTTTAAAAAATGATAAAAATTTAGCTAGAAGTATGTTACAAGATTTATATGATTTTGATGATATAAGATCTGGAAAGACTACTTTATCAAATAATTTAAATTTTAAATCTTCTATCCCCAAGAATTCAATTAATTCAGATTCTGCTTCTGATGCTTATAATCACTCCAAGACATATAATATTGCTAATATTTCAAAATTATCAACCTCTTCTGCTATAAAATCAATGAATTTAAGAACTAATCCTGAAAAATTGGATTATAGATCAGGTTTAATTACTTCAAATAATTTTAATACTGCAAATGGTCAAGTTGATATTTCCAAAATTACTTTATCTGCTGAACAAAGTGCTAAGAAATCAATAAATTCAAGATTATCAATTTCAAATGCTAAACAATATAATTTAGGTATTCCAACTGCTTCAGATTCTCAATTTTCAACATCAAATACTTCTTTTGCTTCTGTTGGTGCATTAGCTTCTCAAAATTCAAATCCTGATTTCGATTATGCTGCAAAGGAAAGAGCAACATTATCTAAAAATTCTTTAATTGATCAAAAAGTCTTAATTAAAGCTTTACAAAATGCTAATAATACTTTAAGTAAAATTGAAGGTGATATTACAACTAATAATATGTTTAATAATAAAGAAATGAATTTAAAAGCAATGCAAATTGCTCATGAAAATTTATTAAAAAGACAAGCTAATTCCACAGATGGTAAAATTAATCTTGGTGGTGGGTTATTATTAACTCCAAATGAATTAAATGAAATGGCTCAAAAATTAGTTCAACCAATCTTGACTGATATTGATACTAAGGTTCAATCTCAAAGAGATTTAGATTCGGCTAAATTAAAAGAACAAGAAGATTTAAAATTAAAAAGAATTCAATTTAAAGAAAAACAAAAAGCTGATAAATTACAAGCTAAACAAGAAAGAGAAAGATTAAAACAAGAAAGATTATCTAAATTACAAGATGATAAAGATGAATTAGTTGTTAATCAAAAATCTTTAGAAAATTCAAAACAATCTGAATTAGATGAAAGAAATAAAGAATTAAATTTACAAATTGAAGAAGAAGAAAAATTAAAAGCTGAAATTCAATCTGAAAGAGATGAAAAGGCTAAATCAATTCAAGAATTAAAAAATTCAAAAGATTTAGAAAGACAATCTGAATTAGATCAAATTCAATCTGAAAAAGATGAAGATTTAAAACCTATTTTAGATGAATTAGAAATTGAAACTTCAAAATTAAATGAATTAATTTCTAAAAGAGAAGAAGCTGAAACTTTTCATAATGAACAAAATGATAGATTAAATTCAAATAATGTTGAAATTGAAGATTTAGAAACCAAGATTAAAGAATTAGATTCTAAGATTGAAGAATTATCAACTTTATTAATTACTAAAAGAGAAGAAGCTAATAATGAAATTACTGAATCTGAAACTTTAAAACAACAAGCTGAGGAAAAATTTAATTCATTAGATCCAAAGACTAAAGAATTATTAATTAAAAAGGAAGAATTAACAAATCAAATTAAATCAACTGAAGATGAAAGACAAATTAAATTAAATGAGTTACAAAATGCTAAAAAATCAGCTTTAGATGAAGAAAAGGAAATTAATGAAATTTATCCTGAACATTTACGTAAAGATATTTCAGATACAATTTCAATTGAATCTGATATTGATCATGAACAATTTAAGGAAATTCCATTTGTTGAGGAAAAAGAAGAACCTGAAGTAGTTGAAGAAGAACCAGAACCAACTGGACTTGATGTCATTGCTGAAGAAGAACCAACGACAGGTACAACAACAACAGGTGCGGGTAAATCTGTAGTTGCTAAAATTCCTGCTGTTCCAAAGAAAACTTGGGCAGAAGTTAAAAAACTCGTTGGTGTTGGAAGTGGTAATGATGATGGAATGGATCCATTAAAAAATATTCCAACTAGAGAAAAACCTTCAATGACTGATATAGTTACCGAAGAAGATATTGCTGCTTCTCAAGCTAAGAAAACACTTGATAAATCTTCCACTGCAAAGGAATCATCAGTCAAGACTTCAAAGACTTCAAAGGCTTCAAAGGCTTCATCACCTAAGAAATCGTCAAGTAGTAGCAGTGGTGGTTTCTTTAAAAAGATTATGGGCGGCGGTAGTAGTGGTAGTAGTTCAAGTAAACCTGTTTCTACCACCACAATTAAAAAGACTTATCCTAAAAAGAAAACCGTTGTTGATGGCAAGTCCACACCAGCTGTTGTTGAAAATAAAATTGAAGAATTAGTTAAAGAAGCAGATAAAGATATTGCTGCAGCAAAGGCAAAAGCTGAAGGTAATGCTGAAGGTAATGAAGAAATTACTAATACTGAAAAGGATAAAGTTGATGATTTATTTTCTAATTTTTCTCAAGGTTCTGAAGTAGCTATTGAAGAAAAAAAATAAATTTAAACTTTATTAATTTAGTCATCATTATCATTCATTCACTCATTCATTCATTTATGTTTAGTCTAACATCTTTCATTACACTCATTGTTAAATAAACAAACAAATATCATTTTTTGGTTTTATCATTTTTTACTTATCTTTTTTTTTCCTTTACTTATTTCAAATATATTTATAACTCATTATTTTAACCCTATTTTTTTTGTTTTCTTATTACATTTACAACTACAATTACAATTACAATTACAATTATTTTTACTACTTTTATTGTGTTTTATTTACTATTTACTTATTTACTTATTTACTTATTTACTTATTTACTTACTATGTTATTTGTATTAACTATTTACTTAAACTATTTTAAACCATTAAAAACATTGTAAATAAATAATAGAATAATTTAATTATCAATTAAATATCCTAAAAGGGATTAATTAACTGCTTCTTATAAATTATTACGTAATCGCGCTAATTACATACATTTTTATCTTTGTCTCTGTCTCTCCTTTCAAACTGTAAAATCGAGTACTTTAGATTTTATTTTTGCATAATTCATACATAAACGCCAAACTCGGTTTCTCTATTTTACTTAGTTTAGTTTGGGTTCAAGTTTGATTGGTAGTTTAGTCAGGTTGACATCTAGTCAATTTCAGGTAATTGAATAAAGCAAGAGGGTGAAAGTGAAAACAAAGTTTTAAAGATGGCTAAATTGAACAAGGCTAAACAAGCAAGAAAAACGCTTCCTGGTCCATCATCATCATCATCATTGAAATCACCAGTGAAGAGCATTAAAGGTATAGCTAACAAGACGCCGCTTTCAGGGTTAGCTCACAGCAGGCATAATATTGTCAATTCTCAAGGACGTAAGAATATCATTTCAAGTCAGCATCAAAATCAATTGACTTCATCTTCCACTACAACTACTGGAAATTCACGTAGATTTAAACCAGGTACTGTAGCATTAAGAGAAATAAGAAAATATCAAAAATCAACTGATTTATTAATTAGAAAATTACCATTTGCTAGAGTTGTAAAAGAAATAGCAGAAGATTTATTTGGTGTTGCTGGTGTATTTCGTTGGCAAAGTTTAGCTATTATGGCATTACAAGAAGCTACTGAAGCTTATTTAGTTCATTTATTAGAAGATACAAATTTACTTGCTATGCATTGTAAACGTGTTACTATTATGAAAAAAGATATTCAATTAGCTAGAAGAATTAGAGGAAAGATTTAAATTGTTTAAACTTTAGGATTTTTTTGCTTTTAGTTATTTATATATATTGTATTATTTATTTTTTAATTCTTCATGTATTTTTAGTATATTAATGTAATTTGTTGTTATTGTGAAATAAAGTCAGATTTTTATTGTTTATTGATGGAGGTTCAGTATAGTACATATTTAATATATCAATAGAGAAATACAAAGACAGACAGTTATATGTTGGTTACTACTTACTTTATAACTCTTATAGTACAATATGCCAAATACCCATTGGTCCATTTTGCAAATAATCATCTTTAATCATGAATAAATCACCAGTATTATTTGAAAAAATTTGTTTAGCTAAAATTTGTGAACCTAAAAATGAAGCATCATGAAAACCTAATTTTTTCCAATTTGAAAAATAATCTGGATTTTTAATTAATTTTATAATTTGTGGAACTTGTACTAAATTATGTTGATTTAATGTTCCATTACCTCCATTATTAGTTGTTGAAGATGTAGTAACTGATCCATTTGAACCTAAAGAAGTTGATGCTGGTTGACGAAATTGAGCTTCAGCAGCTTGTACTGCTGATAATTTATTTGAATTATTAGCATATTGACTTAAACCTATAGCATGATCTTTAATTAATTTAAAAAGTATAGCGTTTTTGAAACCTTGAATTCTACTTGTATTACCAACAATTATTAAATTTTCATAACATTCTTGTCTTTGTTTTAAATCCACTATTTTATTAAGTGATTTATAAACTTGTTCACTTATAGATTCAATTAAATCTTGACAACCTTGGAAACGTTCTTTACCTACAATTAATTCAACATTATTTGAATCTATAAATTTATTAGTTTCTAATTCAGAATTTGTCTTTATCTTTTCAATTGATGTTTTAGATTTTTTATTTGTATTATTTTTTAATTTTTCCTTTTCTCTTTCAGTTTCAGCTAAAATTTCACTTGTTGATTTAGAACTTGTTACAATTGATGCAATATCAAGAACACCTTCATCATCTTCATCTGGTTTCTTTTGTTGATCATTAATTCCATTTAAACCAAAAAATGAATTCTTAGCATCTTCTTCACTTAAGACTTCAAAAATCTTAGATTTTTTTAAATCTTCTAATTGAGTATTTGATAAATTAGGTATTAATTCAGCAAGTTTAGAATTTATTGTATTACCACCCATTGGTATAAAAGATACACCATTTTGATATATTTGATAATCTATAATAGGTGTAATTTCAGTTTTTTCATAACCTATATCAATAACACACGCGTTATTATGAGATCCAAAGGAAAACATTGAACATAAACTAATTGGAACAATAGTGAAAGCATGAATATCTAATGTTTCAAAAATATATTTGGTAATGTATTCAATTGCTGTTTTAGACCATTTAATTGATGTTTGAACTATAGTTAATGCTATATTATTCAAAACTATAAATGGATTTTTATTTAAGATATCTTTAAGGATCATTTTAATTAAAAAATTAAGACCATCAACATCAACAATTTCACCCTTCACTATAGGATAAATCAATTTAAACTCTTGTGATGACTCTAATGACTCTAATGACTTTAATGAATGTGAATATAAACCCGTTATAGTAGATTTATAAACTCTTGTAGGTATTGAATATTTAGGTAATGCTAATGATTCTTCCAAACCAAAAGTAACTAAAGTATTTAAACAACCTGGTTGGATAATCAAATGATTATCGTCTTTGTATGCGGGAGCCATGATATAGATAGCTGTAGATGAGTTATTTATTAGATCAAGTTATACCTATGTACTTTATATAACTAATTGTATAAAATCAACAATACTGTATCATTCATTATTATGATTATATTAGCACTTAAACAGAGAGAGCTATCTATCTGGTCCCGGTGTAAGGTGTACACTAGAGCCACAAAGTGTTACCCTGTCATAAAATATAATAATTACACTGCCAATAAAATAATATAATATTTCACTGTACAGTTTTCGCTGGTAGTATAAAAAGGCATGGCTTTCCCTCCAGTTGGCAGTTTACCTGTTTGTTCACTTGGTTTTCCTTTGGATTTTCTCCTTTCTTCATACTTACCTTGAGTCGCCACTGGAGATCACGAAGTCCATGTGGCCGGTGTCTTGAGTCTACATTGCACTTACCGGTTGCTCTGGATACTGTCTGCCCTACTGGGCGAGTCTCTTAATTTTTGATTTTTCCTCTTTTTTCTTCTAATAATGATCTGGATCTATTCTAGGTTTTTTTAAGAAGTATAATAATTAAGATGGCATCAATTCGATACAGCTTTGCCTTATCACTTGCATGTCGTGTCTTGTCTTATTTGCATTGTCTGCATTGTCTGTCTGTGACACACGTGGATTTGTTTATATATATATATACAAATGCACGCACTGATATATACATATATATGAAGTGTCAAGTAAACCCAAAGCTAAAAGTAAAAAATTCTATGTTGAGATATACAGTGGCTTATTGATAGATGGATGTAGTAGTGTCTAGAAAGGACAACGTGACAATGTGTAAATTACTACATTGCTTGAATAATACAGTAATATTATAATACAATAATACAATAATGTTATAGTGTACTATAGTGTACTGTAGTGTACTATAATAGACTATAAGCAAATATAACAACACTTCAAAATAAATCACACTCGGCAGGGCAATTTCTTACTGAAGTACCAGTGCTAATAGTTAAGCTTTCTTTTTCCGCGGAAACAGCTTATTTGTATGTAGTGTCTACTCATACTTTGCTGACCTTTCCGCGGAAACAAAGCCCACCGGTTATCTATTTACCAAATTTATGCACGTCTCGGTCTATTGTAATTTATTTATGCTGCATAGTGTAAATAAGTAAGTAATAAGTATAAATATACACCCTTATCTGTTTCTTCTTTGCTCATGATGATGATAGCTTGCTAGTACTGGGTTTAAAGTCAGTTCAGCCTATATATATATAAGGATATATAAAGAATATAATGACTCAAGATCAAATATTTAAGAAATCTATTTCTCCAAAGGCTTCAGCTGCAATTAAGTTTACTTGCTATCATGGTTGTTTTGCACATACTCCTGAATTAGGTAAATTACAAGTTTTACCTCATGCTTGTTTTATGGTTGATGAATCAGGTACTATAGTTCATATCATCCCAGATTTATCTTCTTTTGATATTAATGATGATTTTTTCCATAATGCTGCTATTTCATTCAGATCAGATCTTAAACCTTGTGATATTGATATTATAGATATCTCAAATAATGAAAATAAATTCTTTTTCCCCGGTTTTATAGATACTCATATTCATGCTTCTCAATTCCCTAATAATGGTATCTTTGGTAATTCTACTCTATTAAATTGGTTAGAAACTTATACTTTCCCATTAGAATCTTCTTTTAAAGATTTAATTAAAGCAAAAAATATTTATCAAAAAGCAGTTAATAGAACTTTAAATAATGGTACTACCACTGCTTCTTATTATGCTACAATTCATGCCCCAGCTTCAAATCTTTTAGCTGATATTGCCTTAGAAACAGGTCAAAGAGCTTTAATTGGTAAAGTTTGCATGACTCAAAATTCTCCAGATCATTATATTGAAACATTTGAAGAATGCCAAAATTCAACTCATGAAGTAATCAATCATTTACATAATAGAGATCCATCAAGTTCTTTAGTCTTACCTGTGATAACTCCTAGGTTTGCTGGTTCTTGTGATGATAAAATCCTAAGATGGTTAGGTAATTTAAGAGAACAACATGATTATCATTGTCAAACTCATTTATCCGAAAATAAAGATGAAATTGAATGGACTAATAAATTATATCCACAATATGACAATTATACAGATGTTTATAATAAGACTAATTTATTAGGTCATAAAACTATCTTAGCACATTGTATTCATTTATCTGATGAAGAAAAAGATATAATTAAGGCAAAAGGTTCAGGTATATCTCATTGTCCAGCATCTAATTCTTCTATTACTTCAGGTGAAGCTAGAATAAGATGGTTATTGAAAAATGGTATTAATGTTTCTTTAGGTTCAGATTGTTCAGGTGGATTTACACCTTCTATTTTATCAGTGGCAAAACATGCTCTCTTGGTATCTAGACATTTAGTCATGAAAACTGAAGATGATGAAGAAAAATTATCAGTTAATGATGTTTTATATTTAGCTACAATGGGAGGTGCTAAAGTTTTAAAAATGAGTGATTCTTTAGGTTCTTTTGAAATAGGTAAAAAATGGGATGCTCAATTAATTGATTTAAATTGTGAAGGGTCTCCCATTGATACTTTTGATTTCCAAAATCCTAATTGGTTCGATGAACAATCCAAGGAAAAATCTTTTGGTAAGTTCCAGGATTTAATAGATAAATGGTTATTCAATGGTGATGATAGAAACGTGACAAAAGTGTTTGTAAATGGTAGATGTGTCGTTAATAAATAAGTTCCTCTTTTTTCTTGCTTTCTTACTTTTCTTTCTTTATTTTGGGTGTTTTTTCTTTCTTCTTCATTTACTGGTATTATTTTTACTTCTTCATTTTGCTTCAATTTTTTTTTCTTTACATCTTTTTTAATTTCAGGGAAACATACATAAATAAATTAATTGTGATTCATAAATAATAATAATAAAATACAAAAACTAACTAATGGAAACATACACTATATAGAATAGGTAATTTAGGAAATTTTTCTTGCCATTGAGCAACAATATCAACAATACGATCTTCAAAAGGAATACTAAATTCATTCACATCTTCACCTCTGGTTTCATAATATGCATCTTTTAAACTTGAAGCTAATTGTAAAATAGCAGTACCACCAACCCCAGCACTTTCATGATCATCTCTAATTTCTACATTGAAAACATGAACTGCACGTTGACTTGTATTACTATTTGTATTAAAATATGCTCGACTCATAAAATCTTCAACAACGGCATCAAAACATCTTTCTTCACATGTAAATACTATTTGAAAGTCCAATTCATCTTGAAATTCAGGATAAACTTCTTTACCATCTAAAACTTGTTTTGGTTGATCATAATATGGCCAACGTTCAGGAGCTTCTTTTATTTTAATATTTCTTTCAGTCATGGCTAAGACACCATTAGATTTATGAATTTTTGGATCTTGAGAATTTAAAACTTCTAGTATCTTAGTATATGGTGTACCAAATGGGAATACATTGGGTTTATCTATACTTGGACCAGGAAGTCTAACTGCTGTCCCGGTACCATATGATCTAACTATAAACCCATTTTGTTTCAGCACTTTATGTGCTTCCATTGACCTATTTTGATTTGATGCACAAACAGTGCAAAACCTAAGGTTATCAACTACTACCATTGTATTTTACTTAGCTGCAATTATACGGGGAGACTTGAATTTACAACCCCAATAAAACGAATGGAAAGAAACTAGTTATAGTTGAAAGCTTGCTTAATATGGCTAAATAATAAAAAGAACGGAGCTTGCTTCTTAGAGATTTGAAGACGCGTCGTCGACCTAATTTTTTTGTCTTGCTTTATTTAGTTTAGTTTAATTTAGTATAATCGAAAAGATATTACTGATATTTTTATTACTATTATCATTGGTGGTTGGTAGGTCGATTACTAGACAGTGGGTTTTATGTGTGAACTAAGTAGATATGTAGATTTAGAATTATGTTGATATCTCTCATTTTGGTGTAGTTCTATAGAAATGGGAAGGACATTGGTAACCATTAGGATTGTGATCAAGGTATAATTGATGGTACTCTTCAGCGTCCCAAAAGCTTTGAATTGGTTCAATGATAGTAACTATTTTATGATTAGGATACCATTTTTTCTGACTCTCTTGCATCACTTCTTTAGCTTCTTGTAATTGTTTATCTGAATGAGTAAATATACCTGAACGATATTGAGTTCCCATATCTGGTCCTTGAGAATTTAAAGTTGTTGGATCATGAATTCTGAAGAAAAATTCAAGTAATTGCTTATATGATATAACTGATGGGTCAAATGATATTTGTAATGCCTCTGCATGATTCGTGGTTCCTGTACATACTTGCTTATACGTTGGTGATACAGTTGATCCATTAGCGTATCCCACTTTACAATCAATGATTTTATGTTCTGGGTCAAAGTACTTACGGTACATGTGCTCTGTACCCCAAAAGCAACCTGCTGCTACAGTCATTACTTCATCATTGGGCTTCCTGATTAAAGTCTTGGATATTGGATTGGCTGAACTACTCATACTTGCTTTCGTAATTGTTGTCGTTGATGTTGATGATGATGATTTGGGAGATCCTAAGATTAGTCTTTGCACTGTTTTCCACATACACTTCAGAATTTGAATTCAATAAAAGCAATACAGTCAAATACTGAATCTTGTAACTGTTTTCAGTAGAAGAAAATTATTACTTTGCCTTGAGTGGACTGTATTGAAATAGGACGGCAAAGATATAATTTATACAATATGCACACTGTTTTTTTTTTTGACTTGCACTCGAAAAGAAAAGCCGATTCTCTTCATCGCCTTTCTTTTAGTTTTATTTTGACAGGTAGGTAGGTTTATAGGAATGTGCTGTTGCTCTTTGCTCTTTTGCTCCTAAAAATTAGCTTGCATAGTCATTTGATTGGTATTAACAAGTTTAGTCACCACTGATTAGCTCTGTAGTACAGCATCATACTCACATAATGTCACATACTTTTTCTCCATACGCAGCATATGCATTTGAAGTCTTGTATTGCAGACTCCACAGGATTAAACCTGGCATCAGCTTATCTACATTCAAAAAACAAGCAGGATTTTCCAGTACTAATAATACAGTTGAAAGTTGTCCTTTGTTTGTTACTTGGAATATAAGATACGGAGCTAAAGAGTCTGAGAAAGAACTTAGAGGATGTATTGGTACATTCAGTGATATTGAACTTAACGATGGAATCAAAAGCTATGCTTTAATTTCAGCTTTTGAAGATACAAGATTTAATCCTATTGATATTTCTGAACTACCTGATTTATCATGCAGTATAACTTTACTCAAGAATTTCCAACCTCGTGAGGACCCCATGGACTGGGAATTAGGGGTTAATGGAGTCAGAGTTTCATTCAAAAACTCAGGTGGAAGAGGGCCAGGCGGAAGAAGATACTCAGCTACTTTTCTACCCGACGTAGCAGTTGAACAAGGTTGGGACAAAGAACAAACTTTAAACCATTTAGTTAGAAAAGCTGGACTCTCAGGATATAAATGGACAGATGTAGCAGATTTGCAGTTGACTACTTATGAAGGCGAAAAGAGTTCTATGGATTATGAGGAGTTTATTGAAATTAGAAAGTCAATAACTGAATGAACTATTATTAATTGCATGATGAACACTTAAACTTTTTTTTTTGTGGGGAAGAAACAACTACACTACAGGGCCATTGGATTAAACACTACTTTGCTTTAATTTTTTTTAATACTATATTACTGGCATATATAACTTTCGAATAAACAACTTACAAACAACTTACAAAACTAATCTCTCCTATCTATTTATCTATTTATCTCCAGACCAGCTAAATCCACCGCACAAACGTTTTTTATTTTTATGATTTTTCTCAACTGACATAAGCAAATCTGAAAAAATCAAAAAAAAAAAATTTTTTTTTTATGTAGGGCTCATTGTGAAACTAAAAGTGAAGTGAAAACTATTTCAAACAGATATATCTAATACTCCAATTGAAGATTCAGTTACTTGATATACGCTGCTCTTAGATTTCTTGTGCTGTCACTATGTCCAACAACGCACAGAAGAGAAAGAGATCCGAGTCTACAACTGAGGAAGGAGCCGCTTCTAAAGCTTCTCTTTTAAGTCAGGCTGCTGAAGTATCTTTCCCTAGAGGTGGTGGATCTGTTTTGACTCCACTGGAAGTGAAAGAAATTGCAAATGAAGCAGCTAGAGATGTGCTCTTTGAGTCTGAAAGTGCTAAAAAATCGGTTACTGCCGATCAGCATAAGAAGAAGCGTTCCAAGACCTCAAGTTTGAAAGATGATTCTGATATTACTCAAGATGACGAAGAGAAAACTACTATTGACAATTTAAACTTCAAAAATTTGATCCCTGGTAGTATGGTATTAGGTCAAATTAAGCAAATAAATAGAATGGAATTGATTTTGTCCATTTCTGATAACTTGAACGGGTTTATTCCCATAACAGGTATCAGTGATGAATTAACTGAGCAATTAGTCAAGTATGAAGAAGAATCAGATGAAGAATCAGACGATGAAATACAACAAGCCGAGGAACAAGATGGAGAAATTACCAAAGGTACAAGCAACTCAAAACCTGAAAAAGTTTTCCCTTCATTGAAAGAAAGATTTCAAGTTGGTCAGTTTTTAAGAGCTGTTGTCATCGATAGTACATCATCTAATAAGAACAAGCAAAAGAAAAGAATTCAATTGTCTATCGAGCCATCTAAGGTCAACAAAGGTATGGATCAAGAAGATATAATTCCAATGGCAATGGTTCAAGTATCTGTTAAATCAGTCGAAGATCATGGTGCTGTTTTAAACATGGGAATTGAAGATTTCAAGAAAACTGGTTTTATTTCAAAGAAAGAATTAAAAAATGCTAAGTTAATAAATATAGAGTCAGGTTCAGTTATTCTTCTGGCCGTGGAAAATGATAAATTAGAAAGAACTATCACATTCAAAGCATCTACGGGATCAGTCAAAAAACAACCATTTGTGCAAAATATATCTTCTGGTGATGCCATTCTTCCGGGAATGCTTATCGAGGCTTTAATCAATGGTGTAGCAAAGACGGGTATTACATGTTCTGCATTTGGATTATTTAGTGCTTCTATTAATTTCACACATCTTGGTGTTTATGATTCCTCGGAAATCAAGCATAAATTTGCAGTTGCTTCTAAAGTTAAAGCTAGAGTTATTGCTTCTTACATGAAAAACGGTGAAAAAAAATTACAACTTTCAGTACTGCCCCACTTAACTACATTATCAAGTTCTTCAGAGTTAGAGCCATTAGTGGCTTTTCCAATAGGTCATATCTTTGATGTAGTTACTGTTAAAGGACACGATTCCAACTATTTCTATTTAGATGTTGGTTCAGATCAATTTATTGGTCAAGCTCACGTCTCTAGAATTTCAGATAAGAGTGATAGAGATATGGATTTCAAAATTGGCTCAACACATAAAGCTAGAGTATTGGGATACTCTCAAATTGATAATGCATTAATTTTAACTCTAAACAAGAAACAGATTGAACAGCAGTTTTTACGTGTTGAAGATATTCCAGTTGGTGAATTAGTTACTTGTGAAGTTATGAAAATTATTACAGATAACGGATTACAAGTTAAATTTGGTGAGAATTTTGAAGCCTTCGTTCCATCTGCACATATGAGTGATGTCAGATTAATTTATCCTGAAAGAAAATTCAAAATTGGATCAAAAGTCAAAGGTAGAGTTTTAAAAATTGTTAATAACGGTGCTAGATCAATGATTACTGTGACTTTGAAAAAATCATTAGTTAATATTGATGATGAAGACGTCATTGCTGATATTGAACAAGTGGAAGTAGGTAAGCGTACTTCAGCCACAATTGAAAAATTACAACCCAATGGATGTATCGTTAGCTTCTTTGGTACCGTTAAGGCATTCTTACCTAATGCTGAAATCAGCGAGACCTTTGTTAAGAGGCCAGAAGATCATGTTAGGCTAGGACAAACAGTTAAAGTTAGAGTTATCAATGTCATTAAAGAAACTTGTCGTGTTAAAGTGTCTTGTAGAGTCTCAGATTCTTTGACTGATTCTCAAAAGCAATCCTTAACCACTTTGACTCCAGGAAGATCAATTGTCAATGTATCAATAGTTGAAAAGGAAAAAGATTCCATTGTAGTTGAACTTACTGAGTTGAATTTACGTGGTGTCATGTTTTCTGGTCAATTAGGTGATGGAAATTACGAACAATGTAGGGCTATTTTGAAAAAATTACAAGTTGGTTCTCAGATTGAAGCCTTAGTTTTAGAAAAAGATAATAAGTCAAGAATTGTGAAACTGACTTCCAAGCCATCGTTAATTGAGGCAGCTAAGGCTGAAACTTTACCATTATCATATAAAGATATTGTTGTCTCTTCCACCAATACTTTACAAGGTTACATTAAATCAGTTACAAGTAGCGGTATTTTTGTGGCTTTTGCCAATGGCTTAACAGGTTTAGTGCTACCAAGGTATGCATCTGAGCAGCCTATTCAAGATCTAACCACAGCATTCACACAACACCAATCAGTAAATTGTCATGTTATTAGAGCAGATGATGAAAAGAAGAGATTTTTGTTATCCTTGAAAAGTACAAGTGATTCAAATGCTGATGATTCAAGCGCTGCAATTAATCCAGTTGATACAACTATTAAAAAATTAAGTGAATTTATTCCAGGTAAGATTACCAAAGCTATCGTCAAGTCAGTCAAAGGTACTCAATTGAATATGCAGTTAGCTGATAACCAACAAGGACGTGTTGATATTACTCAATTATTTGACTCATACAGCGACATAGAAAATACACAAAAGCCGTTAGCTAAGTACTCTGCTGGTGATGTCATTGATGTCAAGATTATTGGATATCACGATGCAAGAAATCATAAGTTCTTACCTATTTCACACAAAAAGAATAATAGACAAGTCATTTTAGAATTGAGTGCCAAACCAGCTGATTTAAAAAGTAAGAAAAATGCAGTTCCAATTCAAATTTCAGACTTGAAAGAAAGTGATGAAGTTTTGACTTTTATTAATAATTTTGCAAGAGGTTTCTTATGGGTATCAGTATCCCCAAGTTTGAAAGGTCGTGTTTCTTTGATGGATCTCTCAAATGATGCTACTCAGTTTGAGAACCTGGAAAAGAAATACCCAATTGGTTGCGCTTTGAAGTGTAAAATTACCAAAGTTGATGTTGATGCTCATTTGTTAAGTTTATCATGTAGAGACAAACCAATTTCATCAGTGAAAGATGTTAAAGTTGGTGACGTTGTTCCTGTTCGTGTTGTCAAGACCAGAGAAAGCTACGTAGTTGTTGAATTAGGTAATGATGTTTCAGCTGTTTCATTCATTACTGATGCTTTGAATGATTACACCCAAAAACTAGATGATATTTTTTCAACTAATGATATTTGTGCTGCCACTGTTCTGGAAGTTGACTACGATACTGAAAAGATATACGTTTCATTAAGAACGAAAGACACTAAAGACAGAACCATCGAATCTGTTGAAAACTTGAAACGTGGTGATGTTGTCCGTGGTTTTGTTAAAAACATTAGTGATAAAGGTGTTTATGTTGCATTGAGTCGTACCATTTATGCATTGGTGCGTATTTCTGATTTATCCGATTCATATTTGAAGGAGTGGAAACAATTTTACAAACAGCATCAACCTGTAATGGGTAAGATCATTAATGCTGAGGAAGAAGGTCGTATTTTAATGACTTTAAAAGATAGCGAGGTGAATGGTGATTTGAACATCCTCAAGAGATTTGAAGAGATTAAAGTAGGTGAATTTCACCAAGGTTCAGTTAGAAGGGCCACTGATTTTGGTGTTTTTGTCAAATTGGATGGTGCTCTCAATGTCACTGGTTTGTGTCACCATTCGGAAATTGCCGATAAGCATATTGATAATCTCCAAGAAATTTTTGGTGAAGGTGATAGAGTAAAAGTGAAAATTCTTGGTGTTGATAAAGAGAAGAAGCAATTATCATTAGGTATGAAAGCGTCATATTTCACTAAGGAATCAAATAATGGAGCTGTACAAGAAGAAGATGAGGATATTGAAATGGACGGTGATGAAGCTGAATCTGATGTTAATGAAGAGGAAGAGAATTCCGAAAGTTCAGACGATGAAGATGCAATTATGGACGATGCATATGCCAAAGAAGACGAAGAATCAGACGAAGAATCCATTTATTCTAGCTCTGAAGAAGCTTCTGGTGAAAAATCTTCAAGTGCTGGTTTATCAATAGGATTTGACTGGAATGGTAATATTCTAGATCAATATGAAAACAACGCTTCTGATTCTGATTCTGATGATGAAGATGGCGAAGACTCGTCCAAAAAGTCCAAGAAATCCAAAAAGAAGTCTCAAGCTGTTGTTCAAGATAAAACCGGTGATTTGAACACTCGTGTACCAGAATCTGTTTCAGACTTTGAGCGTTTGTTAGTTGGTAATCCAAACTCATCTGAAACTTGGATTAGTTATATGGCTTTCCAAGCCAACTTAGGTGAAGTTGACAAGGCAAGAGAAGTTGCTGAACGTGCTTTGAAGACAATCAACTATCGTGAAGAACAACATAAATTGAATATCTGGATTGCGTTACTCAATTTGGAGAGCTCATTAGGTTCTGAAGAATCGTTAGAGGACACCTTTAAGAGATCCTGTCAATACATGGATGATTTTGTTATGCATCAGAAATTAGTTGGTATATATGCTGATACTGGTGCTTTTGACAAAGCTGAATCTTTGTTCAGAACTATGGAGAAGAAATATGGTGCCGAACATCCTTCTGTTTGGACCGTCCATGGTTCATTCTTATTGGATAGAGGCCAACCAATTCACGAAGTCTTACACAGAGCTTTCCAAGCCTTAAACAAAAAGCACAAGGTTGAAGTGATTTTGAAATTCTGTCTTCTAGAATTTGAAAAGGGTGATCCAGAACAAGGTCGTTCGTTATTTGAAGGTTTAATTGCTGATTCTCCTAACAGACTAGATATATGGAACGTTTACATTGATCAAGAAATTAAAAAAGGTGATAAAACTAAAGTTGAAGGTTTATTTGAAAGAGTTATCTCTTCCAAAAAACTTACTTTGAAACGTGCCAAATCCATCTTCGACAAATGGTACAAGTTTGAAGTGAAGAATAACGATGAAAAAGCTGCTGATTACGTTAAAGCTAAGGCTGCTGAGTTTGTTCAACAAATAAAGGAAAGTAAATCCGAAAACTAGCATGTATAATATCAATTTTCACTCTTAAGTATTTTTTCATATCTTTTCGTTTTTTGTTTTGTTTTATTTATTATTATTTTGCCTTTATATACGTACATAGAATAATCATTAAATATGATTAAAATTACATTTTTAAAACTTCTTTCAAGATTGTTGTGGGAGCGAGCTAAATGCGACGCATAGGTTTTTTGTTGGTCCTCTTTTTTGGTGAGTGATTTTTGTTTGTTTACTTTCCTCTAATTTCTTGATTCAGTACTGATAGTGAATGGAGAAACTGTGTTGATTGATAGAAGAAGAGTCACGGAGAAAATCTGTGCTGAGTGTTTTTGGGGACAACCATGTCGCTAGCAATAGAATTTCTATTCAAAACATTAAACATTGTTCGACCTACTTGGGTTCCTGTACTGGTTATTATATCGGTTAGTTTAGTGTTAAGAATTTTTAGTCTCGGCATGTCAGCAAATGTTCCTTCTTCCAAAGGATTTATGCTGGCTACAAGTAAAGCATTTAATTCAATTTTGACCTGTTCCGATTCCAATGATGCTATGAAATGTTTTCAAAAGTATAGAGGATCACTAGAACTCGAATTAAGATCTAAATTAACTTATGAAAATGAATATTCATTATCTTCGTATGTCTCTAACAACTATGAATCAGATTAATTAAAACATGCTGTTTTACTAAAACGATTTGCTGGTATGTAGATGCTTTGATCAAATTGCAGGCTCAACAGTAGACTACTGGGTTCATTCAAGCATTCACTCATGTGTTATTCAAGCACAAAAGATGAATGATTTGATTACTACGACAAACAAGGCGTATTATAACTGTTTCTCAATTGGCCTCCTTATAGTTCTAATTTCTTTATTTATTATTGGTGCTTCGTTTTATTTACTGCATTTAGAATTAGGTTTGAGGATTGACCGTGTAGTTATAGTCACTACGACAGAAATTGAAAATATTACAAAAACATTAACAAAAGAAATTAGTGGCAAAGTTTCAATTGAATCATTCGAAAAGGCAATTTGTAATATCAAAGAGTCAGTTGATGCAAATGATCATTTGCAAAAACAGAAATTACAAAACTTGGGACACAATGAGGATAACGAAAGCGTGAACCTCAATGAAAACCATACAATTTTAAGTCAAAGCCAGAACACAGCCGCAATAGAAGCGTTGGAGTTGAAAATCACCAGTGAAGAAAATGCTCAGCCAACTGAGTTATCAAAGGCTCAAAGGAAAAGAAAGAGAAGGAAAGAGAAAAAATTGGCAGAGCAAGTAGATGCAAAGAAGGGGGAGTTTACAGCTGAAACCACACAACAATTTTCCCAAAAAGTTGAAGTGAATCAAAATAAAAAAGAGCCTCATATTTTCGAAAATTCAACACCAAACCAATCATTTGAAAAATTGAATGCAGATGAAACAAATGAGATAAACGGAGTTTTAACAAATTCACTGAAGCGTTTGCACAATACTAATGATGCCATTTGCCAAGTTATTAATGGCAAACAAACAGTTGATAAGACCTGGGGGATACCCTTTCCGCAACCACCTCAAGTTCAAAAAGAAAATTATGACCCTGAGCCAGATCAAGAAATGTCTTTCAATTTGTCAACTGATGAAGGACTAGGAAGGTGGAATAGATTTGTTAAAAATGGGTATTTATCACAACCTAGTAAAGGTACCATTACTAATAAGTCCAAGTCATCATCGAAGCCATCTTCGAGATCAGCAATGGCAATAGTGGCTACCACCACTTCCAAGCCTACCTCAATAGTTATTGCCACTCCAACAAAGTCGCTAAGCGCCAATAATATGGATATCCGTAACATAGCCACTCATGACAAGGATGGAAACAAGTTTAAAAGAGTGTTTTTGCCTAGTATGGGATGGATCTCCACAAAAAAGCTTGAGGCTCTAAAAAATGGCGGTGAAAACATTCTGGGGGATGACTAAATGAAAACATAAAGAATACAAGAATCACGTTTCTTTGTATGTAGGTAGCTCTTAAGTAAACTAGCCTGGTAGTTACATAGATATTCATCTTAAAGTGTTTGAATATAGCATATTGCGTATTGCGTATACAAGGGCATCACTATTTGTTACGCTGTAGCATTGCATTATGCAAACCAACCATCGATACACCATAATCTTTGATATTTTTGAACCACGAGAATTATTTGAGAGTAACGGCAAGAACAGCAAAGGCAAAAGCAAGAGTAATACCATCAGAAATCAAGGAAGTAGTTACAACTCTCATTTATTGAAAGATTATTATATTGATACTTTGATTAATAAAAACCAGGCTAGTGATCCTTCTGATTTAAATACTGAATCTGATCCTTGGATTAAAGAAGTATACCATACCAAAAACTTATTTACACAGGTAGCCAATAAGCCTGAATCTAAGCATAAATCAACAGCAGCGTATAAAGGTTTTTCAGGTGGTGCTAATAGCTCGTTTTTCCGTAAACCAAGTATTTCCAAAGCTGATATTAATACTATTGTTGATCACAGGTTTACTAAAATTGAAATTACTCCCATTGACATGCTGCGTATTCCTTCAAACTTAACCCTTCGCAACGGGGTAGTTAATACTAATGGAAATGAAATTTTCAATGAACCTTTGAAAGCTCGACTGTTGGGATATGGTGTTATAAGGTTGTTCAATGAATGGGAAAGGGATACCCAAAGGCATAAGAAGAAAAATGTGATACCTGATAAGAGTGATTTTAAAAATGAAAATGAAAAAGAATTAGAAGACATGGAAGAGGTGATAAGTCAAGATAAGACTATGTTAGCTATTATTGCTATACCTAGTTATTTTACAGCTACAGAGGTTTTAGGATTTGTAGGCGAAGAAGCACGTTGTGATGTTTCACATTTCAGACTAATTAGATCTCAACAGCCTAATCGATTTATGGCACTAATGAAATTTAGAGATGAAGCCAAGGCAATTAAATTTCAAAAAGAATTTAATGGAAAGTATTTTAATTCAATGGAACCTGAAACCTGTCATATTGTGTTTATCGATAAGATACTTTTCCGTAAGAATATCGATGAAGGAAAAGAGCAAGAGTATCAAAATAGTATACCATATTTATTAGGAGATCCATTTACTACTGTAGAAGAGTCAAGACATCAGCGAGAAAAATCGGAGTTTTCTGCAGATGACGAAAAACCACAACATAAAAAACTCATTGAATTACCTACATGTCCTGTGTGTCTTGAAAGAATGGATTGTACAATTACAGGGTTATTGACTATTCAATGTCAGCATACGTTCCATTGCCAATGTCTTTCGAAATGGGATGATGACAGCTGTCCTGTGTGTAGATATACTAGTAATTTTGATTTACGGATTAAAAGTCGGTTGAATAGTCGGATGGCCAGTCAAGTTAATAGTGATAATGATGACGATGATAGTTTGTTTAATCGGTCTCCACAATTGCATCAGCGACATAAATTTGGACAAATTGATCATCAGATAAAAGATGACGAGGATGAAGAGGAAGAAGACTTGTATGCTGACTTTCCTGATCTTGATTCCAGTGACTTGGAGGAAGAGCAAATGTGTTCTGTATGTAAGTCGACCAGGAATTTGTGGATCTGTTTAATTTGTGGAAATGTTGGTTGTGGGCGGTATGATAAGAAACATGCAATGGCACATTTTAATGAGACTATGCATTGTTTTGCTATGGATTGTGATTCACAAAGGGTTTGGGATTATATTGGTGATAATTATGTGCATCGGTTGATTCAGAATGAAGCTGATGGGAAACTTGTTGAATTACCTGACGAGAAAAAGAATAATTATTATGGACGTGGTAGTTTTAGCGGAGGAGGAGGAGGTGGCGGTGGAATTACTAGCGGTTCATCTTCAAGTGGGTATGATGCCAAGATTGATAAGATTGGGTTTGAGTATTCTAAGATGTTGATATCGCAATTGGAATCACAAAGAGAGTATTATGAGTATAAATTTAGCGAAATGAAGATGATGAAAGAAGAGAGTGATAAAGAAAGATTAGAATTGGTTAAAAAATTAGAGAGTAGAGCAAAAGATCAAGATACGAATTTAAGTAAAAAATATGATGTTTTAAAAGCAAGTTTCCAAGAGATGAGTAAAAGATTTAAAGAAGAGAAGTCGATTAATGAAGGATTAAGTGATAAGATTGATTACTTAACTGAAAAGAATGAAGAATTAAGTAAGGATAATGAAGAGTTGAAGCAACAAGTTCAAGATATTATGTTTTATCTTAGTTCTCAAGAAAAGTTAAAAGACGCTGGTGAAGATATTACTGAAGGTCAAGTTATTATTAAACCTGGGGCTAAGAGTAAAAATAAGAAAAAGGGTAAGAAATGAAATTATGACTGGGGTTTTTTTTGCAATATTAATTGGATAATTATATTAAGACTAATATTTAAAATACATTGGTTTAATAAGTCAGATAAATAAATGGTTTAAATACGATCATTAAAGAAGTAAAAAAGAAAAAAAAAGGTTAGGGTACAATCAAGAGAGCAAACAAAAAAAAAATACAACGCATATCCTTAAATGAATAAACGTTCAAATTATTCCATTTCAACATCTGGAGCAGGCGTATTTTCAGAGTAATCCTCGTCATCTTGGTTATTCTGCTGTAACACATCGTCAATTTCTTGTTGAGTAGCAAGGTCTTCTTCATCTTCTTCTTCTTCGTCTTCGTCCTCTTCCTCTACTTCCTCTTCATCATCATCGTCATCATCATCAAACACGTCTTGGTACATATTATTCTCGTCGCGGCTTATCTCATCATCGTATCTCAAATCATACTCTTCTTGTGACTCATCAAATCCATTAGCTGACTCATCTAATGTACCTATCTTACTATTTCTCCTTCTTGAGTTTAACATGGTGAGTTCTGAAGCACCTTCTAAAATTGTGGAAGTAATATATATGAATGCCACACGCTTCATTTTTTTGTTATATATGAAATACATGTTACACCATAAAGTTCCAGGTAAATCATTTAAAAAGGATTGTTCAGGTTCGTATTGAAAACATTGACAATTAGATAAATCCATGTGATTGTTAATGGTTTGCCATATCCAGTCTAAATCAAGTTTTTGTCCCAAAGAGAGCAAAAGAGAATTTATCTTGAGGGTTAATGCATATGTTGAATTGATTAATGTAAAGTTTTGCGGTTGTAATGAAGAAAAATCGTGGTCTGGGTAAGTTGCATTTAAGATGGCTATAAGATAAGCAAATAATCTACGTGATGATCTTTGAGATAAGGGACCAAAAGGTGAGTCGTCACTTGGATTTGTTAATGATTCTTCTTCTTCATCTTCTTCTTCATCATCGATTCCTTCTACTTTAATTTCACTATTTCTTCTTTTCTTTTTCGATATTCTGAAGTTATTGTATTTAGAAGATGAAGGTAGTTTAGGTAATTCGTCATCTTTTATTGCTCGTTGAGGTGGTGACATATGAGGAGAGCTGTTTAAGGAAGTACTACTTCCGTTATTGTGAAATGACCTTGATCTATTTTTAGAACCGTTGAGTATGCTGCCTGAGCCATTGGTGGATATAGATATGGTGGTATTATTAGGGGATGATATTTTAAAACTCTTCTGCGAAGAGTATGAAGAGGATCTTTGTTTTAGTTTAACAAATTCAGCATTCAATTCATTTGAATTACTCCTGCTTTCCTTATCTTTAGTGATAGTATTGGGTGCATTATTGTTTGTAATTGTTGATTCGGATTTATCAGTGATATAATGGTCAAGATTTTTATCAATGGTTTTATAAAGTTTTCTATCAGCTCCAATTGCCTTAGTTGTGAATAAATCTACGACACCTTGAATATGAGAGTCAGTTGTATCAAATGATAATTTCTGATTGACTAATTCGATATCAAATTCATCGATATACTAAAAAAGAAGAGTTGAGATAATTTAGTTAGTTTGTTAGTTAAAGTTGTTTCAATACTGTTTTCAATGCTTGGTTGAGTAGGGCAAGCTAAAAGAAACAAAGATAAGAAGAAAACATACCTTCATTATGGAAGAATTGAGTTAATATAATGATTGTGAAGATTAAATAAAGGTATATTATTGTATATGAGTAATCTAACTGACATAATAAGATATGTAGATTAGAAAACCGTATAGACGTGTTGTAGATTACACTCTATCTTAGATAAAGACTGCTTTTCTTAAATTTAATTTGTTTGTTTCTACTACTAACAAATTTAAAGTGCCTTGACTCGTGTCTTGGTGTGTGCACTAGTTTCCTGATTGGGTAATTAACTAATAAATACTACCTAATACGGGAATATGCTATAACATCTTACTATATTAGGCAATGTTGCTAACTAAAAGGAATAAATACTGTAAATGGCAGTTTTTAGTGGCATTATAACCCCATGCGGTAATTACTGCATTCAGCAACCAAAAAATGATTTGCGCACGTAAGGCAGCAAAATGAGGCTGTGTCTGTTAAATTCCCGCCGCCTTCTTTCAGTAGTTCCAAGTTTGCGCCTTGCTTTTTTCCTTATGTACTACGTAATATATGCATACATGTGTATATAGACAATACTCTACTTACTCTGTTTTGGCTTTAACAGTTATGATTGGGTTATTACAATCTGTGGTTACTAGTCTGCGTAAAGAGAGTGAGTGTAAATACGTTTGAACTAACAATTGAATGGTGTATGTTTGAAATGTGCACATGCCATATATATATTTTTTGTAAACAAAGCAAGTTTGACATATTTGACATATGCAGCATTGCACAGCAACTGACATATGGATGTTCTTATACGTTACAAAGCTTGAAAACATACACATAAATACACGTACATCAGTTTAGAGAGTGTATGATGTAATCTGTCTTGCAAAATTTACCCTGTAATTTAGTTTAAGCTAGTCTATGAAAATCATTTCTATTGTGAAATTTCATCTGACAATACTAGTAAGGAGGAAAAATAAAAAAAAAACCACAACCAAAACATTTTAACCTTTGTTTATTTTTAAACGGTTGGCTGGATTGCTTTCAATTTCACTTGAATTTTTGCTCTTATTATTTATATATATACCTATTGTTTGTTGCTTTCTTAAACTTATACTACTCGTTACTTCTCTCTCTTTACGACTTTGTTCATCTATCCATCTTCTACTTACAATTGATAGATAGACAGATAACTACACATAAAAGATGGCCAGCTCGTCTACTCCCTCAGGCTCCTCGGTGCAAGCCTTTGTCTCGGCTTTAATTCTGTATGGAATAATAGCCCTTATCTTCTTATGCGTCTTTTTAGCATTCAGATCAAAGAAATTAAGAGTTTATCAACCAAGACACTTGGTTACTACTTTACCTACTGATTTACAAACCGACTCTCCTCCTAATTCTGCCTTTGGCTGGATACCATTTTTATTATCTAAACCTGAATCTTTTATCATTGAAAAAGCAGGTGTTGATGGTTACTTTTTCTTACGTTATTTATCTATATTTGCTACAATTTCTTTAATTGGTGGTCTCTTTTTATGGCCAGTGTTGTTTACCATTAATGCCCTTGGTGGTGGTGGTAAATCTGGATTCGATATCATCTCGTATTCTAATAACACTCATAAATGGAGAGTGTTTGCTCATGTCTTTTGCTCATGGTTATTCTTTGGTTTAATCATTTACACAATTTATAAGGAATTGATTTATTATACTTCTTTCAGACATGCTCTACAAACCACTCCACGTTACTCCTCCCTCTTGTCTTCAAGAACAATGTTAATTGATAACGTTCCTGAAAAATACTTGCAAGAAGAAGAATTGGCTAATTTATTCCCTAAAGGTATTAACTTTTGGTTTACTAGAAAAACCAAAGATTTACAAAAATTAAACAAAAAGAGAAGCAAATTAGCTAATAAATTGGAAGCTGGTATGAATAAACTCTTGACTAAGTCAATTAAACTTAGAGCCAAAGCTTTAAAGAAGAATAAGGAAGTCCCATTACCAGCTAATGAAATTGTCTCTTATGTTCCTGAAAAGAAATTACCAACTTATAAAGATACACCAATTATTGGTAAAAAGAAAAAGTTGTTTTCTGATGGATATGATGATTATCACAAATATAATACCGAAATTAAAAACACTCAAATGACTTATCCTGCAGGTTTTGATAAAACTGGTTCTATCTTTGTTGAATTTGCTACCCATTATGACTTTCAACAAGCTTATCAAATGGTTCCATATATTAAAGATTTGAAATTCTCTAGAAGACATACTGGTATGGCTCCAGATGACGTTATTTGGGAAAATACTGGTTTGTCATCTAAGGAAAGATATCCAAAGAAAGTTTTAGCCATTGCCGTTTTAACTTGGCTTGTCTTGTTTTGGTGTATTCCAGTTGCTGTTGTTGGTGCTATTTCTAATATTAATATGTTGACTAATAAAGTTCCATTTTTGAAATTCATTAACAATTTACCTTCTGTCTTATTAGGTTTAATTACTTCTTTACTGCCTACTATTATGTTAGCTGTATTGATGGCCTTATTACCTCCTTTTATTAGAAAAATGGGAAAAGTCTCTGGTTTAATGACTGTACAAGAAGTTGAAAGATGGACTCAACAATGGTATTTTGGTTTTGAAGTCATTCAAGTGTTTTTGGTTACTACTTTAGCTTCAGCTGCTGCTTCTACAGTTACTCAAATTATATCAGAACCTCAAAATGCCATGAGCTTATTAGGTGAATATTTACCTCCTGCCTCTAATTTCTATATCTCATATTTGTTATTACAAGGTTTGTCCATTTCATCTGGTGCTTTAGCTCAATTAGTTCCTTTGATCTTGTCTCTATTCTTAGGAAAGATCTTGGATAAGACACCAAGAAAGAAGTGGAATAGATTCCATAACTTGGGTTCTCCATCATGGGGTACAACTTATGGTTTATATGGTATGCTTACTGTCATTATGATTTGTTACTCTATTATTGCACCAATTATTATTGCTTTTACATTGATTGCATTTGGATTAATTTTCCTTGCATTCTTGTACAATTTGAATTATGTCTTTATTCCAACTTTTGATCAAAGAGGTAGAAATTATCCATTGGCTTTATTTGAAGTATTTGTTGGTTTATACATGGCTGAATTATGTCTTATTGCCTTATTCGTCATGCCTAAAAATTGGGCTTGTGTTGCTTTAGAAGTTGTCATGTTAGTAGCTACAGTTTGTTGTCACTTGTATTTCCGTTATAGATTTGAACCAATCTTGGATACTGTGCCTTTAGAAGCTATGGATCATCGTACTGATTATCCTATGAATGATCAAGGTTGGAAATCAGTTAAAGAAAATGGTAAATTAGCTGCTTCTGAAAACTATGCCACAACAGGTGTTCCAAACCATCAAGCTCAAACAGCAATTGACAAAGCTCAACAAAATGATCATGGTGTATACGGTGGTGCTGGTGTGTCTACATCTGCTTCTTCTTCTGCTTCTGCTGTTGATACACCAGTATTAAACAGAAACAATAATGGATCATATAAGATGGAAGATGACATGATTTCAAATAACAATCAAGGTAGTACAATTGGTGGTGGTGGTGCTCATGCTGGTAAGGCTTCATTGTTTTCTGATCGTGCTGAAACCGCAGCTGAATCTCATCTAGGTTATTCTGAAAAGCAATATTATGATGATAAGAGTAAAATGGAGAATAGTGGAATTGATGGTACAGGTGATGCTGAATACTACGGTACTGGTACTGGTGCTGTAGGTACAGGTATTTCTGGTGCCGGTGCTGAAAATAGTGGTAGTAGTGATCCAAATGCTTTACCACGTAAACCTACCGAAGTTGGTAGTTTTGTCAAACGTTTCTTTGCCCCACGTAAATACCTCACCTATGCTTATGCTAAATCTATTTTCCCATTTTCATTTAATGAACCAGTTGATTATTCGTCTTTCCAAGGTGGTGATGCTAATGCTACTGGTAATTTAACTTATAATGATCCAGCTGCTCGTGAAGAAGAACCACATTTATGGATTCCTCGTGATTCTCAAGGATTATCTGAATGGTTTATCAAGAGAGCCGAGGGCAAGGTTTTAATTAGTGATGAATTTGCTGTTTTGAACGATGATGGTAAGAATGAGTATACTGGTAATCCACCAGCCTATTCTGAAGTTGTCAAGGCATAAATTTGGTTTTATGTTTAATGGTTTTTCTGCTTTAGTTTATTATTAAATGTAATGATTTTTCTCCTCTTTATACTTTTTTTTTACTTTTGATGTTCTATTTCCTACTTACTGCTTTTACTCGTCTTTTATATAGTTAATCTACTATTATTTATTTTCTATAATTAATAATCTACACTACAATATTAATAGCACTATTTTTATCGTAAATCTAACTGCAATAGTGCAGTGCAGTGCCTTGGCCGCAAGCAATAAATCTATTTTTAGACGGCGTCACACTTAACAAAAAAAAATCGACGCGAAGAGAAATTTCCCTTTTTGACAAATTGCTTTAGCCCTCCTCTTTCTATACAAACAAAAGAAGAAGCGTATACAAACAAAAGTAATAACTGTCTATAGTGACAGTCAAGGCTTATCTATTTAGTTAGTTAGTGAGCTTGTGTTATCACACACTGCCTTATACGTCTTATTACCTTTTATTACATACTTTATTGCCTTTTCATCTTTGTTGTGGCTCAGCGTACCGTCCTTTCACTCGTTACTATCACGTCGCTATACTTCTCTTCTTTTTATACTTCTACATTAAGGGAAAGAAAATAAAGCGTTTTTATCTGATATTTTATAAACGTTGCTTATAAGTGTGTATTTTTTTTAGCTTGAAACACGTTAAAGAAAGAAAATCAAGAGTTGTTCACGATATTAAGATATCAAGGTAACCGTGACAAAAAAAAATAGACAAAGATGTCATCGCCTACTCCTTCATCCCCAGGAAAAGTCTCATTGACTAATTGGTGGAAACAAATAAAGCATGATATACCATCTTTGCCAATGAATGACTCTTCACAAAATACGGGTACAACCCCGCCAAACCAAGGAGCGACAACTACTGCTTCTTCGTCTTTATTCAATAATAACTCAGACGCTTCAACTAATACGTCAGGCTCCATCCTTACTCCTCCATTGCGTCCTTTCTTAGGTTTGAAATCCAAATCTTCTAACTCAGTTATCCCTGGAAAATCGAGCAATTCAAATAACAGCAATAACAATCCTAATCCATTTGCTATATCGTTGGATAACAATTCTCAAGAGAAATTAAAACAACACCGTGATTCCTTTTTGCAACAGAAAAAACGTGATTTTTTTGGTGATTCTGATGTGTTTGGTGTCTCTTTACATGATTCAGTTAAAGTTGCTGAGGGTAAAATCTGTATTTCATCTGATAACGGACTCATTTCATATGGGCGTATTCCCAGAGTCATTGCTGTTTGTGGTATCTACTTGAAGAAAAATGGTTTAGATACTGAGGGAATCTTTAGAGTTGCTGGTTCATCTAGACGTATAAAACAACTACAATTGATTTTTTCTTCCCCACCAGATTACGGAACCAAGATAGATTGGGATGGATATACTGTACATGATGCAGCCTCTCTTTTTAGAAGATTCTTAACTTCCTTACCTGAACCTTTGATTCCATTTAGCCTGTATCAAGATTTTAGATCTCCTTTGATTAACAGGCCTATTATAGCCAAGTACTTAAATGATCGTAAGACGAAATTACTGAAAAAACAAAACGCAGCAACTAGCAATGGTGAAACTCCGTTACAATGCTCTCCTCCCGTTGCCATTAAGATAACTAATCCAACTGAGCAATTGAGCAATTTAAAGATTGAAGATGATGGTAATCACAATGAATTAGAATATGAGAATGAAGACAATGAAAATGATAAAACAGTGAATAACAAGTCTCCTAAAATTGGTGATACAGAAACGGATAAAAAACGTAAAAAGAAGTCTAACAAAGAAAAATTCAAGAAAGAGAGAAAAGAAGCTTTGAAAGAATACGCTATGCTATTTGATAAGTTACCGGTTCTGGAGAGACAATTGCTATTTTATATTTTGGACTTATTGGCTACCTTTGATTTACACTCTAACAGTAATTTAATGTCGGCTAGAAATTTGGCTGCTATTTTCCAGCCTTCAATATTGTACCATCCAGATCATGATATGTTGCCTGATGAATATGCTTTGTCTTCCTTGGTTATCGAATTTATGATTGAGAATAGTTATAAGATTTTACCTGCAGCAGCCAACTCCAAAGAAGACAACAAAAATACTGAAAAGGACACAGAAACAATCAAGACGGCAACAGATGATGTGGCTACTACGATAACAACGGCAACGACAGCAACAAGTACGACAACAGACTCGTCTAATACTCCCACCACTGTCCCAACTACTCCATCTTCTACTATGGACAAATCTATGAGATTACCTCCTACTACCTATTTACAAAGAAAACACTCTAAATCGTTGTCAAGTGTCTTATCACCTCCAGATATGGTGCGTATTCAAGGAAAGAAAAAGAGTGATCCAAGTGATAGGAAAAGATCAATTAGAACAGGTAGTATCACAGGTGATGATGTGAATACTGATTCTGCCATGGACACTGAGGAGGATACTGATGTGGTTTCAAATTCCCGTAGAAGGTCTTCTTCCATTTTAACCAGTTCAGGTTTATCACCCGTTGCTAATCCAACTTTCAATATGAAAGGTTACTTCTCTCCTTTGTCGAATACAAATTTACCTAGTACTAAGATCGATGGTAACGTCAATAGTTTGAGTGACAATGATCAGGATGATACATTGATGCAACCACCTAATCCACCATATTCACCAAATAAGTACAATTCATCGTCTAATTCATCACTTCCTTTATCAATAAGTAAAGATGAAATGATTTCAAAGACGAGATCTCATTCAATCGACTTAGATGAGCATTTGAGACAATTATCTACCCCTCCTCCAATATCACAGATTTTAGATTCATTCACTTTGTCTCAACCATCCCAGTCACATTCTCAACAGCCTGATGATTCTGATTCAAGGAAATCAAGATTTGTGGGTCAAGATTTAGAAGACCAAAGTGTTCATGCTGAAAATAATAATAATGATAAGACGCCGAGATCTCGTAATATCCTACTTGCACCATCTGCAAACACTAGTAATAGCGCATCTCAAAATAATACACCGAAAAAGTCGGGGCATTGGTTTACAAGACTAAGGTCACGGTCTAGATCGAGATCTACTTCTCGTAATGCTAACAACAATAATGGTGAAATCGATGTATCTTCTTTGCCCGTGTCCCCAACAGGTTCAAGTTTTCCCAAATGACTGTTTTTTTCTCTAATGTTTAATGTTTGTGTGCTTTTTTATGATTCTTAGCTTTTAATCCCCTTGTGTATTTGTTGTGATTCTATTTTTGGTTCTTCTGGTGCTTTTTTTTCTATTTTTGGTTTTTGCGTTTTACTTTTTATTTTTTTTTATTTTTATTAGCAAGATTTTTACTCTTGCTTTTACTGTTTTTCTTTGAAATGGGCTGTTTATACCTTTTTTGCTTGTGTCCTTTTGAGTTTTCTGATTTATAGTGTTTTAGTCATGTTCTTGTTCACATAATATATGAATTACTTTGATTATTGAATCTACTAATATACATAACTACTAAGTAATCTCAGTCTTCAATAACTGATAAATCTTCGTCCACTTTGGCTTTCTTTGTGGGGTTATGGTCATCTTTATTTCCATCTCCATCTGTACCATTTAACTCTGAAATGTTTCTCTTATTATTCTTACTACCTTCTTCTATATCGTCAAGAATGAGCATCTCGTCATCTTCAGCATTATCATCTTCAAGCAACTCAATGATTCCATCTTCGTTGGCTTTCCAATTATCTTCGTCTACATTTTGGTCGTTATTTTCATCTTTTGATTCTGTGGAGAACATGTTTTTGCCAATTTTGACATCTGGAACGATTATCTTTTCAGCATTCATTGTTGATTCAGGGAGTCTTTCAATATATAGTTCCAATGGCTTATACTCTTCTTCTGAATCCAAAACTATGACAATATCACCGTATTTCATTCCTAATTGACAAAGTGGTTTTTCTAAGTTGTCATCGAAGTCGTAGTCATATAACAATCTTGAACCGTTATCCCCCGCTACTATTCCAATATCGTCTTCATAAAAGTTTTCGAATTTGGAAATGATTGCATTTCTCAAGTCTGATAATTTTGTTGTGAATATGTTTAGCTTTATAATTCCACGAGGTATTTGACATGCGGGACAGTTCTTGTGGCCAGGTGTTAAGTTTAGTGGAGCCATGAACTTATTTGTGTATTCAGAATCATAAACCATTCTCGATTTAGATACTGGGTCATTTGAAAAATGATGTATAGATTGTAAAGCTGAGAATCCTGCAATTATGGCATTGGTGGTAGCCACAGCAGGGATGATATTTCCGGCTATTTGCTTTGTATCAAATTTAGATTTTAATGGGATTTCAAAAATGTGCGATCTGATATTTGACGCTGATACCACAAAGTCTAATGTGTCTTTATCATCTTTATCGAATTCTATGTCATAGTTCTCATTTGAATAACGTGCAGTTAATCTTTTAGTTGAGTCAATAAAAACAAAAAGGTTCTCTAAAATATTCCATATCTTTTGTTCATCCTTTGTTGACTCTCTATAATTGTCAACATTTTTATTGAATTGCTCGTATAACTTCAAATAATTTAGTGGGCTAGGTTTTGTTCTGGATTCCCATAATTCATCTATGCTTAATAATCTTTCAATATCATCTTTGAAAATCTTATTAATGATTTCAAGTATATAATCTTCTTTAGTGTCTTGAAAACTTTTGGAGTTTGATCTAATCAAATCTTTGAGCTCTTTTAACTCGTTACTCTCTTTATTCAATGCTTCCAGCTCTTGTTTATTGTCAGAGTCTTCTTGAGATACAGTGGTATCTGGGACTTCCGAGTCTTCACCAAATAACTGCAAAAATAAAAAGTTTTTAGCCCATGTTATGCAGTGGATAGGTTTAGATGGTGTTGATCTAATTGTACAAACGGGGAAAGTTTTTGGAGTTTCTTTGGGAACACATTGGAAACATTCAGTTAGATTTGGGTAAATGGGTTGCACTTGACCTTTTAACCCTGTAGTTCCACTTTCCATTAACGTAGTCCTTGTAAACAAAGCCATCTTGTTGACATATGAACGAGCTTCTAAGTTATCCAAAGCATTAAAGATAATTTCAAATTGCTGAAACCAAGATAAAGGGAACAAATTCTTATCCATGATATTACCATGGTACGGAATTAGTTTACTTGAGTGGTTGAATGAAGCAACTGCAGAAACGGCGGTAAGAGACTTGGACTTCTTGATATCTTTTTGTCGGAATAAGAACTGACGGTTTAAATTAGATAAATCAATAGTATCTAAATCGACGATGTGAATTTCACCATAATTCATAGTTATCAAGTCCTTAAGTAGCTCACATCCTATTCCACCTGCTCCAACGAGCAAAACTTTAGATTTTTCAAACTTGGCCAATTCAGCCTCACCAAAAATCCGTTTTAAATGTGAGTTGTATGCCATTTCAAGCTTCCGGCTGTCGGATGACTAGTCTATTCATATAGCAACATAAGTATGCCCTTGGGCTAAAACCTTGTAAGTTAGTGAAAACTTAGCAAGTATTGCTTTAAATCAATTCGAAAGATGCTGAAAAATATCACCAGCCACTCATTAAAAAGCAAGATCGCACAGCCACATTCACGGGCCACCAGGACACGTCAGAAGTTGTAGTTTGAAAGATGGATTTGATATGGTAACAGATAACACTTGATGACTTGGAAAAGATGAATTGAATGTATATAAGTAACCACCTACTATAGCCAACCGATCCTCACAGAAATGCCAGACAAGTACTCCGTGATTTTACCAACTTATAACGAAAAAAAGAACCTCCCCATCATTGTTTATCTCTTAGCCAAACACTTTGAGTTAAATAAAATTGACTGGGAGATCATTATCGTTGATGATGCTTCTCCTGATGGAACTCAAGAAGTAGCCAAGCAATTGATTGAAGTGTATGGTAAGAAACGCATCTTGTTGAAACCTAGGGCCGGAAAACTTGGTCTTGGAACTGCTTATATTCACGGTTTACAATTTGTTACTGGTAATTTTGTTATTATTATGGATGCTGATTTTTCACATCATCCTTCGGCTATCCCTGAATTCATTCAAAAGCAGAAGGAAGGTAATTACGATATTGTTACAGGTACAAGATATGCTGGTAACGGTGGTGTCTACGGTTGGGATTTAAAGAGAAAATTAATTTCTAGAGGTGCTAACTTTTTGGCTACTGTGGTATTGAGACCAAGAGTCTCAGATTTAACAGGTTCTTTCAGATTATACAAGAAAGAAGCATTAGTTAAGATCATCGAAGCAACCAAATCTAAAGGTTATGTTTTCCAAATGGAAATGATGGTCAGAGCTAGAGCTTTCAATTTTACCATTGGTGAAGTCCCAATTTCTTTTGTTGATAGATTATACGGTGAAAGTAAATTAGGTGGTGATGAAATCGTTGGTTATTTGAAAGGTGTATGGAACTTATTTACTTCTGTCTAATTTCTTATATAATGTTCACAATAGTCACAATGATAATAAACGTTCTTTTATGATTTTGATATAATAGAAATACATAGCAGTAAACTTAGTAATTACATCTGGTCTCATTATGAGTTCTCATACATTTAACAGAACATACCCTAGTATCACATTTGATACATACGCTAGGCGATAAATTACCACAAATGGTGCATAGCTTCTTTTGAGTCTGAAAATCAGGTATAGCTTCCATTAATTTGAGTTTATTCCATTCTGATTGATCGATCTCGTCGTAATAGTTGCTGTATGTTTTACGTGACAATAGCAGTCTTTTTACCGCTGCAGATAACGGCACTTTCACATTCTGCTTAAGTCTAGCTGAATTTGCACCACCATCTTCATCATCATCTTCTTCGTCATCTTCTTCTTCATCTTCTTCTTCCTGTTCTTTCATACCTCGCTCTCTCTTATCAACTTTAACTTTTTTAACGTATAAATTTCTAGGTATTTCGAATTTAATCATATGATCGTTGAAATTTTCTCTATCTAACTCGTCAAACCGCTTCAATGCAGCTTTCTCCTCCGCAGGGCTTAAAAACACACTCAACCTTAATCTATCCCTTTGTTGAGTCTCTAGTTTTTGTCTCTTTATCTCCTGAATTTGCGCTTCCGAAAGATTTTCCTCTTGTGCAACTTGTAAATTCGTAGCATGAGCTTGAGCCTCTAATGCTGCTTGACTATAATTTATACGCTTACGTTTAGAGCCTGAGCCACTGCCACTGCCTCCAGAGGTACCACTACCTCCAGTATTATCACTTCCAGCTGCTCCATTATTGTTGATTATCTCGCTTGTGGCTCCAAATGATTTTGCACTGGACTTCCCAGGGACAGCGTAGAGAGATGAGTAATACGAAGTAGTACTTCCACCTCTCGGTATTTCCTGCACTCCACCCATCTAATTTTATGCCTTATTAAACTGGAATATTCAGTACAAGCAAAAAAAGGACCAACTCATAACCCAAATAAACCCAATCATTTAAATCAATCCATGTTGATTGTAGAAAACAGCGATATTATGGTTTGTGAAAGTTGGTGCACTGATGAGGTTAATATAAGGTAGCACTATAGTTAGTCTAATTTACTATGTATTGGAAGGATTATTTAATAGGTGCCAGTACAATATTAATACCGTTATTAATATAAATATGTATGTATAGAGAGAGAGCGAAGCTATTAAGGGTATATATCAATAAACAGCGGGTTGTTTAATGAGCCCTGTAAAATCAATGTCTAGTCTTAATATAATGACCAAACGAATCAATACAATCATAGTTATAAAACTTGCTATTCCAATTGGAACTACAGCAAAGACTGTGATGTTGTATAAGTCTACTGATCTAGGGACTTTTCTGGATCGTTTCTGTTGGTTCTGCGCTTGATTTTGTTGCTCATCTATTGACGTTACAGACTCTGAGAGATGAATGTCGGGAGCGTGAATACTGCTATTATCATTGATATTGTTGGCTGTAAAAATGCCTGATTGATTATTGAGAACTGGTGTGTTCGAAGATAAATTGATGTTGTTTACATGTGGTTTATCGTTCAATTCATTTAATAACAATTGATCAATCCTGAGATTAGAAGTAACAAAATTTTGAATAATGAAAACAATAGTTAAAACACACGAAATTGTAATCCATGCAGGCAAGGAATAAAAAAATTTGTCAATTTGATTTTCATTTGATATAATAAATAATAAAGACTCGATTAAAAATACAATAAATAAAGACATGCTCAACATTCGTATTATAACAGCTGAAGTGTCGTACATTACAATCCATCTTAGCATTAAATCATCTAAAACTGAGTATGATAAGTATCCTGATACAATACACCATACTGCAGCCATAAAAATCTCTGATGCTCTCACTGATGTGATGGAGTTATAATCAAAGTTTGTAAATTGGTTGGAGGTTTTCATTATATGGTAATACTCCTTGAGTAAAATAAATAAATGTTTAAATATCACGATTGATGATACATCACGACATAAGGCTACGGCTATATGCTGTATGGGATTTAGTCTCTTTAATCCTATTACTTTCAACTTTCGTCTTTGCTTGTTCAGATTATAATTCGCCTTTGACATAAGTCCAAATAAAATACTTGAATCCTCTACAGGGTTGTTATTGTTTGCTACATTAGTAGTTGTAGTCGTTGTAGTTGTACTTTGAAGAGAAATTGAGGAACGCGGCAGGCAAAGTGAAGACGATTCAATGGAGTTGTTGTGGCTATGATTCAAAACAGACGCTAGTGGTTGGGTACCGGCACAAGCAGACTGTCTTCGTGAAGGAGATGTGGAAACAGGAATGAAATCAGGGTTAGGTTCGTAAGGGGGAGCAGGTTCGGTTTCGAGTTGCAACGGTATAGCTACAGAATCTATCTCACCATCGCCAATTTGCTGATGTGACAGCTGTGGTGTTCGTACTTGATCCGCCATGGCTTATCATGGATGGGTGTATATGTTTGCGTGTGTGTGTTATTTATCTTTTATCTATGTTAAAGAAAGAATAAATAAACATTCCAACCAAAATGTAGGGCTCTTCTCTAATGCTTTGATTTCCTTTCTTCTTCTTGATGCCCTTTGTAATTTTATTTTTCCTTCTCTTTTCTTCTCACTTTGAGAAATTATCAGGATTTTTTTATTGTTATTTTTACGATTTGCCTTGATAAGGAAAGAAGGATAAATGATTGCTACAATATGTGCTAGTATCAAATTGATAAACATATCATAGATCGAATTAAGAGCGTTACTGTTAGATAGTAATAGACTAATTATTTATTGGTTATATATATATATTACTTAGATAGATAGTTGATAGTAAAAGAGATTAAGAATATTGATATCGATAAGGGAATCAACATTTTCAGCCAATTACTAGAATAAAGACATTTCTTATTTAACACAGTACAAATAATTGTTGCAGGTGATCGTGGCACTAAAATTTAAAAGGCTTCTAATTGACTGGAGATTTCTTCTAGTTCTGCCTTTGCTTCTTCGTATTTCTTTTCCAAGGCTTCTAATTTTTCTTCCAAATCTGCTTTTTCTGCTTCTAAAGAAGTGACTTTCTTTTCCAAGTTTTCGGCCTTAATATCAGTTTCTCTTAATTTGGCAGTGGTTTCCTTCAAGTTCTTATCACTTGCTTCTAATTCTTCTTCCAATAATTGGTTCTTCTTAGTAAAATTCTCGTTAGAAGATTGTAAGTGAGTAGCATCACCACTTAATTTCTTGTGTTCACCCAATTCACTTTCTAATTTCTCAACTTCTTCTTCTAAGACTTGATTCTTTCTGGTTAAAGCTTGGATTTGATTATCTTTTTCTAAAGCTTCTTGCTCCATGGTTTTAATGGTGGCTTGATGACCATCGGCCTTTTCTTGCCATTCTTCAACGTCTAACTTTAACTTGTTTAATTTCTATATTATCATTGGGTGGTGTATGTTAGTACTCAATTCAATTGATTTAAATATATTATATCCGTATCTGGGCTGTATTATCTGACATTAAGGAAAAAAAATTGGAGCTAAAAATTGAAAAGCCGACCACCAAATCTCAACCCCAAATTGAGGCTATGGTGTGTCAGATCAGGGCCATCTCAAACGTGTTTGAAAAGGTCTGTGTGTTGCGTATACGGAAAATGCAGCGATAGAACAAGAAACACATACTTCTTTGACTTTCTCCATTGTGGTTTATTGGTAGATGAATGAGTTGTATATCCAATTGATGAATGAACCTGAAGGTAAGGCAAACGTAGCTAAGATTAAATTGACTACTGATTAGGATGGCTAAATCTCAAACATAAACATACAAAAGCGAGAACACGTTAATTTTAAATCCACACTCAGTAAATATCCAGGCGCGGGTAACTTTAGATGTGCTACACCACAATATTGTTGTGGGACTAAAGTTGAGAAACTTCTCAAAACCAGCCATCTTTAATTTATTTGCTTTATCTTGGTTTATCTTATCTTTTGTTTTATTTTATTTTACAGGGGAAAGGAAGGAAGGGGGCCATTTTTTTTGCTTACTTGACAGAAGGCTATATGATTTATTTGGACTGATCTGGTACTGTACAAGTATTGCACATTGCTATTCACTCATTATAGTCAACAGTGCACACAATGGCAACAGTACTCCAGCCATTGCTATCCCATTCATCATCATCAAATCACTCATTAAGTCACTATTACAACACATCCACATTCTACAACACCACTAATTTTAGCGATACCTCAAGACATGACATCAATAAACTGCACCAACAACAACAGCAACAGAGGGGAACATTTAATCATTCATTTAATAATCAATCGCCGACTCGAAATGTACCAGATGTGCCTGTCACTCCAACTGAAACTACAAGGTTAATAGCACCTCAAAATGATAATGATAGTATCAATAATAATAAATATTATACCGATGACAAAAAATCACAATTTACCATTAAGAGAACAAGATCGAAGAGACTCAATACCGCAACTATACGAAGAAACAACAGCGTTTTAAGTACAACCCATTCCATACGGAGTAATAGTCTTCCGTTGCCTGATTTCCAAGCTAGTAGCCACAAGACTAATAATATGACTTATTCCTGGAAAATTAAACAAGCTAAGCTTACAGCTAAACAAAAAAATAGAAACCAAAAAGTATTATCAAATTATGAAAGTCAAAGTCAATTGTATAGTATTTTCAAAATGTTATCACAGGAAGATCTGCCAGTAAGTTATCTTCCGCAGTACTTGATTGAATACTCGGCTAAGCCTATTGAAAAAGTAATTAAAAAGAACCCTGAGATCAAATATGAAGTAAAAAAATCCAACTTTTATGGACATAGGTATAACGTAAGTTTATCATCCACTGATAAATCCATCTTTGATTACTATCATATCAAGAGGCCCCAGTCCATGGACTATGATAATGAGATTAAACAGTTGTTAGATAAAGAGTTGCAAGGAGCAAATGCAGGAGATATGAATATCAGTACACCAAGAGGACACCAAAATAGGGATAAAGGCCATTCGCATACTTTTTCAAGAGAAACAAATGAATTATTACGAGCAAAATCTATTTCTAGAGCAAAAATGTACGATTTACAAATAAACGAGTCACCAAATCAAAGATCGCCTGAGGGAAGAAGAGGAATAAGATTTAATGAAGTTCCTGAAAAGCTAATTAGAAATAGTTATTATGGGCAGGTAAGTATTGAATCCAACAGTGATATTTACTACATTTTCAAAAACTTGGTATTTTCTCATAATTTTAAAAATGCATCAAAGATGATTGAGTATATTGAAACATCAGAGGAAATAAGAGAATTGATTGAAGATGATGTCAGCTCAATCTTGATTATGAGGTTATTGACTGAGGTTTACCTGCGTAGGATTATTAGTGCTAGGATAGCTATCAAATATGGGGTTCTCAAGACCCGTAGCTCACGCTGGTCAAAGTCTAGTACTTCTACCAGTGGAACTGGAACTGGAAGTGGCGGTGGAAGCGCCGGTACTAGAATGAATAGAGATGATAATTTTACTGTATTAACCAAAGAGACGAGACTTGGTAGTGAGCAAGAGCAACAGCGAGTACAGGAAGAAGACGATGAGAATGATGACGAAGATAGTGATGATGAAGGTACTAGTAGTTCAGACAACAACTACGAGCGTGATATTTGGGAAAGTCTGAATAAGATCATCAAGAGCGTTTATGGTGAGCAGCAAACTAATTATTTCAAAGAGCAATTTTAGAAAAAGCTGGTTTTTTCTTTTTTTAATGCAAACTTTTAAATCTATATACAGTAATAAATTTCTAGTTTAGTTAGACGATAACTTGGAGTAAATTTCTTCATTTGCAGAACACAGTAATTTTTTATCTTTGATAATGAACTCCACATCTTCTAAATAGTCCTTAAGTAACGTATCTACGTCTTTACCGAACTTAGCAGCTTTTGAAGTAATAAAAGTAGGAATAAGTTTGCTCATATCGTTCATACATAACACTTCAAAAACCAACTGTGTTGTATTCTTCAGTAATCCCACATAAGATGAGCGTGGATCTTTGACTGTTTTAATGTACCATGCTTCGAAATTCTTAGCATACCATCCCCATAGCAATTCAGCTGATTCTTTTGAATCACAATTAGGATTCTTAAAACCTAACAATGCCAATTCAATAAGTTTCAAGTCTGAGTTTGTAGTAATGTAATTCAAAGTCTTTGTTTGTAATTCAATTGATGAAGAGAAACCCAGAGAGGATACACATTGAGTTTGTAAATCTTTTTCAGATCCGTTATTTAGAATATTTTTAGATCCAATGTTTCCTGGGGATTTCAATAAGTGCATTACTTCTTTGTACTCTTTAATGGTACCATTAGCTATAGTGGCAAAAAAAATGGCACTTAATAATTCCTTGGGTACTTTTTCATTACCGTGGACAAAAGACTTATACAACTTTTTAGCAATTTTTGCAACTTGAACATTTTTGACGTTTAATAATAAGACAGAGTTACGAACATTTAATTCTAATTCACTCATGGTTTGTAAATAAGACAAGTCCCATTTATTACCAAATGTAACATTGATAAATTTATCAATAGTAAGGTTCAACCAGCTATTGAATTTCTTGATCAATTTTTCGTCTTTTTTAGAGAATCCAAGTATAGCTTTAGAAAATTGTAATAGACAGTTGATCAATACATTCAGTGAAGTCAAATCCAAACCGCCAACATCATTTTCTTGTTCTTCTTGATGCTCTAATTGCGGTTGATACTTTACACTAGCAAAGCCATCAACTATGTACATAAACCCAACTAAAACATCATTTGTCTGATATTGTGACTCACAAAACACGTTACTGAAATCGGAAACAATAGTAAATTGATCTAAAGCCGAAAACAACTTTATATTTTTAGCTATCAATTTACTGATTTTAACGTACTGTTCCAAATCATAAACCACTGAAGCAATGGCTAATTGGTCTGCATTGATCATGACTATATCTTGAGAGTCTACATCGACTGCAACTGATCTGTCGTTCAAAAGAATCAATTTATTTTCACCTGACAAAGTCTTGATATTTACAGGAATATGATATGGAATATCTTCAATACGAGACAAATGTTTTTCTGCTTCGTATACAAAACGATGTTGCTCTAATTTATATCCACTACCAGTAGGATGAGAAGTAAATGATATAACTGGATAACCTGGTGTTCTAATCCATGAATTCATAATAGTAGGAATATCTAAGTTTTTGGTGTTCAAAGATATATCATTTTTCAAATGCATCCATAAATCAATAGGTTTAAAAGTTTTAAATTGCTTAGATTTAATAAAATCACCCAGTGATTTCATGAATTGATCACTGGATTCAAATAACATAGATAATTGTCTCATTATAAAAATACCTTTATCATATGAATGTTTCTTGAATGTATCACCAGTGGTTTTAGCACCTACGTTTTGAACAAAAATAGGTTCAACATTGACTAATCCGTCATTACGTTTAACATTTATCAAATCTGTTGAACATTTTTCAAGCCATAGTGAATCGTCATCAGAGGATAAACCTAATTTATCTTGAAGTAAATAAATTGAGATAAAAGTAGCAACGGCTTCATTTAACCATGTATAATCCCATGATTCAAATGTAATCAAATTACCTATCCATTGATGGACCAATTCATGTGTAATCAATTGTCTTATAGTCTTTTGTAAATTAGCCAATTTTGAAGAATCTTTAACTTCTTCCTTTGTAGGTAATAAGATGTGATCATTTAATACGTTGATCATGGACCAATTTTCAACACCTCCATCAGTTAAGAATGGCAATGCTACAAAATCTAGCTTAGAAATTGGGTAAGGTACACCAAATAAAGTCTCTAATGTCTTGAAGGTTTCTGAAGCAACAAGTAAGGCATACGAAGCACGAGACGATAAGCCTTTTTGAGTATAAATATTAATAGGAAAATTCTTATGATTTAAAGTATCAAGTGTAGTATTCATCGAGTCAAAATCTCCAATTGCAAAGGCAAATAAAGAAGTTGTCATCACTGGCGTTTTTTCAAATAAAACAAATTTATGGTGTTTGTCATTGTCTAAGGATTGTACTTCTGAAGTTAAAACTTTGGTATTTGAAATACAAGTAAAATTAGGTGAAGTGGTAATGTTTAATTGGAAAGTTGATTTGCATAATAATTCATCTATACATGGGAAAATGCATCTTGCAAAATTAGGTAAAGAATGAGAGCCAATTATAATATTTTTAGAGCCATTAGTGTCATCGAGATAGTTAGTCATAAAGATACCATAAGTGAAATCTTTGAAAGTCTTAATCTTATGTATAATACCAAAATAATGAAGTCTTAACTTCAAAGATTTGGAATTAGATAATTGATCTTGCTTTATAGTAGTAGAGGATAAGTCAATAGTTTGGTTTTGTCTATTTTGCTTCACGGTTAAAGAAAAAGTTTCATCGTCGGTGATTAAGTACGAATTAGAGACAATCAATTCTGCAGCATTGAACGTCAATTTAAACACCTTGGAAACAGCATGTGCTTCAGAGTTAACATTACTTTCAAACTCGGTGTATTTGTCGTTAAGTGACAAGTCAACGGTTAAAATCCCTTGAAAATTTGGTTTTTCGGGGTTAATGACCAGGGCCAGATCATAGTGAGTCGGCAAGTACTTATTAGTCAGGCAGAGAGAGTAAACCACTTCAGATTGTTGCTGTTGAGCCATTGTTGAACGTAGTAGTGTTGAGAGACAATCCAGAGTAGATAGAACAGTAACTAACCCAAGTAAGAAACAAAAAACAGTGAAAAGTCTGTTCAAACTGACCAAAAAGTTGGGGTAGAACTACACTAAAAACGAAAAAAAAAATCACTACCTAACTAACTAACTATGACGGTAAAAAAAAAAGCCTGAGTATTTCCGCAGTGGTGCATGTTAGGCTAATTTATGTGTTCTTGGAATAGAAACATCTGTGCATCTTGCAAAACAAAAAAAAACATCTGTGCATATGCAGGCAATCCAAAAAATCAAAAAAGCTCAAAACCCAAAAAAAAGCCCATAAAAACAAACGAGAAGTTTGAGAGCAAAGAGCAAAGAAAAACAAAGTTTAGCGTGATGCACAGATGTATGCGTGGACAGATGCAGAGGTGCATATTTTTGCATATCTACAGTGTGTGGAAGTAAGCAGAAAAAAGCTGGAAAGAATTGTGTGGAATTTTTTTATCGTTTTTTGAACTTAGTTGACTATTTTCATCTCACAGTGAAGGCTCTTGAGTCACATCAGAGGTTGCCAATCTTCGAAGCACTTCCATCAGGTATAGCTGACTGGTAAAGCTCTTTTGCAGCTCTTTATAAGAGTATTTGTTCACTTGGTTGCTCAACTCTTTCCCTTCTATATAACTTCTCTCTTTTCAACGAACGGATTAAGGATCTTATTTTAGCTGGTGTTCAATTGCTGTTCTGATATTTCATGGTCGTTAACTGATTAGTTAGTCTCTTGACTTATTTCAATTGATTAGAACAACCGATTTACCAACTATATTACACGCTACACTTAACTATTGCTGATATCTACTTTCAACTCATTCATTTGTGCTCAAATGGTGAAAGAAACGAGATTTTATGACCTTTTAAACATCCCGTATACTGCCTCTCTTCAAGAGATCAAAAAGGCGTATAAAACGAATGCTTTGAAGTATCACCCCGATAAACTGCAGACTGCTACTCCAAATCCATCTTCTTCTTCTTCTACATTTGACTCGAATTTAAACCCGCAACTAGCGCCAACGCCAACGCCACCTGTATCATCTTCAGTTATTTCCAAATTTCAAGACATTTCTAAAGCTTATGAAGTTCTTTCAGATCCTCAAAAAAGACAAATCTATGATACGTTTGGCGAACAAGGTATTTTAGAGCAGTCCATTTCCGCTACTAACGATAGTAATAATAATAATAATAACAATAATAATACTCATGTTGACCTCAATAATAATAACAATTATAACACATATTCAACCAACGCAAATGAGGTATCAGAAATAATAAATACATATCAAAGACAACATCAAAATTACAATCATCCAAATCATTTACATACAAATTATAATAATTTCGTCAATGATACCTTTAGTCGAGCTAATGATTTATTTAATTCCATCTTTGGTGAACAACCTGCTGTTAATTCTGCTACCAATATTGCTAATAGTAATAGTGTCAATGCTACTGGCTCTACTACAAATGAAGCATATGGTATGGGAAGGGGTGCAAGCAGAAGTCACAAGGGTAAAGATATTCATCATACCGTTTATTGTACTTTACAAGATATTTACGAAGGTAAGACTATGAAATTAAATATGAAAAGATCCATTTTATGTTTTAGTTGTAAAGGTAAAGGAGGAATTAATCCTTTACATACTAAATGTGATAAATGTTCAGGTTTTGGAATTGTGATTAATGAATACAAGAGACACAATTTAATGCAAAGAAATGAAACTACTTGTGATAAATGTCATGGATCTGGTGCATTATTTTTGAAATTTAGAGATGTTTGTAATTATTGTAAAGGTTACAAGAAATTACAAGATACTTTATTAATTAATATAAATATTCCTAAAGGTTGTCAATTTGGTTATAAAATCATCTATAAGGAAAAATCTGATGAAGAATTCAATATGATTCCAGGTGATGTTATTATAACTGTTTTAGAAGACCCAAATTCAAATTTCAATTTTATTAGATTAAACTCTAATTATTTATTAACAGCCAGAGACAAAGATGATCCTGAAAGGGATAGTAGTATCAGTGATTTACTTACATTGGTTAAAATACCGTTGAAGACTGCTGTTTGTGGAGGTGAGGTTAAATTACATCATCTTAATGGTAAGACTTTAAGATTATTCATTAATCGTGGTGATATAAGTTCGTCAAAAAATGAAAATATTATCAAATATTTGAAAAATTATGGTTTACCTGTTATTTCTGATCATGGTAATAACAATTTCCATAATAATAATAATAATAACAATAATAATAATAATGAAATCAATCAATCACTCGATTCAGTTAATTCAAATACAGAATATGGTACACTGTTTATTAAATTTGAAATTGAGTTCCCAACTCTTGATAATTTAAGTGAAGGAAATTATAAAATACTTAAAAAAGTACTTAAAAATGAAAAACTTGAAGTTTCAAAGCGTAATAATCCATTATTAGCTACTTCTAGTTCATCATCTGGATCATCTGGGTCATCTGGATCATCTGATTCATCGTCTGAATCATCATCTGAAGATAATCTTAGTTTGAATAATTCATTAGGTACTAGTATAAGCGGTACGACAAGAGCAAGTTCAGAAGAAGAGTATCAAAACGAAAGCATCAGTGACGGTAAAAGCACGCATAGCAAGGAGAAAAAACACGAATATCTATACTTAAACGATTACGATTCTAATTTATTCGATTACAATTTAAACAAATTTGATTGTATTAGTCCGGGTTTAAAAACAGAAAATAATAGTATGAATACACAGTATCATACACATAGTCATGATCATCATAACCACCATAATTATAATCATAATCATAATCATAATCACAATCATAATCATGGGATGAACGAATTTGCTGATGCTGGCTCAAGTGAGCTTAACGAGGCAAATAAAAAGCGCAAAGTTGTCTAGACATATATATATTTAACTATTTATGAATACGTCTATCTGTCAGACACTTACATAAAACAACACATCATAATAATAATAATAATATCACTAAGCATTTCAATTTATCCAATATATACATACACAGTTAAAGTAATATCAATAGTAATAGCAATAGTAATACCATTGATAATAGCAATAGCAACATGTTTTACAGTATATTAGTACTTCAGGAATCGTTACCCTGAAATTAGGAGAATCGAAAAACGAGAAAAAAAGCGCTCGATCAAATTTGAATAGTGCTAGTATTGACTAAGTGATTAAGTGATTAAGTGATGTCTTTTAACAGTGAGAGATAGATAAAATAAAGCAAGACTAATACGGATATACACATATACATAGATAAACACACAAAATGGTGGTGCATATCCTTGGGAAGTCTATCAAGGCTCAGTACAGAATAAATTATGGTTTAGCGTCTACTTTTTACGGGATTGGTTTGAAAAAAGCGAATGAGATTTGTGCAAAGCTTGGATTTTATCCTAATATGAGAATGCATCAGTTATCTGAACAACAAAGTATGTCTATAACTAAAGAATTATCCGATCTGGACATCGAGGGGAAACTGTTGGCTCAAGTGCGCTCAAATATTCAATTGAAAGTGTCTACTGGTTCTTATGTTGGTTCGAGACATGTTATGGGTTTACCTGTTAGAGGTCAACGTACTAAGTCCAACGCTAGAACTGCAAGATCGTTAAACAAAGTCAATAGAAGAGCATGAGCTAATGCACATACACGAACACATACACATACACATACGCATACCGCATAACACACTCATATACATATAACTTACATACCCTGTATATATACATACATATAACATAATACAATTTTATTATATGTGGAAATAAATACAATTAGCCCCCATGTAAATAGCTAATCTGATTGATGAAACAATAAGACAGAGAAAAAGCGAATGAACGAGAAAAGTTGAAAATGTAAAGTAAAGTAAAGCTCAATCATATTTTGGTTGACCGGTGATAGGTGAATGATAGTGATAGTTGGTGATATGGATCATATACTTGGTATTTCTGCTACATTTGAAATCAAATAATAGATTATTTTTATAGCATCAGGATATTGCGAATATATTTCTTATCTATTTTAAGATTTCAGAGGTATTCAGAACCATTATCGATATATCTCTGATCTGGGAACCCATAGACAGATAATTATTACTGCGCTGCACGCCTTGAGGATCTTTTACAGCAGGTTTACAGTGTGTTTGAAACATACATCAAGATAGTCTATTTGATTATTTCCATATATTTAACCATTAATCCCCATAACAGACGTTACTATAATTAGCAATATTATACTTCTCCGTGCCTACGCTTTTTTTTTTTTTCTGAAAGCATTACTTAGATCATTGAAGGTCCCAAAAGATAAGCGTTTCGGAATATACACACTGTCATACTGATAAGCTTAAATCATACTCATAAACTACAGTTTTACACACGTTGACAAGATGGTTTTAACGCCTACTAATATATCCAGTTTGAGTGACCCACTGCGCCATAGCTCAACTAGTTCCAACCCTGCTTCTCAACAACTAAATAATAACAATACCAATGATGGAAGTTCATTAGGATCATCTAGTGGATCATCTAGTGGCGGATACTCACAATCACATTCACAACAGTTCACAAGTTTCAGTAATTCCAATCACTCAAATAATTTAAACTCAAATATCAAAAGGAAATCATCAGTAGGAAACTTATTTAGTAACTTGATGTCTTCTGTACGTGGAAGTATATCACAACCTAATTCGAATACAAATTCAAATGTAAATTCAGCTCATAATTCAAGTAGCAATATCCATACTTTAGGAAGGTCTAATACTTTATCTGCTTCTTCATCCGCCAATAATACCATCAATAATAATAACAGTAATACCAATAATAACAACACAACTAATAGCATAACTAATGTCAATTCTGCATCTGTATCACCAGCATCATCCACATCAAATCTATCAAATCAAGTGAATCTAAACAATAGCAGCAATAGTAGTGGTAATAACCCACTCAATAATTTTTATCCTCCTCAAAATGCATATATTCGAAATGCCGTTAATTCCAGCTCATTTGCCAATAGACAACGTAGTACGTCTACTCTAGCTGGAACTGAGCAGCAACAACAGCAACAACAACAAATTAGTGGTAGCGCCGGAAGTAATTCATCTATACCTACTTCACAAAGTCATAACAGGTTTAATACTCATGTTTACAATTTGGGCCTTACTAATTCGCCAACTGTTGCCAATTTGAATCAAATTTACACTGTTGATAATAATAATAATAATAACAATAATAATGGATTACGTGAAGTTCAAGAAGAGGAAAATGAACTTGGACATAATGATGATGATATTGATAATGATATTGATAACAATGATTGTAGAGAGAGTAATAATTCTAATGATAATGCCACTAATCACAAGAGACAAAAGGGTTCAACTGATAATTTCATTGAAAGTGGATCGGGATCCAGTAACAATGACATAGTTAATCATACCCATAATATTACGAACAATAATCTGAACAATAATAATAGTAATAATGGAATATCTACTGAAGTGGAAGAATTAGTGGATAGTACTACTAATTCTGGTGCCAATCCGGGATTATTATGTGATGCTAATGGTTATTATTCAGTTAGATTAACACCTTTTATTGATCACTCGTCATCTACACCATTTATATATTTTGGTCCTTTAATTAGGAAGATTAAACCAGGAATGAAGATTGATGTTGGTAGGTATACTGAGAAATGTAAGAGTGCGGCCACTGCACCACAAGGCAGTTCTATGCCAGTTGTATTTAAGAGTAAAGTTGTGTCACGTACACATGCAGAATTAAGTGTTAATGAAGATGGGATTTGGTTTTTAAAAGATAAGAAATCTAGTAGTGGAACTTTTTTAAATCATGTTAGATTATCTCCACCTAATATTGAAAGTGAGTTATATTCTATTGAAGATGGAGATTTATTACAATTGGGTATGGATTTCAGAGGAGGAGCAGAAGAATTATACAGATGTATTAAAGTTAAGATTGAACTTAATGATTCATGGACTAGAAGGGCAACGAAATTCACAAAGGAGACACATGAAAGATTAAAAGAATTGACATTAACTTCAAGAAATCAAGAATTAAGTCCTTGTGCTATATGTTTATTATCAATTAAACCTTGTCAAACTGTATTTGTATCTTCATGTTCTCATTCATGGCATTATAAATGTATTAGACCTATTGTAGTCAAGACTTATCCTCAATTTTTATGCCCTAATTGTAAAGCTGTGAGTGATATGGAAGCCGAAATCGAAGACAGTGATAATGAATGAATAAATAACATAACTAATCAAGTAACTACATTACTTAGACATATATATATATATATATATTAATATATGTGTATACGCATATAGGTAGCTGTAATGAAAAAAATGATTTGAAATCCATTTATTTCTACAATTTTACTTACTTTAATTCTAGTTAAAATTGAATATGATGATTCCCATAATTTAAAAATAACCCCTTTCACAGTTGCCTAATTGGGACAAACCGCTGCATTGTAACGTCGGAAATTTTTGAGGCGCATTAATTAACTGAAAAATGATTTTTACTACAACTTGGCTAGGCTCTGCTAGGATTGGTGTTATTGTGCGTGCGTGTATGTGTATAAGGTGCGTTTTGCTTTTCAATGCAGTGTACGTGTGTAGATATATACAAGAGAGAGAGAGAGAGACAGGGGGAAGTAGAGAGAAAACATGATGAGAGGAGGAGAAGAGGAAGCGAAAAAAAAAAAAGGAGGCAGAGCAAAAGAAAGCCAGGGTAAATTAACTACGACAAACTTGCATTATTATTGTCTTTAGTTGCTTGAAACTACATCAACAGATCAATTAATAGATATATTATTTGTATTTTATTATTATTGGATTTATTAGCTATTGCTTTGTTTTGAAATTGCATCTAAGTCGAAATGATGCATGCGTGCATGTTTGTTTTGTTTTAACTTACTTTATTTATGTTGTTTTATTTTGTTCTGGTCTCGCAAATAGCGTGAAGAAGAATAAGAAGAAACTAGCAATCAGACAAACAACCAAACGACCAAACAAACAAATAAACAAACAAAACTTAAAAAAAGTTTCATATGATTATTTATTTGTTCTTTTTTATCGTGTTTTAAAATAAGTAAAAGTAAAAGTAAATAAATGGCTTGGTTGATGGGGCTTTATTCATTCACTCGGTATTTCAAATAACGAGATTACTCGATACACTTGGAACACAGATACCAAAAACCACAAAACCAGCGTAGTGTATCAACTCACTCAATTACTTACGCAATTGCATACTTACTGATATACTTAGTTACCCTTTATCATATACTACAGCATACAAATATTATAAATGAAAATGAAATGTACAAATATATGTAAAATCGCCCATAATTCCAGGGCAAAGAGAAATAAGAAAAGTGGCCGAAAGTAATAAAAGTACGTTGTACATCATCGCGTTCGTTTCTTTTTGCTGGGTTTTAACGTTTGTTCTAATTTAATTCTTCGGTCATTTCACTTCAACTGCTTTCATCGCTGTTTGCTTGGCTCGTTTATATACAATAATATTACTTATCTTCAGTTCTTTGAATCTTTGATTCTTTTAGTTCTTTTGGTTTTTGTATTTGATTTTGATCTGCTGTTTGTCCTTTTTTTTCTTGTTATCTGTTTCTATCTGTTCATTGATTGCTCTTGCTGCTTTTTCATATTTCCATACCCAGATCAAACCGGTTTCACACAGATCTTTTGATTTAGCTTTTTTTTTCCCAGAGGGTTTTAACATTCCATCTCAAATTTCACGCTTGTTATTATTAAGTTCTTATTTTAAGTACTTATTTTGATCTTTCTACAGTGTCAGTATCAGCGTGTGTGTGTTTGTTGTTTCATATCCATTTGTCCCGTTTACAAGACCACGCTCGTCTCACTGTATATAGCGTAGCTTTAAACTCTTACTGCCTCACTCACTCACTCACTCACTCACTCACTTACTCACTCAATTAATTCATATTGCTGGTTTCATTGACCTTTTTTTTTTTTCATTAGGCGAAATCATAGTTTATCAGTTCACCTCTGTCCTTTTCCTTATCCTTGAAACTTGTATTCTACCTTCCTGCATTGAATTGTTGAAAAGAATAACTTGTCTCTTTTTGTGTTTCTCCTTATTCACTTCACATTATTGTAATCTACTTCAAATATCATTTTAACTTACATTTGCTTCATTTCTTCTGATCTTTATATTCATTAATTTTTCTCATAATACTAGCTATTTATTCGAATGAAAAAAATGACTTCTCAAGATATTCCCCCACAAAATAGTAGTAGTAGTACTGCTAGTACAAGTACAAATAATACAACTGCTCCAAATTCAACTAAATTAAAAAAGTCTTCATTATCAAGTAATAATTCCAAAACTTATAAATCCCCAACTATCCCACAAAATAACTCGGTAGTAGGTTTAAATCAACAACCATACCATCAGCAACAAGATCAATATTATTATCACCACCAGATGAACCCACAATTGAACCCCCAATTAAACCCACATATTCAAATGTCTCATCCTCATCATATGCAAATGCATCACCCGCAATTATTACATCCTATGTCTGGATATCATCATCATCAACCTCATCCACATATGATGCCTCAAGACATGAATTACTTGTCTCAGCAACAGCAGCAGCAGCAACACCACCACCACCACCAACAACAACAACAACAATCTATGCCAAATGCAGCTGCTGCGGCCGTTCATCTAAACCATATGAACCATATGAATCATCCTTATTCTCCTCAGTTCTCTCAATCCTCTCCTCAGTTGTCTAGTAATCCATTAATGACAGTAGCTGCTGCTGCAGTCAATAATAACCTATATGGCTCTCACCAAAACTCTAGTACAACTTTATCCAATATTAATAATAATAGCAATAACAACACATCAAATAACAGCAATAATAATAATTCCTTCAATTCTTCAATTATAAAAAATTTAAACTCAAATGATACTGGGGTCTTTGAACCAATAAATTCTCAAGCAATGAGTTTCAATAATAGTTCTAATAGTACTACTAATTCAAATGACATCATGGCTTCAAACTCAGTGAATAATAGTCTGAATCATAGTAATAATAAGTCATACATGAATAATTCAGAAAATAGTCATGGTAATAGTACCAACTTATCAAATAATTCAGGTTCAAGCTTATTCACATCGGGAGGTAACTCCTCATATACACAATCAAGTACAAATGACATAGGAAATCTTAATAACAATAATAGTAATCCCCAATTGTCAAATATTCCTTCTAGAACAGTTTATTTGGGAAATATACCTTCTAATATCACAGCAAATGAATTATTAAATCATGTAAGATCAGGAACAATTGAAAATTTGAAAATTTTACCAGATAAAAATTGTGCTTTTATTTCTTTTCTTGATGAAAATTCAGCAATGTTATTCCATTCTGATGCCATTTTGAAAAGATTAAACATTAATAATTATGAAATTAGAATTGGATGGGGTAGACCTACTCCTATTCAACCTGTTGTTTCCACTTGTGTTCAACGCTATAATGCTACAAGAAATGTTTATATTGGTAATTTATCAAACATTGAAAATTTAACTGAAAATGATTTAGTTACTGATTTACAAGAATATGGTATTATTGAAACTATTAAAATCTTAAAAGATAAAAAAATTGCTTTTATCCATTTTACTTCTATTTTATCTGCTATTAGATGTGTTCAAAACTTACCTTTATTAGATAAATATAAAGATTGTAAAGTTTTTTATGGTAAAGATAGATGTGCATTTATTACAAAGACTCAACAACATAATGCTGCTCAGTATTTAGGTTTGAATCCTAATGTTGAAAACTTATTAAATGATGTGGATAGAAATTTGATTGCTAATGCCTTAGTTCAACAATCTAATGCAGCTGCTGTTATAGCTACTTCAGCTGGTGGATCTTCTAATCTAGGTAATAGAACGATTTACTTAGGTAATTTACATCCTGATTGTACTACAGAGGAAATTTGTAATGTTGTCAGAGGTGGTATATTACAAAATATTAGATTGATTAAAGAAAGACATGTATGTTTTATTACTTTTATTGATCCTATTAGTGCTGCTCAATTTTATGCTATGTGTTCTTTACATGGTTTAATTATTCATAATAGAAAGATTAAAATTGGATGGGGTAAACATTCAGGAACATTGCCTAATTCAATAAATTTAGCTGTTGGTAATGGAGCATCACGTAATATATACATTGGATTGAATGAATCTGAATTTCAACAGAATAAATTTACTCAAGAAAAATTATACAATGATTTTCAAGAATTTGGAGAAATTGAACAAATTAATTTTTATGATGAAAAATCATGTTGCTTTGTCAATTTTTGTAATATTTCAAATGCTATTAAAGCTATTGATGGAATTAGAAATAAAGAAGATTATTCCAATTGTAAGATCAATTTTGGAAAGGATAGATGTGGAAATATGCCAAGACAATTACAAATGAATTACCAATCTACTAATAATACACCTAATCCTTCGTATCAACAGCAACAGCCGCAACAACAGCCATTACATTTCAGCCAAGGAGAGCATGAGGATGTCTCCCTTGGTACAGGTTTTGATGAGTACAGAGATAATTTTGAGAAAGATGAGTTAGAAGAAGAAATTTCAGATGAATTAGAGAAAGATTTATCGATTAGTCATGGTGAATCATTAGAAGCTGTTACAGCAGCAACTACTGATAGACCTGAATCTGCCTCTGAATTCAAAACTGAAACCAAAAGTGAAACCAATGCTGAAGACGGGAAAACCGAAGAAGCTAAAAATCAAGATACTGTGGAGTGATCGAAATATTTTTGAGTAAATATATAAACTAATATGTATATATATATATATATTATGCATTTACCAAAAGAAAAAACCAATACATGTTTTTAGTTAAATTTAATTTAGTTTAAATTCACGGCTGTGCGTTGGTTTTTAAAAAACTTTCAAATTAAATACTAAGACTCATTCACTCGCCAAACCTGTTTAAACTGATTACAACCCGCGATATTTGATTACTGATTATCAGGTTAGGAAGAAATTTTTCAAGATCTAATCTAATTTAACGGTAGTTTATACCAATTTCTTAACATTTTGACAATATTTATCGTTTCTTTGTTAAGCTTATTTAATCTCCGACTAATTTAAAGTTAAATGCCCTGATTAAATAAAGAGTTGTTAGTTGAGTCACATTCAGCATTTACCTTTCTATACATATAGATATATATATGGAAGGCAGTACGCTGTGTCTGAATATGTTACAAGACTTTTAGTTATTTTTTCTTTGATTATTCATTTTACATTTTAATTTTTCATTCTCCGTTGTGCCCTTGTGATATATTGCCGGTATTTTAAAAGAATACTTTTCACTGATGAAACTGATAGATAATATAGACAAAGTGTCAAGGTGGATTGATTCCCTTGGTGGTGAGACTAGAGGTATAACTAGAGTTGAGTCTCATGAACGTGAAAAATCTTTGGTTAAAATTACTTTCCAGGTCATGGGGTTATGGATTTCAGGATGTGGTGGATTGACTTCAATGTCTTCTTATTTTCTTGGCCCTTTGATTTTTGGACTAGGTTATAAAGATACCCTTGTAATTGGTACTTTAGGTACTTTTTTTGGTTGCTTATTTCCTGCTTATTTATGTATAATGGGCTCTCTGTCTGGTTTAAGACAAATGACTTCAGCTAGATTCTTATTTGGTAAATTTGGTGTTAAATTTGTGGCCTTAATTACTGTTATTGGTTTCATTGGTTGGTCAGTCACTAACTCTGTTCTTGGTGGTCAAATCTTGGAATCGGTATCCAACGGTAAAGTGCCGTTAGAAATAGGTATTTTATTAATCAATGTGATATCGTTAATTGTTTCAATTTTTGGAATCAATTACGTCTTAAAATTTGAAACTGTTATTGGATTTTTAGTCATTATAGTGGTTATATTGATGTATATTATTGGAGATGATAATATAGTTGAATATCATGATTTACAATCTTATGGAGATACAAGAACTGTATTGGGTAATAAATTAAGTTTTTTCACTTTGGCATTTTCAGTGGTTTCAACTTGGGGTGGATGTGCTTCTGATTATTATATTTTATTCCCTGAGAATACATCCAAACTATATCTTTCATTAATTACATTTTTTGGAATTTTAATACCTACTTTAATAGGTGCAATCATTGGTATGTTGATAGGTAATGCCGCTGTTGGTAATTTAACTTGGTATAATCAATATGAAACTGGCTCAATTGGTGGATTATTAACTTTTATTTTCCAATCACGTTGGGGTAACTTTGGAAAATTTTTGATGATTGTTTTATGGTTATCTTTAATTACAAATAATATTATTAATAATTATTCTTCGTCATTGAGTGTTCAGTTATTGGATGAGTTTTTCTATAAATACTTCCCACGTTGGTTGATTGCTATTGTTTTATTTGTTATAGTATTGATTTGTTCGTTGGTGGGGAAAGATAAATTCAGCGATATTCTATCTAATTTCTTACCTATGTTAGGCTACTGGATAGCCATTTATTTTACGTTATTACTTGAGGAGAATCTTATATTCAGGTCAACCAGGCTTATTAATTTATTCAAACACGAATTTTTGTCCTTGCAAGATACGAATGACTTTACTAATCAAAAAGAAGAGGAAGAGAAAGAACAACAAAGTAGTAGTAGTAGTTTTGAGAAGTCAGAAGATTTAATACAGTCAAAGGAAAGTATATATGATCAACTCAGAGCTAGAGGTTGTAAAGCTCCTTACTATAATTTTACTAAATGGAATACTTTTTCACACTTATCAACTGGTATTGCAGCAGCTATTGCATTTTGTATGGGTGTTGCCGGTGCCGTTTTAGGTATGTGTCAAGTATATTATATTGGTGTCATTGCGGCTCCTATTGGTGATTATGGTGGTGATGTGGGGATGTGGTTAGCTATGGCTTTTTGTGGGTTTGGTTATCCTGTTTTAAGGTACGTTGAGTTAAGACTTCTTGGTAGATGAAAAAAAAATAATGAATTTTGTGAACTTTAACTATTATTTAGATATTAGAACTGGTGTAATTATAAATTTGATTGATTTTTAACTTATTGTATAATAATAAAAGTAGGTATAGGTAATACAATACATTGTTTGGGTATTTATTATGTATGAATATATGAGTATTATAAATGCACTTTGAGATGGAAACTTAAAAGAAATAAATAAGTTCGAGTAGATAGATAAAAAAGAAAATTAAAAGTAACCATAATCGTTAACTAAATCAAATGACATTAAAAAAACAAAGAAAATAGTATTAGATTGGTGAAGTGATTAGTTAAGTGAGGGAGAAGAAGGAGCTGAAGCTGCGGCTGGAGTGGTAGCATTGGTGTTGCCATTATGTTTATTATTATTAGGGCTCGTATCAGATTTGAAACCTAAAAATTTTAATAAAACAACGTACTTGACAAACCATTGAATTGATTTATACATTTTAGCAAAGTTTAACCAATATGCGGCAGAACTGGTGGCTGATCCAGAAGGTGATACTATGACAGGGTTTTTGGATATTTTAGATTTGTTTGTTGATTCTTGTTCTTGTTCATTACTGATGTTTCCATTTCCATTGCTATTTGCGTTTCCGTTTTCGCTTATCAAATTATTAGATTCTAAGATAATATAATTGTTATCAATTCCAATATCATCTTTTTCAATTAGTTGATCATTATTACAAATCCAATCAGAGCCATTGACAACAAATTTATAATGAATTGTTTTTCCAATTAGATCAGGATCATTTTCCGCTTTGTTGCTGCTGATCGCTGGTAACGACAGGGCTGGATCAATAGTTAAATTTAAGTGCCAAGTTTGAGAATCATCGTTGTACGTTAATCCATACTGTGATAAATCATTGAATGGATCCCAACGATTGAAGTCACCGGCAATATATACAGACTTATACTTCTTATCAGTATCAGGTAATGAAAAATCCAAGCTCAGTTTTGTCATTGTATACGTCTCAATGATCTCTATGTTAAAATGAGGGGAGAAATGTTGCAGCCCAGTAGGGTATATAGCTCACAGATAAAACTGTAGAGATAAGAAAGGTATACAAAAAAACACCAAAACAGGGATGCTACGTTACAAGATTGTAGATACAGCTGCAATGTTGCTCTAGGCAAGGTAAAGTGATGTATCACGAGTTTGTAGCTTTTAGTGTGGTATTTTGATCTGGGAGGGTTCCTGTCGGTTTTTAGGCTTTTTTTGAATCAGCTTATTATGTGCTGCTTGTGACGCTTTAGCAATGTTGTATATGTGCAAGGATGTTTTCTTTTGTCTGTGCAGAGAGGCTATTTTAGCTCAAAGTCTTGTGTTAAATAAAGCTGCTGCTGGACTTACTTAGTCAGCTGGGGGAAGAGACCAGACTTTGTTTCTTTACTCGTAAGCAAAATCAATATTACAATGGTGGCTCACGGAATTGGCTCCCTTGACGAAGACTTGGATGGCTCAAAGTTAAAAATCGCTATTGTTCATGCCAGATGGAATAGTGAGATCATCGACAGCTTAGTCAAAGGTTGTATTGAAAAATTAGTCAGTTTAAAAGTTCCCAAGGAAAACATTATTATCAAGACCGTTCCTGGATCTTTTGAACTCCCCTTTGCTTCTAAATCTATTTTAATCAACGATACTTCAATCGACGCAATCATTCCAATTGGTGTCTTAATCAAAGGTTCAACAATGCATTTTGAATACATATCTGATTCGGTGACACACCAATTGATGAAGTTGCAAATTGAGTTGAGTAAGCCTGTGATATTCGGTGTTTTGACTTGTATCACTGAAGAACAGGCACAAGCTAGAGCTGGTATGATTGAAGGTAAGATGCATAACCATGGTGAAGACTGGGGTGCCGCCGCCGTGGAAATGGCACTTAAATACAAAATCAATTAGTCCTAGTCTTTGTAGTGCGCTTACCCGTGCTTTTTGCTTTGACATTCCTCAAATTACAGTCATTTTATATACGCAGCTATAGCTGTTTCTATGGTTATTTAATATCTGCTTATGTATGTATACCTTAAAATCACTCTTAAATATTACGAAGTAAATAAGAGCAGGCCTACTGCTCAGAGCGGCAGACCAAAAAAAAAAAGATGACATAATCCTCGGAACCAAAAAAAAAATTTATTAGTTAAGGAATTATAATGTACCTAGATGAAAAGAACTAACCCATCTTTTGATCTTTACAGACTTCTCTCTTTGTCGTCCTAGAGCACAGTTATACAATATACAGCGATTAGGTGGTAATACCATTTGAAATATCATGTCAGATAGTGAAGACTCGGTGGCATACTCTTCATCTGACGAGGAAACCCAGGGGGTTCAGAAAATAACTAAAAAACCATCTTCACATAACTTCATGGGTGATAACGATTCCAGTGATCCCGAAGATGATAATAACTCCTCAGATGATGAAGATATTGAAGATTTTAATGGTACCGTTACCAAGAGTAAACAAAATAAGAGCACTTTCCTTGACCAGGATCTTTCTGATGACGAGGAAGATGAGGAACTAGACGATGAACAAGAAGAGCTAGCCAAAAATGGGGAAGAACAAGAAGCAGAAGATGAATATGATGAGGATGAGTTACTTGAGAGAACTGCCAATGAAATTAAACAACAACTGAACGCAGATGGCAAGAAAATCAAGACTATGAAGATAAAGAAGTTGACCCCAAAGCAGTTAGACAAGGAAGCTAAAAAGATAGCAAGAACAGGTGTCATATATCTTTCTTCTATTCCTCCATATATGAAACCTGCTAAGCTTCGAAGTGTCTTAAGTAAATTTGGTGAAGTTGGAAGAATCTTTTTGAAACCTGAGGATAGTGCTGTTTATAAAAGAAGAATCAAGACTGGTGGTAACAAAAAGAAAAAATTTGATGAAGGATGGGTAGAATTTGTAAATAAAAAGGATGCAAAGCTATGCTGTAGTACTTTGAATGGTAATAAAATTGGTGGTAAGAAGGGAAATTTTTATTATGATGACGTAATGAATTTGAAGTACTTGAAGAACTTCAAGTGGGCTGATTTAACTGCTTCGTTGAATAGAGAGAAGGAAATCAAGGATGCCAAATTAGAGGCTGAACTACAACAGGCTCGTAAGATCAGTAAATCATTTATCAAAAACGTTGAAACTTCAAAAATGTTAAATAATATTAAACAAAAAAAGAGAAAGGCTGATGGGGATCAGGAGCATGATGATAACCAAGTTGAAGTCAAAAGAACTTTTAAACAAAGAACAGTAACCACAAATAGAGCCAACGCAAACTCTGATATTAAGCGTAATGACTCCAACACTGATAAGATGAACAAAGTTCTCAATGGCATTTTCTAGTATACTTATGATATATAACTTATCTTTTTGTATGATTAGACTAAATAATAAATAAATTTCAGAAAAATAACTAAAAGCGCACTACAGTATATTTTTCCCATAGTAAATTAAAGTGAAAAAAAAAAAATAATTACCTAAAAAAAACCAAAAGAATAGAATATTATTTATGTTCAAAAGACTCTATCTGACATAGAAAGTATTTATTTCAACTGGGTTCTCTGTCAGGGAGATATATATATATACGAAGAATGTTACAACTGGCAGTAAGGAGACACTCTCAGGTGGGCAAAAGTCGGGCAGCCGGCCTGAGTGTAATACTGCCTCAGATCTATACTTGTAGACATAGAAAAGCGTTAGCTGGTATTAAAAGCTCACGAATGATCAAGTCAAAATATGAGAAAGCATCCCGCACCATGACACCTGAAGAATTGATGCAAGCTCGTTCAAATTTAAATTTAAACAAAATTCGAAGTGAATCAAGAGAAAGAATACTTATAAGATATGCTAAGCCTAATAAACATTGGGTTGAAAACGTACTGAATTCAATACTTGCAGGTCAGGGGAAAGATGGAATGGTATCGCCATATTTAGACGTTTCTGCTACTAGAACAAGCATAGAGAGAGAGTTAAGCCGTAGATATGGGGCTCCCAAGTCGACTGTTACGCCTGCGGATATATATTTCAGTGAATTGAACATTGGGGACTTAGTTGATATAAGTTCCGATCCTGAAAAATTCCAGATTGCCGTAGTTATCGCTTTACCTACAGAGCTTACCGATGCTAGATATACCGTATTAAACATGTTTGGAGCTATTGAATTTATATCCAGAACACGTATGAGCTTTAGAATTCCCAAGGTGTTTCCCCAAGATTGGTTCAACGGTTGTGTTTTTGATGAAGCTAGATTCAATAAAATAAATCAAAGTACAATGACATTTGATGTGACTCCCATAGGAAAACCCAGATATAGTATAGAAGATGACTTAGTTTCGAACAGACTGACTACATCTTCTTTAACAGCCGAGAATGCTTTTCATCTTATAAGCTCTGGTATCAAGACCTACGTTGTTCCTTCGATTTTGAGCGGTATAGTTTCTCAACATTTGACAAGTATCAATAACAACGCGTGGAACAACTTACCCACTGTCAATTTGAAATTAGAATTGCTACATAACGTATTACAATGTTTAGAATCGCCTATTCATTTAACATTATTCCAGTTGTATGAGGCTATTCAGTTCTTAGACCTCAAAAAATTATCTCAAAAGCTGGTTTCCACTGACTCAGAAGTTGTCATGAGAGTTTATAGATCGTTAGCTTCTGAGGTTTTAGAGCATATCTCCATGAAAAATCAATTTGACAGATTATCAATTGGTAAATTGATTAAAGGAGAGCTGGACATTCATCAAAACATCAATGTGACGGATTTTTATACCATGTTATTATCTCTGAAGAAGAATAACCAGATGTATGGTCATTCTCCAAAAGCATTTTACGTGACTATTATTCCTTCGCATCTTATTGTTAAATTTAATGCATTGGTCAGTAAATCTAAGGCTGATAGTCGGTTCATCCCGCTTTTATCCAATTACATCAGCTACAAGACAGATAAAAGTCATCAAGAGAACGTCCCGAAGCCCGAGGAATATGATGACCTGATAGAGTTATTGAAAGCATACTGTGCCTACTCTTTTAACAACCCGATCTTAGAGTCATTCATTGTCAAACTCATGAAATCACAGCCACAGTTTTCCGGGAAAGATATCTCTAGAACTAATGCATATGAACTTTTAATTGAATTGAACGAAATTACAAATAGAGATGATGCTACAAATTGGTGGTACGACGCTTTAAAGCCAGGATCAAATATTTCTGCTAAAGCAGATCTTGAGCAACAATATTTTGACTTAGTTGACTCCAAATTCAGTACAAATAATATTGATGAAATCAAGACAATTGTAGATTTGGAATATGATAGAGTTGCTGAGCTACGTAAGGATCACAACTTGCCCGTTTATTGTATTGATGATATTGATGCTGGTGAGATTGATGACGGTATATCCGTTGAGAAAATATCTTCTGAGGAATGGAAAGTTTCCATTCTTGTTGCAGATCCTGCTTCGTATTTGGAACCAGAAGACTCTTTGAGTGAAATTGGCTTCGAAAGAGGATTGACTTTATATTCACTCAATAAAGAAGATAAGCGACTTACCGTGTTTCCCCCAGAGTTTGTCCACAACGTTCATTTGACTCCAGCCATTGAGCAATCCGTGAGAGGATTAAAAATTAGCTTCAAATATAATCCTGTAACAGATGAGATAAACACCTATTCTGATTCTGACGAAATCATTTCATTTGTGAAAATGACTAATATAAAGTCTTTGACATATTCGGAGGTCGATGATATTTTGAATGAAAAACCCGGTAGTGAAAAATATGACAGCGAAACATTAGCGGATTTAAAGTCATTGTACTCGGTTTCAGAAGCATTAAGACGTCCTGCATCAAGATCAAAGGAAGAATTGTCTCAAATCATCGATAAGTTTAAAAAAGAGATCAAAACAATTGAATTCGACAATGAAACGGATTCCATAGTCATCAAATTTTTGGATGGATCAACTTTTGATAACGTGCGTGAAAACCAACAAACACAACTTTCGAGTGTATCTTCAAATTTCTCTAAATCCCACAAGTTAGTTTCGGAGCATATGGTCATGGCTAACTCTCTTGTAGGTCAATTTTTTCAAGAAAACGGCATTCCAGCTGTTTTCAAGTCTCAGCAAAGTCTGACAAAATCACCTGCGGTAATTCATAAGTTGGAAAAGATTTACCATACGGATCCAACAGAATTAACCCTTGTTGATATCATTTTAACTTATTCATTTGTTACAACAGCGAAATTTTCTCCTTTGCCTTGGAAGCACGCGTCTTTAAATAAGACTGCATACTCACCAATCACATCTCCATTAAGAAGATTTCCAGATGTTATCAACCACTGGCAATTACAGAGTTACTTCAAAAATGGTAAGAACAAGCAAAAGTTATTGTTCAATCAAAATAATCTTAATTTTCATGCAATCCATTTGAATAATAGAGACACTTTAATCAAAGCTACCAGAAATCGGATGGCTGGCTTCTTTATGTTTAAAGCATTTAACCAGTTGCAGAAGAAGCATGGCAGCGAAATTAAATTCAAGTGTTGTGTCCTTGATAAACCGCTAGCAGACGGTACGGTGAAAGCCATGATTGTCAATTATGGTTTGATTTGTACATTAAGAACTTCTTGGTATGGTTTAGATAACAAAGAAGCTGACAATGAAAGAAAGCAGTTGAGTGAAATTACTATTGGAGAAATTATTGATGATGCTGTTATTGAAGACATTGAAATGTTGGATGGTACCTTAATTTTAAGAACAGAAAGTTATTAATTACATTTGTGCTTGCCTTGTATATAGTGTACATGTATATGTTTATAGAATTCTATATGAATTTAGAATCAACGTAATGTTACAGTAAATTATGTTCGCTAACCCATGGCTATAACTTTTGTGACTGAAAAGTTTAGAACATATAAAAATGAGTTAGGTGTAATAAACCTGTCTGAATTTGAACGCAAAGTATTATTCTCTCGTGTTTGTCTTAAAATGTAAGTATATTTAGAAAATTAGTGATTTTTGAGTCAAAAAAAAAGCTATTATGAGGAACGTGAAGAAGTTAAACAAGCCCGAAGGATTGGTTGATAATCATTAAAATACTGTCACATGTAGTCGTAATCTCGATGTATTTTAGCCAAATCAGACGTTCCAAAAAAGGAATTTGCCAAGCTATTGTATTTTTACAGAAAATTCTTAAATGTTGAGTTATAATTGAGATATGGTGAAAAATTAAAAAAATTCTCAGAGAAAAAAGAAGCTTTTACTGAAAAAGAGTATGCACACACCCAATAATACTTTTCAGAGCTTTTGAGAGAAAAATGTTCGAAAATGTCAAAAATGCTCAAAAATTGCGAGGCTTTAGAGGAGTATAAAAAAGGTGCTGGAAAAAAAAACGAAAAACTATTTAAAATTCAAGAAAAAATAAATTGCCCTTTTTGGCGTTTTTGTTGGTAAATAAGGTAAATATGCATGCTTGGCCCAAATTCTCAAACTAAAGCACCATATGTGTATACGATGCCTATTTTACTTCAAGTGATGTTTTGAACGCGGTTTGGTTGCAAAAAACCATACAACCAAAAGAACAATAGAGATTTTCGCTCATAACCATATCTTATCAGCGAACATGGGATTTGAGCCCCAAATCATAAAGATTGTTAATGCGACCAGATAGGCAAATTGTCCTATTCTGTGCTACTTTTGCACCCAAGATAGAGATGCTGACAAAAAAAAGTTGCTTTATCAACCTTTAACGATTGATTGTTTTCTGATTTACATTGCATTGTTTTTACAGTGCTCAAAACTCTTTACTTGAGACATACAAGAAATCCAACCCCATAGACATGAAACATCCAACTTTCGTTAGAAAGCTAGGATTACAGGAGTTTTTTCTACGAGAAAGAACAGTCACGAATATGTATAACCACTTCTCTTTGTCATGTAGATTCAACCACGAGATCAATGCTGGATTGTTATTCAATGTGCTTCGTGGCTTGATCTTAGAACATCCCACTTTGGCGTGTCATGTTGCGACGCTTGATCATTCAGAATATCCTGAAATGCATTTGATGGAAAAGTTGTACTTCAGAGACGTGGTTGAGTATACTACTGCGTTCTCCAAAGTGGATGGCGAACTACTGAAGTTTTTGGACACGAATATTAGTTTTGACCCCACAGATCCCACAAAACCATTGTTCAAATTATTTGTCTTGCAAGACCAGAATGATATTGTTCTTCTGTTGGACCACTCTTTATTTGATGGTGAATCAGCAACATCGTTTTGGAAACTATTTCATTCTAAACTTTCAGCTTTAAGTGACGAATTGGCTGACTCACAACTAGAGTCAGCTTTATTATTTGACATTGATCAAGATTACGATTTTATTAGGGACAAAAAATTTTCACCAAGAGCGGAAGATATCTACAACATTTATCCTGACCTGGTATTCAAATTTAGCAAAACTGTAAAGCCCTATCTTCCCGAAGTTTTGCAAGGGCATTTGAAAGATGGAAATCATGCTATTTCTCCTCAAGGTCTCCAACAGTGGCATGGAACAGTTCTGCCTAGTCTTGACCAGTTTAAGGACTTTGAGTTCAAAGTTGTTAATATACCAGCGGATAGAGTGCATAAACTTTTAGAGAAATGCAGAGTAGAGAAGGTTGCACTTTCATCCTATATTGATCTTTGTTTGATGACATCATTCGTCAATAATGGGAATCCTGTTGGTTTAGATTTTGACAAACACTTTGTACGTATGCCGAACCCTATTGGTTGTAGAAGATACATAACCGATAAGCATAAGCTTGACTTTGATACGACTTTTGGTAATATGTTCTTTTTGGGAGCAGCTGGTCACATCGCTGCCCGTAACCTTAAAACGTTTTCGTGGGAAGACGTTCGTTATATGGACTCTACCATAAAAGGTGGTGTAAATGACCCCAGAATGTTAATGAACTTAGGTTACTCTATGGGCCATGCCACATCTATTGAGGAGATGGATAAAGTTGCAGTAAGTCCTTTGAAAACATTTAGATCCGACACTTTGAGGCAATCGAATGTAGGTTTTGTTAAATTTAATACTGAGGACTCTCAAATCTGGGAAGTTGAAAATATGGTGTTTGTTCAAAATCCAAATGCTGGCACCTATATCATACTAAACTCTGTGTCTACTGAAAAGGGAGGTTTGAATATTGGTATTTCTTACATCAATGACGGCTCCATCAAAGATATCCCAGAAACTTTGAAACAATTTGAAGAAAATGTTTTACACTACGCTTCTTAAATCAAAAAGTTTTTTTTCTTGTCAATATAGACTTTATATACAGATTTTGGTCATTTTTAGTACATAACTAATAAGTTCAAAAATCAAATCATAACAATTTTAGATTTTTTCTTCGATTGTCGAATCGAATCTCTTTTCAGTCTTCTAAACTCTCTATTAAGTTCTCCTCTATTTTCCCAAAACCAATTTTCGTAGTCATACTGTGATTGAAAGTTAGATACCTTAGGTAATTTGTTCAATTGCGTTTGAGCAATTAAAAAAGGGGAGTCAAAATGCGCAAAAAATAGACCCATTGATTCATTTACTGGCATTCCACCAATTTTCATACTGCCACTGATAGTATTGTCATGTTTAGATAGCTGTTCCTTCATTATTAAAGCCTGGTCATTTTCATCTACTATTTTCATCTCTTTGTCAATATCTTCATCTTCGTCAAACCCCACAGATAGCTTGAATGATTCTGACTTGCTGTCTTGAGGATTCAATAGAGACCTTAATGCCTCAGTGGTATTTTGACGTAATGAGCTTTTGCCAAAAACAGGAATGAACTCTTCATCATCTGCTTCTTCGTCTTCATTTCCACTCTGGTAGTCTGTCACTTTTTCCTCTGCTTTCCCCTCTTTATGCTCTTCTATCATTTCTGTATTTTCATTGTTTTCAATAGAACTCGTAACAGCTTCGACACCAGAACCAGGATGTTGTCCGTTTTCAGAATCTCTGTACAAGTTTTTATAAAATTCTTCATCGTCGTCTTCATCGTCTTCATGATCCTCTCGTGTTATAAAATTTGTAACTTTTGACACTGATTGTTTTCCCTTATTGTAATCACTTACTAGATCGTCATACGATGGCTTGATACAATCCTTGCTTACATTTGCATTATTATAATAAACATCTTCTGTTTCAATATTTTCATCTTCTCTGTCGCTGTCAAATATAGCTTCATATTCATAATCAGCTCCAGCACCTTCTTCTTTTTCTTCCTCGACATCTATTGGCTTTTCAAAATTATACCTATGAAGTAAAGATTCGAGTAACTTATTATTACGCTGTTTTTCAAAATTAATTTCTTCGATATCAAGTTCGCTTTTGTCGTCTGGATCCTGAAGTTTGGTTACAGTAGTCTCATCATGGACACCTATGGATCCATTGGAATTGAAAGATATCACTTTTCCATTGAGTTTGTCAATAACGTGGTTGTTTCCATCTCTCCATTCACCATCCACAAATCTATATACTAAGTCCCTAATGTTTTTATTCTTATCATAACCCCACAGCTTAGTCTTCCTACAATTTATCACTTTTAAGACACCATTTACATAGACTCTGAGTTGTAATTTACGAAAATCTGTCTTTCTTTTGGTTTTCCTTACTCTACCCTTCAAAATATTCCTGCTATCTACATGATTGTGTTTGTTTTGAATCCGGATATCTCTCGCTTCCGCAATTTTTTGCTGTCTAGCTCTTTGTGCTATTTTGGTATCCTCACGTTTTGCATCCTTTGCCCATCGGCTCAAATAATCTGGTTTAGCCTTATCTATGACAAGAGTAGAGCCTTTATATTTTACACCATGGAAATTTCTTTTGAGTTTCTTAAAATCCATATCATTCAGTTCCAATGTGATGTATCCAAAGTATGTGTTAAGTACTGTTTTGTGGTGAATCTCTAAAGGTTTTATAACCTTGCCAAATCTTGAGAATCTAGTCTGCAAATCCTCTGGGTCCTTTGCGAGAGTATCAGAGATTGCACCAACAAACACTTTAACGTGTCTCACTTTCTTCAACTTCTCTGGTGTTTTGGACATCTCTATTGAACAGTGTCCGCCTTTGTGTATACAATCTCAAGTCAATTTGGACTTGTTAATAAAGACACAAGATCATATTTATGATATTTAACATAAAAAAATCAAACTCTCAAAAAATAATTTCTCTTTAGGGACGTCCGGGTAAGCTCTTGGGGCAAAAGTGTTGAAGCGATTTTCTCTTTTCAGATGTTGGAATATATTGGATATAGAATAACCAGAGGATATGTGAACATCAAATCAAGCTGGTTCCTGAGAAAGGTACAAGCAATATGCCAGTGTCAGATCAAAGCATGTCTTCTCAAATGGAGAAGTTGTCCATGGATTTTTATTTGGATTCATTGGACTCTGGAACCAAAAGTTTATATACATCTGGTACTGTTACTATTCCTTTGAAAAACGAAGGAGAAGTACTTGATATTGAGTCCAAAGATTTGCCTGACGATCCAGTTGAATTGTGTACTGTTTTGCAGAATGAAGAGTCAGCTGCTGAGCATTGGTTAGTTGTTGCCAAGGCATATGCCAATCTAGGTAGAGTACAGGAAGCAGCAAGTGTTATCAGCTATGCTTTGGATTCCGACGTTATCAAGAACTCCAGCGATGACGCCCGTGCAATGCTTCCTGCATTCTTATCTTGGTTATACTTATCCAAAGAAAGTCAAGAAAGTGATTCGTCTCTTTCTCTGAGTTTAGCGTTACAAGAAATCAGGCATGCTTCTCAATTAGATTCCACTAACGAATGTAATATTTTAGCAGATGCTGTGTATTCTCTCGTTTCAAAAAGAGAGAAATCAAAACAAAACTATGAGAGAGAGTCAAAATTGTTTGACATTTTACTTGAAAAAAATCCATTTAATTGCTATGCCTTGATGGGAAAAGCCAAAATTTTCTTCTACAGAGAGAACTATTTGTCTGCATTGAAACTGTTCCAAAAGGTTCTCAAAACCAATCCTTTACTGAAACCAGACTCTAGAATTGGTATTGGTTTATGCTTTTGGTTGCTTGGCCGTAAAGATTTAGCATATCAAGCATGGCAAAATTCCTTACAAATGTTTCCTGAGAAGAATCTTGAAGCGAAAATACTTATATCAATGTGCAAGTTTGATGAAGCTTTTTCCAAATCCGTTAGTGATGAAGATTTTCAGGAAAAGTACAGTGAAGCCTTAGAATTCATCAAAGCTTCTTATATAGATTCACCAAGCAATTGTGTCATTTTAGTTATATTGGCATCGTACTATTTTTCAAAAAATGAATTCCAAATGGTTGAGGCTTTATGCAATAAAGTAATAGAAAGCAAGCAATCGGATGCATCAAACAATGTCAAGAGTGATGCTTACTTTTGGATGGCAAGATGTAAATTTTCTCAAAGGGACTTTCTTACTGCTCAAAAGTTGTTCGGTAAGTCAATGAAATTGAATGATTCTAATTTACTATCAAAAATTGGTTATGGTCAATGTCAAATTGTTAGAAATGAGCTTGGTGATGCCACCAGAACATTTGAAAAAATCCATGAATCAAACTCAAAAGCTTTAGAGGTCATGTATATTTTGGGTGTATTATACTCGAAAAGCACCAAGTATCATAAGAGGGCAATAGATATATTGGACAAATATGTGAAGTTGTCTAACGAACAGAGTGAACCGATCAATATCACAGCTTTGCTTACATTAAGCAATCTTTATGAAGATAGAGACATGTCTCAGTCCTTAAAGTACTTATCACTTGCAAAAGATCAGGAATTGGTATATGCCGATGGAGATATCAGCCAAGTATCTTATGTGCTATTGAATAATGCTGGTGTTTTTGCATTATTGAAGAATGAAAATGAGGAAAAGAAGCCTCAAGAACTATTTGAGAGCGCTTTGGAGTCATTGAGAGCATCTTCCTCTGAATTATCCAAAGAGGAATTAGATGCATTAGAAATCACTTTACAATACAACATTGCGCGTTGTAAAGAGTCTTCCAATGAACCAGATAGTATTAGCTCTGCTACGAAGCTATATGAATCTATATTGAATAAATGTCCTCACTATTCCAATGCTAAGATAAGATGGCTTTTATTGACTGTTTTATCTAATAATGAAAATATAAAAGATGAAATGTTAGAGTTGCTGGATAATTCTGGTGATGATCTTGAAGTTAGATCTTTCTTTGGTTGGTATATCAGAAGGTTTGGAAAGAAACATAAATTGAATACTAACAAAGGTACTGATTTGGAGTCAGAACATCATCGTGAGACATTAGTCAAGTTTGATAAGCATGACTCATACGCCTTAATTTCACTAGGAAATGTCTACTCTTCATTGGCCAGAGACTACAAAATAAATGGCCCTAAAGACCAGCAGAAAAAGGACAACTATTATTTCAGAGCTGCACAGTTGTATCAAAAGGCTTTGAGCATTGATTCACGTAATGTTTATGCTGCTCAGGGGATTGCAATTATATTAGCTGAAAGAAAGCAAAATGGTTTAGCTCTTGAAATTTTCAAAAAAATCAGAGATTCATTACAAGACATTTCAATTTATCTTAACCTAGGTCATTGTTTATTAGAAGTCAAACAATTTGCTAAATCCATTGAAAGTTACAATATTGCTTTAACTAGATTCACCAACGGGAAAGACTCAAAAATTCTAGTTTTTTTGGGTAGAGCTTGGCTTTTGAGAGGTTTAAATGAACAAAATATAGATTCTTTGAAGACTGCTTTAGAATACAGTGAGAAAGCATACGAATTAAACCAATTACCATCGATCAGATTCAACAATGCTTTTATTCAATTTCAAATTGCGGATTTCATCAGAAAATTACCACTCAGTAAGAGGACTATTCCGGACATTGAGAGCTGTTTGGTAGGTTTGGAAATAGCTATCAGATCGCTTGATGAATTGAGCGAAGAAAAGTATCCTCCATATCCTGCTGAAGATTTGAAGTCTAGAGCTGCTATGGGTAGAAACACATTAATTAAACAACTTGAAAGATGTGTTAATGAACAAAAAGAATATGAAGATCAATTTATTAACAAATTGACAGAAGCCAAGAAAATTCAAGAAGAAGAGCTGAGACGTCAAGAAGAATTGAAGGCGCAAGAAGAGTCTGCTCGTATTGAAGAATTAGGCAAGCTTGCCGCTGAAAGAAAAGCGTTAGAAGAAAAAGCCAAGGAGTGGAATCAATTAAGATTAGAAGAGGAGAAAGATGCTAAAGATGAACTCGATGGTGGTGGAGAAGAAGGTGAATCCAAAAAGAGAAAGAAGGCTCCTGGTGCTAAGAAAGGCGGTAACAAAAGGCAAAAGAAACAAAAAGATTTTGTTGCTTCTGAAGAAGAAGACGGATACAGCTCATCTAGTAGTTCACAATCTGAGCCTGAAGTTGCCAACGATAATGATGACGATGAGGAGGAAGAAGCTAAAAGTACAGATGATGAGAGTAAAGATGTCAAGGCGAAATCAAAAAAACAGAAGAAGTCCAAGTCCAAACAAACTAAAAGATCTGCTAAACGTAGAACCAAGGTAGTTGATGACGAGGATGAGGATGGTGAAGTTAAATCGTCTATCAAGGGAAAGAAGAGTTCGTTGAGTAAAGAACTTATTGAAGACAGTGATGATGAACTTGAAGATGTTGATGAAGATAAAATCACGAAGGGCGTCGATGATGACGATTCGGATGAAGAATAAAAATTATCTACAAAAATCTGAAATTTAAATTGGAAACTAAGTAACTACTTATCTATGTACTTTCTTTATTGTATTTTAAAATTATTTTATTAGTTTGTCCTAGTTGTAACTGAAAACAAAGAATTCAAGACAATATACGGAACGGTTACATAGCAGCGTGAGTCGTAAGCTATATAATGATTCACCAGGATAGTAAGTTGACTTAGCGTTCGAACTTCTTTTGTTTAGATTTTTTAACTTTATCCTTAACATCTTGAATATCTTCATCTCTTGCATTAAAGCTGATGTTGGTCATTTTGTTCATTGGATTTTCGTCAGACTTTTGGAATTCTTTAAAAATTAATTGTTCAACCTGTTGCTTTCTTAATCCTGGATTTTCAGCTTTCACCTCGGGGAATCTTTTTTCTGTGTATGCAGCTAAAGCAGCTTTGAATCTACGTTCTGGATGTCTATCAAGCTCTTTATCTGATGCACCATCCTTGTTCAACAGAGACAAAGCCTCAATGGCATTGTCTAAACCTGAAGCATTAATAGAACCTGAAGATCCACCAAAAGAACTTAAAGCATCGTCAAGAGAACCTCTTCCACCTTTTTTAGCTGGTTTTCCACCTTTTCCACCTTTTTTGGAAGAAGCTTTAATTTCTTCTGCTTCCTGTTTCTCTAAAGCCTCTCTTTCAGCCTTCTTATCAAGTTCCTCTTGTCTCTTTTGTTGTTTCTCTAATTGCTTCTTGTTTGGCTTTTTGGAGCCTTCATCCCAGTCTGATTCTGATCCAGAGTCAACTGGCTGTTCTTCAGCCTTTCCTTTCTTACCGCCTTTTTTAGCCATTTCGTGTAGTTAGTATCTTTATATATGTGTAGTATAGTGGAAGTAACTAATAAGTATTATGAAACCAACTATACAATCCCGTTAAACTGGTAATTTGACATATGAATTCAGTTGGACAAAATTGCCAGGCAAGATGAGGAGAGAATTGGGAGATATCGCTGATTATATAAGCAGAAAAGCGTGTGTGTATTTGACTCGTCTTAACATGGAGTCATTGACACAAAACATTTAAAGTACAGATATTATACATTTTTATTATCAAAAAAGTGAATATGAATAGGTGGGTATATACGGTATGCGATTGTCTAATATTGTATGCTACTGCTTGGACTTGAGCCATAGTTTCATGTCTTTATACGATTGATAGCAGATTTTGAAAAGCGATTTTTCAAAATCATCAAGATTTCTTAGAAACTGATCATTTTGCAGTAATTTCACGTCATCTTTATTGGAAACAGAGGAAGCTGCATTACTCGACAAACTAAGAGACAAATCGTTAATCTGACAAGCTCTAGCAATCAGCAATTGGGTCGCTAATTTCGATAGTTCTTCATCGCTGAACATGTCACCCCATTTGATAACCATTTTATAATAATTTGTTAGGATTGAATGCAGATCTATAGCCACTGGATCTGCTTTAATGGCATTTAAAATCTTGTTTGAAAAGAAATCTGGTTCAATGAATTGCACGAAAGTCGTATCTGCATCTATGTCATCGTCTTGATCGTCGTCTTCCTCGTTAATGCTCTGACCAGTTGAACATACGGCTAAAATTTCCGCTAGCCAAAAGGGCAATTCTACCTTTGAGTCCTTCTTTATTTTCTTTCCTGGCTGGCCATTCAAATACCCCAAACCAGGGACTGTTATGTTAAACTTACAAGGAAGTTTCTAACAGACAAATTAACGAAGTTAGTAAATCTATCTTTAGCACAAGTAAAAAGATAAAGGAAAGTTATACGTACCTGAGAATCTGACAGAATATCATCTATATCATAATATGACATTTCTGGTCTATCTCTCCGTCTCTTCTGGCGAACCCTATGTCACTAGCATCTTAAAGCAGTGTTGACATGCTGATAAACAGAGCAAATAGTAATCTTGTGAAGCCAAAACAAGACCAGAGATTAGCGCGTCTGCGATTTTGCGTCTGCATCGATCGACTTGGAGGAATCCGCTTACCTTGCTTTATGTGGTCAAGTTACGTTAATTGCTGTGCTTACTGTATAATTTAGACATAGCTTGTCTGCAAAATGAGCATTTGCTCTTTATTAGTCTCAATGAAAACTGGATCAAAGAAATTGCGCACTCAAGATATACAAAATTTGTTCTTTTACTGATAATTTTTACAACAAAAAAAATTGAGATATTACTACATTTTACAGCATATTTTTTTATTGAAAAAAAAATTGAATGAATCAGGCAGTCATTATTAAACTATAAGCAAAAATAGATATTGGTATTTTCTTTGATAAACTAATATGAATTTTTCAATCTATTTATTCGACTTCGTTTTCGAAAGTTTCACCTTCAACTAATTCTGGAACTTCATCGTCAACTTCAGCAGCTTCGGAAGCGGCACCAGCAGCGATATCAGCAGGGTTAGGCATAGCACCACTCTTTGAATATTGTTCAGCAATCTTGGTTAATAAGTCTAAGTTTTCAGCACCTAATTGAGGTAAGATACCGGGGATTAAATCAACAATTTTCTTTTCTTGAGCGTAACCGGTGAATGCAAAAGTGTTGTTTTGAGCAGCGGCTTGGACACCAACTCTGTTAAAGTGTAAAACGGAACCGTCGTCTCTGAAAAAGTTAGCTTCTTCAACACCATCTAAGGTTTGGGCGTTTAATTTCTTTAAAGCATCTTGTAACTTGGAGTCATCAGCTTCAGATGACTTGTTAACCTTCTTGGCCTTGATTCTGGAACCACCGACTTTCTTAGCGGTAGCTTTTTGTAACTTGGCTAACTTTTCTGGATCGACTGGCATTGTTTCAAATGGTGTTATGTGTAATAGTCAAAATAAATGAAATTTAAACCTCTTGAACTTGCCGTTTCTGGGGGAGTACTTTACTCATAGTGCAAGTTCATTGCCTCTATGAAAAATTGTTTGTCCATCTCGACGAAAAAAAGCGTTGAAAAAAGGTTACGCAGCACGGGATTTTAAGACAATTATCGTCGCGTCTAGTTTAGTATGTATCCTTTAGTTGGTGCTTCCTACAGAGAGAGCATATATTGACAGTTTTAAACGTATATAACTTTCACTTCACCTTATGGGCCCAGAAACAGGGATTGGGCAGCTAAGGGCATCAGCACCTGTATGATCTTGCTATTTTCAAACATCTTCTCAATCAGTGCCTCCTGGGCTTCCTCACTCGTGTCTACAGCGCCGCTAGCAATCTTGTAATTTTCGTTGAACTTAAGAATATCCTCGTTATCGTGGAATAGTTCAACCAGATCATCGTCGCCATTTATATCTTTCAATTCTTCATTCGAGTCATCAATAATTCTTTCAAACTTGAACTCAATGTTTTGAAAAATCGCAAATTTTGTAAAAGTGTCCTTATACTGTTCTTTATAGTTATTTATTAATGATTTATAAAATATTGACTTGATGTCGTACTTGAAAGGGTCTTGGAGCTCAATTAGCTTGATTCTTTTATCGCTTGAAGACTGCTCAATCAATTGATTAAGCATTTCAATGTCTCTCCGGTGCCTCTCTAGGATCAATAATCCTAATAATCTATCTTGGAACTCTGATATCATTGTCAATTCCAAGTCATATGATCCATCTTCATGTGTAATAATTCCTTCATGGATGGGATTATCTCCCCCAACATTTTGTTTATACCCAGAGGTCATCTCTACCCTAAAATCCTTAAGTTTGTCTTTTATTTCATGTCTTATGTCTTTAATTCCTTTATATATGAAGATATTATAGTCAAGCGGATAGTCTGGTATTTCGGCGAGTTTCTTCTTAGTTGCGTCAGTCAGTTCACTATAACTGAAAGGCTTGTTAAAGAACAATTCAGTTGTTTCCGTCATTTCGACTCAATAGTGTGAACGCGCCAAGTTGCGGAAGTATAGAGTGCTATCAACGAGTAGATAGACTGATTAATAACCAATATGAGCGGAGATGCGAGTGGTTGAATAAACAAGCCGGTATCTGCTCTTGCTGTTATGCAGGTGGTTTTTAAATTTCCAAGCCTTACATCAGCAGATATCTAACAACACAGCCGGAATTGTGCTGAAGGGTAGGTAGGATAATGTTGTACTATAATGTCCCGCCACTGTCCCCACATTTTTATTGGGTTAGGGCAAACAAGTGATGAATGGCCTGTGTGGTAGTACTGTGGTTTCCTGAACACAAACTCGTGTCAAAAAATAGACCCTCTAAAAGAAAGAAGTAATCTTGTAGGGAATTAGAAAGAGTGGCTCTTGCCCCAGACTTGGCTGCTGGTACTGAGGCTCATTTTTATCTCTTTTCTGTCTATGATTACTTATCTCCCTATGTCTTGCTTTCATGAAACGTTAGTGTGTGTTTGCTCTCTCATCATTACAACCACATATAACTAGGGCTCAATCCTGTCATACTGTATTATTATTTTTTACAAATTTTACAAAATCTAAAGAATATTATTTTTTATTACCTAAATCAACTTATAATCAAATAAATGTACAAAACAGCTAATCAATAGCTCTCACTCTTTCACCTCAAGACATATCTATATATTTCCATTAAGATCTTTTAGCTTTCCTCTATTTCTGTTACATGTGAGAGTTCCAATGTGCCTTTTTAGAGCATCCTTACGAGCAAATCCTTTTTCACAGAGAGGGCATATATTAGGTGGCACTTTCAAATGAATCTTCTCGTGTCTTTTTAAATCCGAAGATCTACGAAATTGCATTGAGCAGTCGGCACAAATGTACTGTTTCTCTTTATTTCCACTATGGGTTGAATTTCTTGCAGGCGGTTCCGAAACAGATAGTGATGATGACGAGCCAGTTGAGGATGGGGATACCGAAGGTCGCTGTTCTTTGAAAAGAAGGGGTTGACCTGTAAGAGTTCTGTCATGTTGTTGCTCTTGCTGCTCTTGTTGCTCTTGCAAAGAATGTAGTAAGGAATTTATAGACAACTCTACACTTTTTGCAGATTCTGTAGGATCTCCTCCTACTAAGCTTTGGTTAACACTGTCAGTTGATAATATTGTATTTAACTTGTTATACAACTGATGCTGTTCTACAGGACTCATATTTGATATCAGCTGATTCAGTTGTGAAACTAGTTGATGACTGGAATCTTTGCTAACTGAAGGGTTGGAATGATATTGATTCGTGGGGTTGTTGTTGTTGTTGAATATATGGTGTGCTGATGAATCAATAGTGTGTAGTTCAGGAAACTTTCTTTTTCTAGTTGCTGTGAATGGATTGGACAAAAGATCAGGAAAATGAAACTGGATAGAATTTGTATCTACGACGTGTCCTGGATTTAGTGACTCGTGGTTATTATCTATTATCTGGTCAAAAGTATTATCAATCACATTGGAATTATGGATTGAAGTTTCGTTTGGATGTACATTGTGACTAATTAGAGGGAGTCCGCCATGAGGAGAAGCCTCATACTTTAATCTACTTAGTAACTTTAGTATACTGGGATCTATTTTGTTTTTGTGTTTTTTTATGACATGCAATGCCAGAGAGATAAATTCTTCATCTTCGGCAGTTATCTGGGCATTATGAGGGTTCAATGGCACAGCTTGAGTTTTTATCTTGTTTGAGTTCAGCAGTTCTATTAGCCTCTTTTGAAGATCAATGTCGTCTAAAGACATATCTGTTTTAAAGTTTTCGATTACTTGAGCTATGTTGCAGTGATTTGTATGATTAAGTCTTATGCCATCTTCAATGAAGATACAAAAAGATAGGCTGTGACTGAAAGAAAGTTTTCAAACCTTAGCTGAACAGCTGAAAGAATACCAGTAGAAAAGATCAACTGAGAAAATTGTGGAGTCTCTTTCTATATTAGGACAGACAGTCGGTATGATACTTATTTTTCCAATCAATAATATCCCTTGATTTCTAAATTACTTTGACAAGCTATCCAAAACAAGCTATTTCGAGTTATTTCTTGACCTTGCAGATGTAATCTAATGCAGCACCAACCAGACTTGTTACTCACTATTGGTGCTTTTCTGTTCCCCTGGAGTACACAGATGATCACTGCGATAGCTGCTTATGATGTACATGTAGGTACAGCTCAATTAGCTTACGTTGCCAGCGCTTCTGCCATGTATAACTAAAGCCTTACTAGGCGTATCAATTTGGACTTGATAATAAACTTTACCACATAGCACGTGACTTTATGTAAATATGGCCTTCTCTCTATCATCATCAAACGGTTACTAAAAAAACTGTGGGGGCTCTTCGTGGGCAATGAAAACACCGCCATCAGCTCCCATTCGTTTGAGGTGCAGATATTGCAAAGGTACTGGGAGCAAATACAGTTAACGAGCTTGCAAGAACTCGGCGACAAGGGCACTGCTCCAATGAAGATGAAAGGGCTAGGTAAAAGGTGAATATGAAAAGATAAGAGAATAAAAAACGACTAAATGAGTGTTGTTTTGAAAGTTCTATTGTAATAGTCGAAAGCTTCTATTGCACTGCCTTCTTGCTGGGGCATGTGGCAGTATATTTTCAGTGTATTGTTTGGTTTATATTTCATCCAAGATGATAGATCTAAGTGATTCTGCTTTTACATATATGATGGATTCAGACTCTTAGATATTCAAGGATGTCCAACTGTAATTGTTCGTGTCATGCAGATCCAGTGGAGACACAGGATCCAGCTACTATAATATCTGAACTATGTAAGCTTTTTTATACCCAAGGTTGGGTCACTGGAACTGGAGGTGGGATGTCCATTAGAGAAGGAAACAAAGTATACCTTGCACCTTCCGGCGTAGAGAAAGAGAAAATGAAACCCCGTGAAATGTTCATATTAGATATAGAGAATGCAGATATGAATTACAAGAATATGGAGCAATATCTCTATACCCCAGAGAACTTGAAACCATCTGCATGCACACCTTTATTCTTAAATTTTTACAACTATCAAAATGCCAAAGCATGTATTCACACACATTCTTTAAATGCTGTGATAGCCACGAGGTTGTTTAAAGATTACTTTGAGATTAATAATGTAGAGCAATTGAAAGCCATACCCAAAATATACGAACCTGGAAATTTGTTAAACACTGATACATTACGTATTCCGATAATGGAAAATGAACTGACAGAGGATCAACTTGCAAACCCTATGAAACTAGCATTAGATAGGTTTCCTAACACATGTTGTATTCTAGTTAAAGACCATGGGTTGTTTGTATGGGCTGATGACATTAAGAAGGCAAAGATTATAAATGAATCAATAGACTACTTGTTAGAATTGGGGATAAGATTAAAACAATTAAATTTATCTACTATTACATAATGATTATATACATATTTTGACTTTTTATTATACTAATGGATTCTTCGTGGATTTCAGTACCCGAGCATTTACCTTACTGTAATCTATGCTGATTTCTATATCTGTATCTATGAGACCTATGCACACGACATTATCGCCTCTTATCACAACTGTATCAAGTTTAACATCTTGTGTTTGTTCCTTGGGACTTATTATTCTCTCAATTGAATCACTCAATACTATGTTTATACTTTGGTCAAAGCCTTCAAGTTTTCCCTGTTGTTAATTGTCTTTAGTTAGTACAAAATTCTGTATGTATGTTATTCGTTAACAATTCTCAATGTATACTTACTATAAACAATTTCCCATCTGTAGTTATTACCTTAACACGTTCTATACGTTTATATTCAAACAGTTAGTATCACTTTAGTGCCAATATTAGCCTATTTTTAATCACATTCGCAATAGTACATACGCTCCAAAAATTCCTTCAGACTCGACATCTGCCTTTCTATCCTTATGGGTTTAATATAGATATCAAATTGTATACCTCAAACTTGTCTGCTATTAGCTTACAATCTTTGATATACCCTAAAGAATTCCTGAAATTTTGTTTAACTGTGTTGTGTACGGATGTGTATGGAGGAATAACTTTAATTCAAATACAGTTTCTATACCTTCCCTCAGTTCGACACATATAGAGTACTACTACTGTTACGAATATATAAAATATTGTACTTAGACGTTAACTTATGAATAAATAATAAAATAAATAAATATGGGAGTATTTGAGGTGGACCATCTATCAAAAATTGACAATCTCTTAAGTTTTTAAAAAAAAAAACAGTTTAAACCACCACGGAGAATAAATAAGATTATAAAAAAACACTTCTGTAAAGCAACAGAAGTTTAATAATTTCTGTATTTCTTGTATTTGTTGTCAATATGAAGTCCTTTGATTTCCTCCAAAGGTGGTAAGTTATCAAGCCCCCATTTTTCCTCACCTGGTCTAACTTCGTAATACTTTCTCAAATCAATACCATGATTTTGGTGGTTAACGACGTTGAACATTGGCAAAAGATATAAGAGTAACTGAGAATTGGTAGAGTATCTTGAGGCAACGTCTTGCTGATAAGGACTTAGTTCTGACTCTCCATATGGATTCTTACCCTGCGACAGCAACGTTTTCATTTCTTTCCTATCTCTTTCAACTTCGGCTTTGTTTTCTGTCCATCCCCAGAATCTTTGAGATGATTTGGAGTAAGCAATGATGAATCCAGCACAGAATCCAATACATGCTGCAGAACCTAATATCGTTCGTTGAGGCATTGTAAATTTTCTTCCAAGAGGGTCTATTCTTTCAAATGCGATCATGAATGCTGGGCCAGACAGTGTAGTCCCTGCCCACCACATGTAATCTTCTTTTCTCATGTACCTGCAGACCCTGTTAAAATGTGGGTCTGTGTCAATTAGCTTAATTAAAGATAAAGGCAAGATGTTAGTAATTTAGTTCAGTTACGGATGAATTTGGGATTTTAGATGAAAGTGGGGTAGAAACTCTATACTTCTTAACAGTTGAAAGAATAAAATACAAAGAAACCAAGCTAAAAACATACCTCATATTTACCCCCACCAGCCATTTTGAAATACCTTGCTCTTGGTGGTTTATACAAAGAAGGCCTTGTCGACGTGCAATCTTTAGCTATACTGAATACATCTACCTAACTATTACCTTTATCTAACTTGACATCCTGTACTCCTTCTTCCCTTTTTCGGTTCTCACGACAAAATCCGATCTAGCGATCGTCGCAATTTTAAATAAAACGTCGATCGCCGCGTCGAGAACAATCATACCTTTAATTTTTAGCCCTGAGAAGAAAAAAGTAAACAAACAATCTAAAAGTCATTTCAAACAAAGCTACACATACACATTATTGCGGATCTTGTCCACATCGCTCTTTTCTTTACACGCTATCTCTGTGTATCTGTGAACCTACACTCTGGTTTACTTTTGAATTAAACACATCTTTTTTCTTTCAATATAGAAAAATGGACGCTCCTGAAGAAATCGATTACTCTACACTACCGATTGAAGAACGCGTGGTTCACAAGATCTGGAAGGTAAGATTAGAAGCATATGACACTTTAAAGAAGGACTTTGAGGGTTCCGGAAGTGAATCTGATTCATGTTTCAACATATTTCTTAAGAAACCTGATTTTTTAAAGAAAATCGTTGCAGACTCGAATGTTATTGCTCAAGAATCAGCCATTGCAATGCTATCGTCATTCTTGAAGTACGGAGGTACAAAAGCTTGTTTGTCCACAAGAGATGCTGTTATTCCTGTATTGTGTGAAAAGGCATTAGCATCCACTAGACAAGGAACAAAACAAAATACAATTGACTCCCTTCTTTACTATATTGAACTAGACAACCCCGAACCCGTGATCTCACTTATGATACCATCACTTTCAGCTAGACTTCCAAAATTAGTAGCAGGTGCTGTCAAAGCAATCAATGAATGTTATTTGGCATTTGGTTGTAAGACTATATCTCCAAAGCTGATTTTGAGTAGCATCCCAAAACTGTTTCAGCATGTTGATAAAAATGTCAGAGCTGAAACAACAAACTTGTCTATCACTTTACGTTCCTGGATGGGAGATACGTTTGATACCATTATTTTCCCGGAGTTGAAAAAAGATGTTCAAAGGAGTGACTTGGCTGCGGCTTTTGAAAAGATTGATGGACCAACGCCAACAACAAGAATACTAAAATCCCAACAAGCTTTGAAATTAAATGATGATGTTTCGGAAGACGTTGAAATGGCTAACGTTAGCACGACTGAAGAAGCTATTGATGTTTACGATATGGTTGATCCAGTTGACATTCTCACTAAAATTCCTTCAGATTTTGAAGCCAGACTTTCATCATCCATTTGGAAAGAAAGAGTCGGTGTGCTGGATGAAGTAATGAAGGAGATCGCCAACGTTAAAAAAGTTGTGACGAACAAAGACTACGGAGATTTTATCAGAGTACTGTCAAGATGTATGAAAGATCCAAATGTGCAGGTAGTAGTATTGGCCTCTAATATTATTTTGATAGCTGCAAATGGGTTAAGGAAGCCTTTCCAGAAATACGTTCATTTAGTGGTCGGTCCAACTATGGAAAGAACAAAAGAGAAAAAACAATCCGTTTTAGACGCTTTGAATTCTCTACTGTTTGCATGTTTCCAGTTTTCTTCATTTTCAGAAGTATTTGATACTACTCTTACGAATATGGTTAATAAGAATCCTCAAATTAAGATTGAAAGTTTAAAATTCATGGTCAAATGTTTACAAAATACAACGAGCTGTCCTAAAAAATCAGAAATTGAACTGTTGATGGAGGCATGTATGAAACTGTTAAAAGATTCACAGGCTCCTGTAAGAAACCTTGCCTCTGAAGCCATTGGAACGTTGATGAAGATAACAGGAGAAAGAAGAATGGGTCCGTATATGAAAGATCTGAATGATTTACATCAAAATAAAATAAGAGAATTTTACCAAAAAGCTCAGGTTAATGCAGCTTCAGAAAGTGAGGCTACGGTTTCAAATACAAGTGCGCCTCCTTCTAGAGAATCTTCTAAAAAACCTTCCACTTCTTTACAATCTTCTAAAAAAGTGGTTGATGGAAGTAGATCTTCATTAGTCAACACTAGATTAACAAATACATCCACTCTGCCTTCTAAAAGAGGTCCACCTTCGCCAGTCAAGGCAAATGAACAGCCTACTAGTAGTAGTAGGCTCGGTGCAGGTTTAGCATCAAGAAGTCTGAATTCCAACTCCCTTCTACCTCCTCCAGGTGTAGCCACTAACTCTTTGTCGGTTGATAGAAGAGAGCTATTAGAGTTAAGAGGCGAAAGAGAGAAATGGAATATAGAAAGAGAAAATTACGTAACGCAAATTAAAGAATTTCAACTAGAAAAAGAGAAGTTTTTATATGAAATTAAAAATCTGAATAATAAGAATGATCAATTAAGAAACGAAATTGCCAATGTTACTGTTAACTCCAAATCAAAAGATACTCAGATTAACAGACTGACCAATGATTTGGATAGGTTAAACAAAAGAATAGCAGAACTAGAAAACATTTCAGTAGATACGAAAAAATCAAGTTCATTATCTCCAATAAGGAGTGACGCAGTTTTCAACTCTCCTAATACAAGAAAAGGCATGTCTCCAATCAGATTCAATGGATCTAACGCTACTCCTATAAGCGCTTTAGATAGTATGGGAATCGGTATCAACCATAATAACGATTTATCCACCAGAGTCAGTGGATTATCCATTACACCTAAGTTGCACAATGATTCACAGAAGGAGAACAAGATAAAGGCTGATGTGGATGGAACTAAAAGCTTTGTTAATGCTCCACTTTCTAACAACTTGTACGATTCAGACGTAACGGATGAAATTTGGATGAGAACGAGTGAGGTCTCTGCCAACTTAAGAAATAGAATTATGATGATGAAAAATAGATCCAGGGAGCCAGTAAATAGTGACACTAATAATTAAGGCGCACGTTGGTGAGTTGATATATAATAATGACTGCTATGACAAGTAGTATTAGTCCATGTAAGAATAGAATAGATGTTTATACCCAATTATCAGACATAATCGCTACAACGCTAATAGTCGCTATATAGTGTTTTTTTAAAAGTCGATAGACGCAATTTTTTCAAAGAGCGTCAAAATACTTCGGGACTCTTTCGAGAGACCAATGTCTTTTTCCCACCTTAAGTTTGGCAGTATATCAAAGTATCTTTCAATGTATTTGACACAAGAAATTTTCTACCGTTCCCTTGACTGATCAAGAAGTCTTCTTCACGCCTAGAACTACACGTCCAACATGTCTAATAAGCTTAAGATTTTTGTTCCTGTCAAGAGGGTCATTGACGCCGCTTTGAAACCAAGAATTAACAAAACCCAAGATGGTATTGATGTCAAAGGTGTCAAATTCAGTATCAATCCATTTGATGATATTGCTGTAAGTAGATTTCTTCTGGAATGTAACACGAACTTATGTTATAGTTTTGCTTATGTTATGTCAAATATCTGTATACTAACTTCTTTCTTATTTTATGTTTTATGTCCTTTAGGTTGAAGAAGCAATCAAGATCAAATCAAGTAACAAAGGTTTAGTCGAATCAATCCACGCAGTTTCTATCGGCCCATCTAAAGCTCAAGAGGTATTAAGAACCGCATTAGCCAAAGGTGCTGACACATCTACATTAGTCGATGTAGGAGATAAAGAATATGAACCTTTACAAATCTCCAAGATTTTAAAGAAGTTAATTGAAAAACAAGGTTCTAATTTAGTCATTTTAGGTAAACAAGCCATTGATGATGACTCTAATCAAACTGGTCAAATGCTTGCTGGTCTCTTGAACTGGCCTCAAGCTACCAATGCTTCTAAGGTTACTGTCAGCTCAGATGGAGCTTCTGTTACTGTTGAAAGAGAAATTGATGGTGGTGTCGAGACCGTTAAGGCCGATTTACCAATGATCATAACTACAGATTTAAGATTAAATGAACCTAAATTTGTCACTTTACCAAAGATGATGAAGGCTAAAAAGAAACCATTAGAAGTGGTTAAAGTTGACTCATTGGGATTGGAAGAAAGTGACTTAAAAGGTAGATTGAGTCTATTAAAATTAGAAGAACCACCTCAAAGACAGGCTGGTGTTATGGTTCAAAACGTTGACGAATTAGTTGCAAAACTAAAAGAATTAAAAGCTTTATAAATAATACAAATATGCATATAGTTGTTCCATTGGGCCAGCAGACCTAAACTTATACGTATATATGACTTTTAAAATAAAATCACAAAAAAATTGCAAAAAAAGAAGATTTAATGAATATATGAAACCGTAGTAGAATAAAAGTAGCTAAAACAGCGGAGAAATAAAATTACGCGCTCAAAATTTATACCCGATTTTTCACCTGCTCGCTTTACCGCTAACGAGGATGCTTACTAGTAGTGTATGAGGAGTACCTTAGAATATAGGTGTTTTCAAATGCTGATTGGATTATTAAATGATTGATCACCATTATCATTGACACGAGGCATAAAGGAAATGACTACGGTGGAAAGATCGTTGAACTTCATAAAAACGTATTTGAGTGGCTCTCAGAGTCTTTTTACTCCTTTAATAGTTGGGGTAAGTGGACCACAAGGAAGTGGTAAAACTTATTTGTCAGACAAACTTACAGAAAGATTACAACAAACATATCCTAATTTACATATAGTAGGGTTCTCAATAGACGATTTCTATTTGACTTACGAAGCTCAGAATAATATAAATGAAACGGAATTTGGCAAAGGTGACTTTAAAAATCCATTGTTAATAGGCAGAGGTTTACCCGGTACTCATGATTTACCCCTTCTTTTTGAGACATTGAATAAGATTACTAAACGGGAAGCTAATTATAAGATACCGAAATATAATAAGTCATTGCATGGTGGAAGAGGCGATAGAGAAAATGTGGAAGAATGGTATGATGTAGGTACGAAACCAATTGATGTAGTAATATGCGAAGGATGGTTCAATGGTTATAATTCAGTAAGCGAGGATGAATTGGTTACAACATGGGAAACGGCAAGATCGAAAAATGATTTTTTTGCAAGTTTGAAAATAGATAGTATAAAACAAGTCAATCAGAATTTAAAAGAATATGAAAATATATGGGGATTTTTCAATTTATTCATTTATTTGACTACAAATGATATAAATAATGTTTATAAATGGAGACTTGAGCAAGAGCATGCATTAATTAAAGCTAAGGGAACAGGAATGACAGATGAAGGAGTAAAGCAATTCGTGAATAGATATATGCCATTATACTACTTATTTTATCCTAATCTTGAAAATAATGGGTTAATAGGTATAGATAATTTGCAATTAAATATTGATTTGAGCAGGAGAATTATATCATGGCACCATTTATGAGATGATATATCTTTTAGTAGCATATGTTTTAGATCTATCCATGGGTGTTGGAAAAGGTGATGGGCTTTTTCTCGGGGTAGGAAAAAGAGTCATTGAAGACGATATGTTTTTGATTGAAGACGTCTTTCTAGCTCTAGTCACAGTGTTTTTACCAGGACATTGGCTATTATTGGTCATATTCAGTTGGTTGAGACTTTTAGGTTTACGACCTCTTTTTTTCTTAATGGAAATATTATCTTTGTCTTTGTTGATTTCTTTCAAGTGCAACAAATCTAGTTTCTTACTAAGCTGGTGGTTTCTTAGGGACAAATCGATAAGTAACTGTGTCGTTTTATTATCGCTTGCGCTAGAGTCTAACAATTTCAATTGGTTGGATAAAATCAAGTTTAATTTGGTTTCTAATTTCGAATCCTCGTGTGAATTGAGGTTTGACTTTGTTAACAGCTCTGTTAAACTGTCCAATTTGGATTTCAAAGTTTTCTCTGTAGAGGATATTTTTGACGCTAAAGTTTTATTATCTTCAATTTTCCCAATACCTGAATCCAAATTATGTAAACTACTTTTAACTTCATTTATAATTAAATTCAAATCATCGAGCGTATGAATAAATTTTTTTTGTAACATATCAGCATTAGACCGTAATTCAACAGCCTCTAATTCTAATTTACTAGCCCACAAAACCAAAGATTCTTTGGATTGATCATCTTCTGAAATGTCACTTCTTTGGGATATAACTTTAGAGATTGATTCATCAATGTCTACTTCTGGTTGATGAATATTCTCACTAGAGATATCTGTATCATTGGGCTCTTCTGTGCGCTTTCGGGAATAAGATTGCGATAGCATACCAATATTATTTTTTTTGTGTTGCTTTTACGTTTGAGTCATATATTCAATCCATTGATGACTGGTAAAAGATAAAAGACTGTTGATAAATGCCAAAAAGTATGTCTAATTTAGTATCACAAATAAAGTTCAAAGTAGCGACGCGGCTCTCTTTTCCCCTTTTTCTTACTGCCTCATTTAAGCAGTGCTTTAGTTACTGGCATAACGGAAAAAAAAGAAGTAAATAATGCATACTTTTAAACTTTACAATATTGTAATCTGTTCAAAAGAATGTGAATGCACAGCGTAACGCTATTATGACAGCTGGTGGGTAACTCACGTTTAACCTAAGTCAAACCTAACCATACCAATGCAAATCTTTACAATAAAACTCAAAAATAAAAATTTAAAGTAATGTAGATAAAAAGTTAATTTCGCAACAGGGTTTAAAGTTGCGATCTGATTAAAATTAAGTCCGAAAAAAGAGAAGAGAAGCGAAGAGAAGAGAAGGGAAGGGAAGGAGAAGTGGAGAGAACAAAAGCCGAACAAGGATAGGCACATAGATAGATAAATAGATAGACAGATAGACAGATTGCGACAGTTTATGTATAAAGCCACTCGGACTTAAAAAAAACGACGGAGTTCAGCCAGTAATTTTTTTTGCAAGGGTGGGAGGCAGTCAGCCACACAGTGCGAGGAGGCGATAGGCTGGACTTAGATGGAGTTACGCTGGAGTTACGCGGGAGTTAAGCACTGCCGCGTCCTCTACACGCCTAGTTAATTCATTCTTCCGCGAGAATACCGACATTTTTCTCGGAGAACTCGTGGCCTGTAGCTCCTTTGGGAAGCATCGAGGCAACGAACATGCCCTGTGCAGTGTAAATTAAATATTCTGCTTGTTTCGTGCTACTTTTGGCGTGCAGACGTATATATGTATCTAAACAAATATATATATATAGATGAGTATTGCTTTGTGTTCTTTGATTTGGTTTGCATTGCCAATATCTACAATCTTTTGAGTCTTGCTAAAAGTAGTATGTCACTATCAATTATACAATAGTAAATAATATCACAAACATTCCATTTGATGAGCGAAGTCAAACTTACGGATTCAGTCAACTCGAAGATGTCTACCCCAAGTTTAGATACAGAAGGGTCTGTATCAGATCAAAGCAGTAACAATATTTTGAAAAGTCATAAAGTAGGAGAGGTCATAGAAGGTAAAGGTGTCATCAAAGAAACAAAAGATGGTAAAAAGTTTTTCGAAAGTGATGCTGGTGATGGTACTAAGAGAGAAGATCACTATATGCATGGTGCTAAACTATACATTTCGTTTCTTTCTATCTTATTAGTGACTTTATTAGTTGGTATTGATCAAACTATTGCCATGACTATTTTAAACGTTTTGTCAAATAAATTTGGTGGATCTGAAAAAATCACTTGGGTATTAAGTGCGTTCTCTTTAGGTAACGGTGTTTCACTTCAACCTTGGGCAAAATTGAGTATCATTACAGGTCGTAAAGCAGCTATAATAATAGCAGTTGTTATTTTTGAAATTGGTTCTTTAATTTGTGCTTTGGCACAAAGTATGGATATGTTAATTGGAGGAAGAACTATTCAAGGTATTGGAGCTGGTGGTATCCAAGGTTTAATATCTCTTATCATTGCTGAAATCTTTCCAATTAACAAGAGAACTTTAGCCTTATCTATTTATGGTGCAGTTATGGGAGGTTCTGCTATTATTGGTCCTTTTATTGGAGGTTCCTTGGCTAAAGTAACTTGGAGATGGTGTTTCTACATCAATTTGCCAATCGCTGGTGTCGCCATCACAGTCTTTTGTTTAGTTTACAACCCTCCAAGACCAACTGGTAAAATGTTACCAAAGTTCAAAACTATTGATTTTCTTGGTATACTTTTATTTTCAGGCGGATTGGCCATGATATTAGTTGGTATGACAATGGGCGGAAGTGAATATCCATGGAAATCAGCAGCTGTCATTTGTTGTATTGTTATTGGATTCATTGTATTCATGGTGTACTGGTACTGGAACTACAAATTTGTCAAAGAACAATTATTCCCAATCGATATTATGAAATCTCTTCAAGTTCAAGTTGCATTTTTAGGTTTCTTCTTTGGAGTGGGTGGTATGATGATTAATTTTCAATTTGTCTCTTTGTATTTTGAAGAAGTGTTGGGAAAATCTCCACTTGCAACTGGTGTTGCATTACTTCCAGTGATGGTTCCTTCAATTGTTTCCGCTATAACGACAGGTATTTTTATTAACAAAACAAGAATTGTCAAGCCTGTTGCCGTTGCAAGTGTTGTATTGAGTTGTGTTTCAACAGGAGTATTGACTTTATTAGATGAAAATTCTTCTCTTGGAAGAAGAGTTGGTTTCTGTTTCTTTAACGGTATTTCTATTGGTCTTGCTTTCCAACCATATTTTATTCATGCTCAAATCCATGCTCCAAAATCTCCAGGTGCAACTCTATTAGCTTCAAGTTATATCTTGGTAGGTAGAAATATAGGTACTTCTTTCCTTTCTGCAATTGCCCAAATTATCTATACTGCAATCATTAAGAACTATTTGAATGGAAATTCAATCATTAAAGCCACGGGATACACTGCTGACCAAATTTTAAATGATAGTTCCATAACCAGTTCTTTAGGCTCAGAGGCACAACAAGTACTCAAAGACGCATATATGAAAGGTATTAAAAGTGCTTTGTACCTTGCTACTGCAGTTACTGGAGCTTTAGTCTTTTTTATTTTACCTACAATGTCAAATATGAAAGTACCTGCTAAGAAAGATGTAAACCAGGGTAAAGAAGACAGGGAGGAAATGGAAAGAGAAGCCAAAGAAGCAGAAGCTGAAGAAGGATTAACGGAAAGTAAAACCACAAGTAAAGAAGATGACAACCTTAATCCAAAAGCTGCAGAAGAAGTTTAAAAGTATACTTTTTCATTAAACACGAAAAGAGAACTTTTCTCAACAATATGAGATGCTTCTTATGTATATGTATATAACACCAAATAACAAATTTAATAGCTAATATAACAACTTATACTTATATTTTTACCATAGTCTTAATGTATTTGTACAATAAATATATGGAAACAAGTTTTTTGTTTTCAGGAAAACTGAAGCATAAAACTAATTATATTTTAATATTGGCAGTTTTTTTTTTTTTTTTTTTACAAAACATTTATGGCAATAAGTTACTAGTTCACTAGAAAACGTTATAGGCAATAAAACTGTCGACTTTACCGCTTTAATTCACGAGTAATTATAACATTGCAACCGATTGATAACTAGTAAAAAAAACTAGCCTTGCAAATATTTTCTACTTCTTAATCATTGGTAAAGCTAGCGCCTTCAATATTGACAAATTTTATAATTTTTCTTTTGCAATTATGAATGAAGGTAAGCTCTCAAATGGTAAAGTATCTATTTAGACACACTCACTAACAAATATGTGCTTAAAATTAGTAAAACCAATAGTCCATGTGGCCGGGTAACCTTTCTTTTCAAAGTTGAACTGGCTAACATCTTTGCAAAAATTCATAGGTACTGTTCGTGTGGCGCAGAGGTTAGCGCTTCGTGCTTATAGATGTAACAGTTGACATTTATGCTAATGTCACGATCGTGTGAGGAACGCGATGGTCGCGGGTTCAAACCCCGCCACGAACACCCTATTTTTTTTTTGTTTTTTTTTGATCTTTTTCTTAAGAGAAGTTCATGAAAGTTAGTTGGTGTTAATTCTTTTTAGTAGAGTCATTTAATGTGTTGTTTGACATAGAATATTGGTATTATTTTTCAACTTTAGAAGTCCTTATAAGAACACAAAAAGGTCAATAGCAGTTACTTTAATGAAGCTATGGCAGATAAAAAACTGGTCAACAGTAACTTTATATAAAACTATTTACCATGCATTTAGTCGATAAAGGTAAAAAGAAGCTTCGGTTTGGAAGCACGGGTAAAAAAAAAAAAGCTGAGAGTCACAAAAATGGTTGACTAATTTCTGAAGAGGTACAAAGACTTATGTGAAGATTATGCACTTTTATTTTTTTATAATAATTCAAAGAGAGAGCATTAGACTACTGTGGTTATTATAGAAGAGACATATTTGGGAATCATGCCGCCCAAGAGCAATAGTAAGAAGCAACATGCAAACAGCAGTTCGAGTAATAACGAAGATGAACAAGGTTTACAGGCGATTGTCTTGACTGATTCATTTCAAACTCGATTTATGCCATTGACTTCAATAACTCCTCGTTGTTTATTACCTTTGGCTAATGTCCCACTGATTGAGTACACATTAGAGTTTTTAGCACAATCAAATAGTATTTCTGAAGTATACCTTATGTGCTGTGCTCATGCCGATCAAATTCAAAGTTATATTGATGAATCAAAATGGGTGTTACCTTCTTCGCCATTTAAAAAGATTCAAACTATCATGTCTTTAGAGAGTAGAAGTGTTGGTGATGCTATGAGAGATATTGATTCCAGAGGTATAATCAATGGAGAATTTGTCTTAGTTTCGGGTGATGTTGTGACTAATTTAGATTTGAACAAAGTCATCCAATTCCATAAAAATTTAAGAAGTAAAGATAAGGAACATATTGCTACTATGGTCTTAAAACAATCATCTCAATTACATCGTGCTAGATCTCAAATTGAACCTGCATGTTTTATATTAGACAAATTAACAGATAGATGTCTGTATTATCAAGATATCCCATCAATTAATGGATCAAAAACATCGATCAATATAGATCCGGAATTATTAGAAGATTGTCAAGAGTTTTTAATAAGAAATGATTTAATTGATTGTCATGTTGATATTTGTTCACCACATGTTCCACAGATATTTCAAGAAAATTTTGATTATCAATTCTTAAGATCTGATTTTCTTAAAGGTGTCTTGAGTTCAGATTTACTGAAAAAACATATTTATTCATATATTACAAAAGAAGATTATGCTGCCAGAGTAGAAAGTTGGCAAACTTACGATGGTATTGCACAAGATGTCTTGGAAAGATGGTGTTACCCCATTGTGCCTGAAAGAAACATGCTCGATGATCAAACTTACAAGTACGAAAGTAATCATATTTACAAAGAACATAATATAAGATTATCTCAAGATTGTAAGATCCAATCGAGAGTGGTAATCGGCTCAAACTCATTCATAGGTGATGGATCAAATATTGAGTCTTCAATAATTGGTAGAAACTGTTACATTGGTAAAAATGTTATTTTAGAGAATTCATATATTTGGGATGGAGCCAAGATCAAAGATGGATCAGTGGTGAGACATACTATTGTTGCATCTAATGCCGTAGTTGGTGAAAATGCTATTGTTAATTCAGGGTCAGTCATTGGGTTCAACGTTGTGATTGATGATAATGTGATTATTCCTAATAATACTAAGATTGTGGAGAAGAAACTGATGTCTAAATCACCATCCTTATCAAATAACGATTTATCTTCAAGTTTTGATAGTAGTAGTGATGAGGATGAAGATAATAACTCAAGCTTTGAAGAAGATAGTGAAGAAGATAGTGAAGAAGAAGATGATCAAGTGGAAGCCGCTAAAAGGGAAGCAGAAATTGGTGATATTTCAGTAGTTGGTGAAAAAGGTGTTGGATTTTTATACGAGTCAGATAGTGAAGAAAACAACGATGATGAATCATCCAAATCATATAATGGAGTTGTTTATCAATTAGAAAGCTTGAATCTTTCTGATCTATCAATTGCTTCAACTACAATTGCACAACATGTAAGACGTAAGAGAAGAACTCACTCTACTACATCTATGATGGTATCTGAAGGAGAAGACGGAGATGATGATAGAAGAAGAGGAGGAGGAGATGATGATGAAGATGAAGAAGAAGAAGATTTTGATAAAGAAGCAGTTGCCACTGTAGAAAGAGCCATGGAAAATAATCATGATTTAGATACTGCATTATTGGAATTGAATACATTAAGAATGTCGATGAATGTAACTTATCATGAAGTTCGTGAATCTACAAGTAAGGCATTAATATCTAGAGTTGAACATTTTATATCAACACAGACTTTAACCGTTAAGGAAGCATGTGTTAAAATTTTCAATAAATGGGGGTTATTATTCAAGAGACAAGTATTTGATGATGAAGATCAAGTTGATTTAATTTTCACTATTCAAAAATTATTAGTTTTATTAAATCAAGAACATTCATCTGCAATGTTCGTACATATTTTAATGATTTTGTATAATTTGGATATAATTGAAGAAGATCTGGTTTTGAAGTGGTGGAATGATCCTGAATCTGAAAGAATTGGTGGTAGGGATCAAGTTGAAAAATGGATTGATTGGTTGAACACCGCTGAGGAAAGTGATGAAGAGGAAGATGATGATGAAGAAGAAGATGAAGAGTAAGTAAATCTAATATGGTATTCCTTACTTTAAATTCTTTTTCTATCGCTTAATTGTCTTTTACGTGATCTAATACATAAACTAGAATAAAATAAAACATTTTTTTCTTTTCAAACGTAAATACATTGATTGTTTCATATAATGATATATAGCGATATAATAAACAAAGAAAAATTAGAAAACAATAAAAGAAGTAAAAAACCAATAAAGAATAAAACGAAAATGCAAACTCAAAACAAGTGAAATTGAAATGTAAATAAAATAAAATTAAAATAAAACCAAAGATGTAAGAAGTAAGCATAAAAAATGAGAAAATAAAAGCTAAGCTAAAATAGGGTATAATGAAGTAGAAGTAGTAGTAGCAACAGGACGAGAAGTCTCTTCTTTAATTGAATAATCAGATAATTGAAATTGTAAAAAAGCAGCAATGGAATCAATCAATTTTTTATGTTTTGAAAGTTCACTTGGATAATCACTACACTCAGATTCTTTTTCTTCATCATCAACTTCTTCTTCTTCTTCAGCTGCAGATGAGAAAATTTCTGAGTCTTCATCAGATGATGAAGTACTGATACTAGTAGTACCATCATCCTTAGATAAAGTCAAGTTATCCACTAAATTGATTAATTCACGATAAGAATCTTCACTTTGCTTTTGCGTGTTACTCACTGTGAAACCTTTACTAAATGCACTTGAATCAACATCGAATTTAGAATTAAGTTGCAATCTAGGTTGGATTTGATGAGAATCAATAGAAGGATAATTGACCTGTTGTTGTTGCTGAACTGGTTGTTGTTGTTGTTGTTGTTGTGAAGATACCAAAGAAGTGGCTAATGGATAAGAAGTTGCCAATGAAGGGTACAAATTCACTGGAGAGTAACTTTGTTGTTGTTGTTGTTGTTGTTGTTGTTGTTGTTGTTGAACTGGTTGTTTAACATTATTCATCGAGGAAGACAATTGCGTAAAGAAAGAAGAAGCATCCATCAAGTCTTGTTGAGACATAAAACCAGATTTATTCAAAGGAGGTAAAGAATAATCTTGATTTTGTTGTTGCTGTTGTTGCTGTTGTGGAACTTGTTGTTGTTGTTGATGGTGGTGGTGGTGGTGATGTTGTAATTGTTCGTATGAATTCAACTTATTGATCAAATCTGGATTGTTATTATAATTAGGTTGAATTTTTGATCTTTTGAAATCTTCATATAAACCATAAATTGAATTCATGTTCATAGTATTATTATAATTCATAGCAGATGTATTAATGTTGCTATTATTAGCAGCAGAATCCAATTTCCTTTTTCTTTGATCCAAAGTAGGTTGAGGTAAAGGAGGAGGAGGTAAATTTTGATTTTGTGTGTTAGTGGTTGTTGCTGTTGTATATCGATAAGATAATGAAATTTCTGGGGATTTTGGATATAAACCAGATTGATTATAGTAATTGTTAGTATGATAATTCATACCATTTGGATCTGAGATATGCGTAGTATAATAAGCGTTTGGATTATGATATAAAGTATTGAGTGAATTTTCTGTTGAATGAACTTTAGAGTGTTTTTTCAAATCTTGAGGTCTTTTGAATTTCTTACTACAAATATTACATGAATAGGGTTTCAAAGGAATATGAACTCTGATATGAGAAGTGATATGATCTCTCTTGATAGTTACAACTTGACAGTTATCCCATTGACAATTTAAAGATAAGTTTCTGTTACATTTTCTACCGACATGGAAATCACAAAGATGATCATATAAAGTCTTTGCATCATTGAAAATCAAGTTACAGTTATTCCATTTACAATGTAATGGACCTTCATCAGAGTTAACATGATTGTTATTGGTAATGGCAGCACTAGCATTAGCAGTTGAGTTAGTAGCAGTGATATTGCTGTTGTTGATGTTTTCATTTGGTAAAGAAGACGCTCTTTTTGTTTGTTCCGAAAGTGGGGCGATAGGTGTAAATGAGGTCAAAGGTGATTGATTTACTTGTTGGAAGGAAGAATTAACTTGTTGAGGATGGGCATGTTGGACTTGTTGATTTTGATGAGAAATTGGATGATGAACTTGCTGATTTTGATTTTGTTGGGTTGAAGAAGGAGGGACATCAATTAATACATTGTATTGATAATTGTTTAAATTATTCAAATCGTTGTTATCTATTATGGAAGAAATATCAGTAAATGAAGAAGTTGAAGTAGTTGGAGAGTCAGCAGTAGAATGTAAAGAAATAGATTGTTTATTTGACGAAGAAGAAGCAGAAGAGATTGAATTTGAAGGATTAATAATGTTGTTGTTTATAGCAGAAGTCACTTGAGATTGTTCATTATTGATGTTATTATTATGTGATGTACTACTATTAACGACATTTGCAATAGCAGCAGCATTAATATTACTTGTAGTATTAGTATCACCGTTGTTATTGCTGATACTGATATTATTAGCAGCAGTATTATTATTAGCAACACTAATAGGGTTACTTAACAAATCATTATTTGAAGCGTTTAGATAAGAAACCGGGTGGATATTAAATTGTCTCGAGGTCATTTTTAATTTGAATGATAATTATGTATGATTCGATAGTGTAGATTAAACTACCATAGCATGAGAGGAAAAGCAGATGAATCAGATATAAAGATGAGTTGAAGATGGATGAGCATATATGAGTAAATAGGGAGGGTATAAGCTTGTTAATAATTACTATAAAATGACCAAAAAGTTTGAAATCTTGGCACTATTTGAGGCGTAAGGTGAGAGAGAGGGTATTTTGAATTTCTTTTCCCGGAGAGCAGTAGTTATGAGAGATCTCTCCGTTAACTTATGCTAGCGGTGTGGGGTGTAGATTACGTAGGGGGAGACGATGGCGACGATAATGCGACGAAAGTTTCCTTAAACAGTCTGGTGCACGGGTGAACAAAGGTAGTAAGAACTACATCTAAACATCCATACACCATTTTGATTTTTGGCATTTTTACTAGACTTTTCAACCCTGACTGGCAAGGCAAGGCAAGGCTAGCCTAGCTAAGAAGGAAGGAAAGAAAGTTAAAATGTATAGGGAAATCGGTTTGGTTGCCTCATTGGGCGCATTTCGGATTCCTTTTCTTTTGCACCTCTAACTTTATATCTTGCCTCTTTGTTTCTGAAAGCCTGAATGCCTGCTGTCGTAATGTAATGCATATGGCGTTGTAATGCCATCCGAATAGTCAGTCTTACTGCTAAGAAGTTACATTCACTAGTTCAGTTTCAGTATTTAGTTTCACCTTTCAGGTCAAATAAAGCAAAACCTGGGTAATTCAATGAAAATCTAATCGATTTAAGCGATGGTTTCAGTGTGCGCTTTTACAATAACGTTAGTATGGGTGTCTATATATGATATTTGTATTGTAAGGAATACAAACAAAACACATACAACTGATTGAAAAGCACGTAGAAGAGAAAAGATGGTACTCTGCAATCTAGATCATCAATACCAACTGGTAAATCTTTTCTTTCCCTTTTGCAAAGCAGATTTCCAAGTAGCAGCGCTTTATGCACATTGCCTCTTCTGGCCACTAATTCCTGCATCTCTCGCATATTCTCTTCTTCACAGCACTCGCTCCTAATTCAGTGTACAGTCCATATATACATAAATATATATATATTTAATGGCGTATATGATAAACATATAGATACACTCATTGATTCATTTAGTCAGCAGAACACTATACACATTTAATAAAAACAAACTTACCAATAAGCAACTCAACCAATCAGCAAATTGGACAATCTCTTTTTATAACTCCAACTCTTAATTTTGATCATCCATATTAAAAGCCCCTGTTTTTACCCTATGCATAGTAGTTCCTTACCATAAATGTAAGCTTTTTTTTACGCTATTTTATTTATTTCTCTTTGTTTCATTTCATTCATTCCCCCTGTTTCCTTCCTTTATGTCTCTTGTTCTCAATTTACCCCTTCTGCTTTGACTATTTTATATATATATATATATCCGTAATCTGTATAAAGTTAAGTTTGAGTCAATCCGCTATAACTTAATCTTCCAAGACGTATCTTTTCCTAGAAGATTCTATACTTCTTACAGTGCTTTTTCCATGGCCGTTTAAATGCACACTAAAATAAACGGGTGAAACACTAAATAGGCATTACTAGCCTTACCATTTCTATCTATCTATTCTATCTATTTGTCTATAAATTAATAATAGTAACTACAACCAGACTAAAATCCGCCTAATTACGGTGATAAAACTTCTCGCGGCACTTTTCTCTATTCTTCTCATGTAAGAGGCGGTTATGATAGGTTTATGCAGGATTCATCTCCTTGTACCTAATTTTGTCCGCTGTACAGAAGGCTTTGCCGCAGCCCCTGTTTCCTCTTTCTTCAATTATACATATTTTTCACATTTCAAAGTTTAAATTTAAACCAATGGTTATATAAAGCGTTTCCAATACAAATGCAGGACACAAAAAAAAAAGGAAAGAATTATATACAGACATTTATCCATATTGAATTTTTGTTATTTTTATCTTAATTTTTTTTTTTGAATAAACGTTTCTTTTAATTCTATTTCTTCAGTTCTATTCCATTTCACTTCATTTTATTTCAACAACACTATATCTCCATATTCCATCATTCGTATCAACTCTTCTCTTCTTCTTCCCTTTGCTATCCTTATCAATATAGCCTCCCCTTTTTTTCCTGGGTTTCGTGTACAACATTAATACAAATAGAAAACACAATTATATAAAGAAAATAAAACAGGGGAACATCAACAATGTATTTTAAGCTTAATGGATTGTTGACTACTTTCCTATTAATTTCTAAGCTGATCCCTTCAGTCTTGGCTATAACTACAGGTGATGTTCTTTTCACAATACAAGCAACAGCTCCATATATTCAATTTGGAGGTAATTGGTTTGTAGATAACACAGAAGCTGCAATGATACCTCAAAATGAAGTTGATGAATCTCCAAATATGAGTGATGGTACTATGTCTGCTTATATAGATCAAGCATATGGTTATTTCACCTATTTCTCAACAGATACAGGTACAGATGTAGCTACTGTAGGTGCTTGGGCTACTTTCACAAATGGTGCTACTTCAGCTACTGTATCCATGACTTATTACGTCGTTTTACCTGGATACACATATACAACATTCACCACTACTGAAACTTATTTTTTAACAAGTGCTACTACCACATCTACTTCAAGTTCATCAAGTTCATCAAGTTCATCAAGTTCTTCAAGTTCTTCAAGTTCTTCAAGTAATACGGCATCTCCTTCAAGTTCTTCAAGTATAGCATCTTCAACTTCAAGTGTCACATCTAGTACTTCAAGTACAGCTCCTACCTCATCCTCATCATCAACTTCTACATCATCGCCATCTTCAACTTCGAGCTCCTCATCATCTTCAGCATCATCTTCAGCATCATCTTCAGAATCATCTTCAGAATCATCTTCAGAATCATCTTCAGCTTCCAGCTCAGCATCGTCTTCAGCTTCCAGCTCAGCATCGTCTTCAGCTTCCAGCTCAGCATCGTCTTCAGCTTCCAGCTCAGCATCGTCTTCAGCTTCCAGCTCAGCATCGTCTTCAGCATCTAGTTCAAGCTCATCCTCAGCTTCAAGCTCATCTACAGCTTCCTCATCATCCTCAGCATCATCCTCAGCTTCCAGCTCAGCATCTAGCTCAAGCTCAGCGTCCTCATCTTCAGCATCATCCTCATCTTCAAGCTCAGCATCATCTTCAGCTTCCTCATCATCATCAGCTTCATCCTCGGCATCTAGCTCAAGCTCAGCATCTTCGGCATCATCTTCAGCTTCAAGCTCAGCATCAGCTTCTAGCTCATCCTCAGCCTCTAGCTCATCCTCAGCTTCTAGCTCATCCTCAGCTTCTAGCTCATCCTCAGCTTCTAGCTCATCCTCAGCTTCTAGCTCATCCTCAGCTTCTAGTTCAAGCTCATCCTCAGCTTCAAGCTCATCTACAGCTTCCTCATTATCCTCAGCATCATCCTCAGCTTCCAGCTCAGCATCTAGCTCAAGCTCGGCGTCCTCATCCTCAGCCTCTAGTTCGTCTTCTGCATCATCTTCAGCTTCAAGCTCAGCATCATCTTCAGCTTCCTCATCATCATCAGCTTCATCCTCGGCATCTAGCTCAAGCTCAGCATCTTCGGCATCATCTTCAGCTTCAAGCTCAGCATCATCCTCAGCTTCAAGCTCATCTTCAGCTTCCTCATCATCCTCAGCATCATCCTCAGCTTCCAGCTCATCTTCAGCTTCCAGCTCATTTTCAGCTTCCTCATCATCCTCAGCATCATCCTCAGCTTCCAGCTCAGCATCTAGCTCAAGCTCGGCGTCCTCATCCTCAGCCTCTAGTTCGTCTTCTGCATCATCTTCAGCTTCAAGCTCAGCATCATCTTCAGCTTCCTCATCATCATCAGCTTCATCCTCGGCATCTAGCTCAAGCTCAGCATCTTCGGCATCATCTTCAGCTTCAAGCTCAGCATCATCCTCAGCTTCAAGCTCATCTTCAGCTTCCTCATCATCCTCAGCATCATCCTCAGCTTCCAGCTCATCTTCAGCTTCCTCATCATCCTCAGCATCATCCTCAGCTTCCAGCTCATCTTCAGCTTCAGCATCATCTTCAGCATCATCTTCAGCTTCAAGCTCAGCGGCATCATCATCTTCAGCATCTAGTTCAAACTCATCTTCAGCTTCCTCATCATCATCAGCTTCATCGTCATCCTCAGCATCATCCTCAGCTTCTAGTTTAAGCTCATCCTCGGCATCTAGCTCAGGTTCATCCTCAGCATCATCTTCGGCTAGCTCATCCTCAGCTTCCAGCTCATCATCAGCTTCATCATCAGCTTCCAGCTCATCTTCATCCTCACCATCATCCTCGGCTTCTGCATCATCTTCAGCATCATCCTCGGCATCTAGCTCAAGTTTAGCGTCCTCATCTTCATCCCCAGCATCAAGCTCGTCCCCAGCATCAAGCTCATCAGGCACGGCATCTAGTTCAAGTCTGTCGTCAACTTCATATTCTTCATCAGAGTCTAGCTCATCATCCTCCTCAACCTCCTCATCAGCATCTAATTCCTCATTGGTTTCAAGCTCCTCATTAATCTCATCATCATCAAGCTCAGCTTTATCAACTTCATCATCATCCACTTCTAGTTCAGCTTCATCGTCCTCAGATTCTAACCCGTCATCTTCCACTTCAAGCTCAACGTTCTCATCATCAGCTTCAAGTTCATCTTTAGCATCGTCGTCATCATCCACTTTGAGTTCTTTTTCATCTTCATCATATGCTCCAAGTTTGTCTCCAAGCTCAAGTGGGTCAAGTTTGACACCATCATTTTCATCATCTTTGGCTCCATCAAGCTCATCGGTTCCAAAATCATCGTCATTGACTTCTGAGTCAGCAAGTTCAGATTCAACAAGTGCGTCAAGTCTTCCACTTTCAAGCTCTTCAATTACTTCTAGCTCTTCAACTTCAAGCTCTTCAGTTCCAGCTTCCAGTTCATCAAGTGCTCCAAATCCATCAGCACCAATTCCAACCATTACTAGTTCATCTCTCTCATATTTATCCTCCTCAACGTTACCCACTGCATCTTCTTTCTTTTCAACTTCTTCATCTATCCCAGTTAGCTTTACTTCAGCTTTACCATCCTCTTCGTTATCTAGTGCACCACCATTGCCTTCTTTTGTAGGATGTACAATAGGTACAGCGTATGGATATTTATTAAGAGTGCCAGGATCTTTTGGCCCATTTGAAGGACAAATGGGTAACTCAGACCTAGAGTTTGATATTGATCACTCTTTTGTCCAAGTCAATAATGAGACTATTCCTTCAAGTGATTACATCTTTTCAACTTCTTATATCATATTCAATGAAAAGCTTTCAGACGATCAGGAAATTGAAGCTGGATTTTTAGGTGAGACAGAAGAAACTGGTGAATTTGTAGCTACTATTTTTGTTGAACAGTTGGACCAAAATACTGGATTAGTCAAAAGGGACTTGACTACTGTTTCATTAACTGCCACTGTCACTATTCCTGGTCCTACTTCCTCATCATCATCATTGTCATCATCTTCTACATCACCTTCAACGTCATCCGTAACATCATCGTTATCGCCTTCGTCAATGCTCTCTTCTACCTCGAGCTCAACGGGACCCAAATCCACTTTCACATACACTACCACAACATGCTCAGATGGCATTTGCTCTTTACTGACAACCTCCGGAATAGTTACTGAAACAGAGACAACTGATATAAATGGCGAAAAAACTACAATAACCACTACAGTTCCCTGCAGTACCACAGACGGCTCAACAGCGACGTATACAACTACATCATGTTTAAACGGCGAGTGCTCTGAGATAACTACATCCGGAGTGGTAATTGAAACTATCTCAACTGACATGAACGGTAGTCCAACAACATTGACCATCACAGTACCTTGTTCTACCGCTGCTTCAACGACCACATATACAATCACTTCATGCTCAGATGGTAAATGTTCAGAAATTGCTACTTCTGGTATAGTTACTGAATATTCAACTAAGGGACCAAACGGTGAGGTTCAAACATTCACAACAACTGTACCATGTAGTAGTACTAATGACAAAACAACAGATGATACCTTAAAGACTACAACTTTAGTCACTTCTGTTCCTGTCTCCGCTTCTACATCTACATCGGCTGCAGTACAGACATACGAGGGTAAAGCCGCCGCAGATTTGAGATCCACCGCTGCATCAAGTTTAATAATTGGATCTCTCTTGGCTTTGTTCTTGATGTAATATAAGTAGAGAAAGTGATCTACATCATCTTTCATCGTTGCTTTCATTTCCTCATTTTCTTGCTTCTTCTTGATTTTTTGTTTTGTTTTGTTGTGTGTTCCCAAATTGTGCTAATATTAACATCAATTGAATGATACCATCTTTGTTAAGTTACTCTGCGAGTGAGTAATTCAATTCCCAAAAAAAAAAAAATAAAAAACTTGTATACATATGTATTTACCTATCTACGTAAATTTTAACCACTAATTTAAATAACATTAATAGACTGAATAATTATTGATAAAATTATAAAGATGAAAATTACACATTATTTTGTGAATATATATGAAGAATACATACTAGAAAAGTATAAAAAATGAATATTAATATATGATAATGATGACCCTGTTAGCAATGAGCAAGCAAGTGATATGTGAAAATAAGTAAATAAATAAATGCGTTGTGCTGTGTGTTATAGCTTGCTGTTGAGCAGAATTAATGAAAAGAATTTTTGGACGATAGGACAATTGAAGCAAAGGCTGATAATTATCGATCTTATTGTGTTATATTGTAATGAATTATTATGTAGTGTAGCAAAATCCGATTGTGTAATATGAATGAAAGTGTGAAAAATATGACTGTATTATTATGAGAACGAAGTAAGTGAAAAAAAATTTGGTTAATCAATCAATCATCAGGATTGGTAACTCTTAAGAACTTTCTGGAGTAGTCGACGTCATCTTTCAGAGATTTTGTCGAGTCATTGACGTTCATGAAGTATAATTTTGAATTAGGATCAAGTCTTTGATCTACTAGTATATCATTTGGAGATAAGACGTTATTATCATATCTTGATGAAGGTGGAAAATTAGTAGGACCTAAAGGTGGAGTTGTAGGAGAATTATTGTTTCTCTTTGTGAATGACTTCATGAACAATTTTTTAATTGGTGAAACCACAGTTTTTTCATTATTAGATTCCATATCAGAAGCGTCGCCAACTGAAGATGAGTTATTAGAGTATGTCGATACTCTATTATAGATAGGTAGTAAAGACATAGTCCGTGGAGAGTTGTAACCAGAATCTGAATTTCTGTTTCTTCTGGCTCCTCCATAACAACAACACCATAATAAAGTCGCTATTATAGCAACCACAGCCAAGCCTACAACAGTGAATGTTCCTGCCACTTTACCTTTCGAATCCCAAAATGACGAGCTTTTAGAACTACCAGAGTTTGAAGTATCGTTAGAGCTGGATGATGTCGCCATAACAGATGAAGAAGATGAAGCTGATGATACATCAGAGCTTGATGTAGAAGAAGAAGCATCAGCAGTCACTGTTTTCATAATTGTTGTCTCTACAGTTTTACCACCAACGGTTTTCACGGACACTGTGATTGAAGTTGATGAAGATACATGAGATGATGAAAAAGAGGAGGAAGATGAAGTGGATGAGGTTGATGTTGAGGATGTTGAAGAAGTAGAAGAACTTGACGTACTTTTAGTACTAGTAGAGCTTGAAGAAGTGGAAGAACTCGACGTGCTACTGGTGCTTGATGAAGTAGAAGAGCTCGAGGTACTTGAACTGCTTGATGAACTCTCTGAGGAAGAAGAAGAAGAACTTGCACTAGTACTAGAAGAAGAACTGGAGTGATCATATGTGGATATTGAGACCGTTGTTGAAAGATATATCTCTCCCACTACAATGTACCCAAATAAATCCTTATCTGTGCTACCACAATACTCAGAACTATAACCGGGACAAGTAGTATCACATTCGCTTAGAGAAACGGTGGAATCGGGAGCTTCATTAGAACACCAACAGTCATATCCCTGAACTATGGCATAAGTATATTCCACACATAAGTCTTGACAATAACCATTCGATTGATATGAGTATGATATGGCAGCCATGACTGAGGAGCCTGTATTGTCCGAAGAACATTTACTTAAAGTGGCTTGAGCTCCTGTGGTGAACAACAGAATAGATACAATACTCAAGTTCAAAAGTGACGTTATTATACTCCTGTTAAGGTGTCTGTATATCTGTGTCATTTTGTTGTTTGTTGTGTTATATGAATATGGGTAAACAAATATCCCACTAAGTCCGAATAAAGCCAAGTGAAATAAAGCTAAAATGTGTATGGGAGTAAATTTGATAGGTTGCAAAATTGTTTGATAGCAAGTGAGTGAACCAATGTAATACTTAGTGAGTCGACAGTAAAATTGAAGTGAAAGTACTTTTGAACGACTAGCAAAGCAAAGAGTATATAAACAATTGTGTCAAAAACAAATTAGATAAGACTAGACTAAACGGAGCGGACCTGGATCTGAAAAGTCGGCTCTCTAAACGAGTAATGCCGTTGAATTAGTCCCCCTTTTTTTCGTTTGTCGCCTATTGTTCGAAACTGCTGTGACAATTCCAAGAGCAGAGAGTGTGCCAGATAGGAATAACAGCGGTATCAGAGAGTCCAGATTCAAAATAGTATAGCCAGTGGATTTGATACAAATGGACAAGAGCAAATGTGATGTGTCAGAGATTAGTTTGACCGCCTTGCTTGTGTTTTGTGTCTGTATGAGGTGATTTGCTTATAGCGTAGACGGGAAGCTGCTGCCTCGGTTTCTAAGAATAGATAGATTTTGGCTGACGGGTGATCTGGCGTGCTGCGGTGCGGTATACGTGTCAAAGCAGCTGTGTAATAGATGGCAGCAACAGCAAAATAGAGGGTATATGAGAGTGCAAGGGTAGTGAAGAGACAAGAGTAGTTAAGAAAGATGGTGGACAGTACTGTTGGAGCAAAGGAAAAATGCAGAAAAGTGAAGAAAGAAACGAAGTGAAAGGAAAGAAAAAATTCAAAATTTCAGTTGTTTCTATACAGATTTTCAAGGCAGAGAGCACAAAAGAATGGATAATAAGCAATAATAAAATAAGCCTTGCCTGTGTGCCTAGTATATGTATATTCCACTATAAACTGACAATAGAAATGCTTAGTTCGTTTGTTTGTTTATTTGTTTATTTGTCTGTGTGGACATATATATATATATATGCGTTTATAACTCTTTTCCCCCAGAGTGAGGTCTACCCTAGTAATCTGTATATGTATGTAAAAAAATTATGGTGAAGCAGCGATAAGGGGCTGACAGGCAGCAGCGCAAAGTGCGACAAAGAATCTCTTCCCAAAGGGGAAAAGACAGACAGACAGACACAAGCAACAACCATTCATGTTGATTTACTTTTCAAAGTGCTTACAAGTTGTGGTAACGACACAAGGATAAGCATTCAGATACAGCCATCGATTCTCTTACCTGACCTGACTTGATTTGTGTGAAAATAAATAATTTAGTTAATACAAACAAAATTAAAGTAAATAGATAAATAAATAGGTAAAAGAAAATAATTAGGTGATTTTCATTCAAATTACAATAAAGTTTCAGCAAAATGAATAAAAAAGAAAACAAAAAAATTCAACTAGTTTAACAACAATGAAAACTCAAACAACTAAGAAAGAAACATTTTGGTTTTTTATAACAATAATAGTAGTAGTAGTAGTAGTAGTAGTAGTAATAATAATAGTAATAATAATAGTAGTGTAAGTAATATAATTAGTAAAAGTAATCAATTAAATATAATTTAACTTAATGCTTTCTTGATTTTAGAAAATAAACCCTTCTTCTCTTTCTTTTCTTTCTTTTCCTTAGTACCAGTAGTACCGTTGGTCTTAGCAGAAGTAGTTGCTGGAGTAGCAGTAGTGGTTGTTGTTTCGGCAGTTGGAGTTTCATCTGAAGCTTCCTTCTTGACTTTCTTAACGACTTTTTTAACCTTCTTAGTTTCACCATTGGCTTCAGTTTCAGTTGTGGCGGCAGCAGCGGCAGCTGGAGTATCAGTGACGGTTTCTGGTTCATTGAGGGTCTTTGGGTCAACATCTGAAATTTCTGAGAATTCTTTAATTTCATGAGCATTTTGAGGAATAACTACACCTGGTTCACCCAATGTTTGTTGAACACCTTCTGAAGATGGCATAACTGTAGTCTTGACTTCTTTAGAAGCATCTTCACCCGAGGTAGAAGCAGCAGTAGCAGCAGCACCAGCACCTACACCAGTAGCGGCTAATAAACCACCAGCTTCAGGGATCTTAGAACCAGAAGTAGAAGAAGCAGTGACTAAATCATCGGTATAAACGACGTTGTTTTCATTACCGGAGTCATCTTTTTCAATTTTAAAATTGCTGCTGACTACCCAATCGCCATCAACGACGTATTTGAATAAAATTTTTTCATCACCTTCAGAGATGGATAAAGGAACAGTTAATTCAAAATCGCCTGAGGAGGTTTTAACTAATGGTAAAGATTGAGACCAGTTATCAAATGTTCCTGTTACAATAACTTCGGTTGGTCCTGATGGCCTAATTTCAAGCAATTGGGGGTGAAATTAAAGTTAGTATTAATTCATCAATCTGCGTCATTAAGTGGCGAATATGATCATACAATACAGTACATGAATGTATGTATAATATGCAATGACCTGTCACAAATGAATTTCCAGTTCAAGACGATACAAAGCCAAAGGGAAACAAAACTATGAATTGGTTGAAAATAAACATACCATTTAAATGTGAAAGTAGACATGATTATAAATAGTTTTGGTTATATCAGATTAAAGTAATGTTGGTTTCTGATAAGCAAGTTACTAGATAAGCAGTTGATAAGCAATTATTGTAAATGCCAAAATCCTTTTGTTCACTAACTGTTGCCACTCTGAATTGCACTTATGATGGTTAATGTTACACCTGCAGTGCATTGTAGCTGCCATCTCTCTGCTCTACTCAGCTGCTTGCCCTAACTGTCCCCACAAGCAACCCACTACCACCACCACCAGCCAGCACGCCAGCCATGCCACCTGACCACACCAAACCAGGCCAAACCAGGCCAAACCAACTCGCAGCAACCCTTCGCTGCCCTCCTGGCGCATTTGCATTTGGCACACACACTAGCATTTCCTTGCACTGCCGGGTAATTACTACACCAGAAGATCATCTTATCTTATTATATACATAAAGACTCTTTCATTAGTACATTCACTGATACAATGAGTCAGGTATAGAGATAGGCATAGAGATATATCCACATTAATACACTAATGACAGGGGCAACAGGAAACACTCATACACACACTCTCACGCAAACCGGTACGCAGCAGCGACCTACCTTGCGCCTTATCCCGACAGAAGATCCAACGATAGCAGAAGAAGAAGGAGAAGAAGAAAATACAAGAGCAACTTCATCTTCGCCACCGGGGATAATATCTTCTGGACAAAAAACCAAGGACAAGACTAAGAAGAAGGTCAAGAATAGAGTCAAGTGGACTGAAGACGTGATAGATAATGAGAATATGAATAAAAAAAAGTCAAAGATATGCTGTATTTTCCATCCTAATAATGAAGAAGAATATGAATGTGAACATTCTCATAGTGATGATGATGACGATAGTGATTCTAGTTCATCCAGTTCATCATCTTCAGATGATGAAAACGAAAACAGTAATGATAATGACGTCCATGACAATAATAAAGAGAATGTACCTCGTGGTCCTAAAAACGCATATGAAATACAGCCTAAATATATCAAAAAATCTAAATAAATATTAATAACTAATGTTACATTTTAAATATTATTTTATGTTATGAAAGTTTATGAATTATTTAATTACATATTGGATTCTAAATTGATTAAGGTAGTGAAAATAGAACTTGGCATCTTATGTTGTAACATACCTGCATAAATCATACAATTTCTTGAAATCTTTTTCAAATTTTCAAATCTGATTTCTTTACTTGAATTAGTAATTTCAAACTCGGCTTTGTTATTATTATGACTACCCGAAGTAGGAATATTGAGTTCATAAATTAATTGATTAATACATCTCATTGTAATGATTAATAAACTTGGAATGTTTTTAGATATAGATGCATTTAAGTTATTAAATTCATTAGCTTTAAGCCTAATTGAATCCAACTCTAAATTATTTGAAATGGGTAATAAATTCAATAGTTCTATTTTTTCTAAAATTGAATTAAATGATTTGGATCTATTTCTCAAATCACTAAAATTGTTTATAAAATCTTGTCTGATTTCAACTATCTTTAATAATAATGATAATGTATCAATTAATTCAAATGATGTAACTTTATCACTGATTCTTGTTGAATTATTAAATGATTTAAGAAAATTGGTACCCAATTTAACTATATTAATCTCTCCTCTTAATAAATCATTTTCGATTTTCTCTTCAATGGATTCATTTATATCAATTGCATTTAAGAAATCTCCTAATAATCTATTAATTATCGTAATCACCGTATCATATTCTTCACTTAATTGGTATAATAATATACAATCATAAAGCTTCCCTTCTTCTTCAGCTTTAATAGCAGCCTTTTCACTGATTTGTCTTAAATAACTTTCTTCATCAATTAAATATAACAACTTTTTACGTTCTTCAATGATTCCAGGAATTCTTAATCCATCTTTATCAATCTTACCTAATAGCATAGCAAATTCTCTTGTCTCTAATACCAACTCACAAATTGAATCTTGTGTAATCTTGATTTGGTTTTCCTTTAACCCTTGATCTTCAGTTCCTTCCAGTAAGCAAATACATAAAAGATATTCAACAGCTACTCTAGGATCACTAATCTTAAAAGTTCTTGTATAATATCCAATCAATCTTGCGTAATTGATCTTAGTGAAACCAGTTTGTGGATCAATGACTAACAAGTTTTCATTAGTTAATGATTCATCTTTCAAAACTCTCAATAGTCCATAATATGCCAATGTAATGGCTAAATGGACTGATCCAATTTCACTTAGTGTAAATAAATACTGAACGGCATGCTCATATAACCCAGTATAAATCAACACTTGTAAAAACATCGGATTATTATTGGATCTATTAAAACTTTCAGACCCATACTGTAATACTGTTTTTTGTAAATCATTCAAAGTATAACGTTCATAAATTGGTTCGACTTCAGTGCCGCTACTAGTGCTATTATTGTAATTGTCATCTAATAAGATTTCGCTCGTTTCTTCTCTAATTAAAGATAAATGAAGCCACAACCAATCTTCGATACTTAATGTGATAGAAGGTAAATTCTTTCTGGTTAAATCGCAACGTCCAAGAATCTTATAAACTGCGTATCTGAAGGGGTCAATCTCTTTATTCATATGTTTAAAAAATTGATTAAATTCATTGATTAATCTAGCATTTAATTCATTGGATAATTTTCTATCTGGTGATTCACAATATGATTTCAAATACACTGGGAATGATCTTTCTAGTTTTTGAAATGAGTCCTTGTATTTTTCAATTAATTCAACTGATTCTTTAAAACAACCTGATCTTAATAAATAAAATAATATAGCCCATATTGGAACACCATTGATCAACAGTAGATTAGGAAATATCCATTCGTTGTTTTTTTTTAGTGTTGTTTTTAAATATTTAGAAATCTTATCAGTTATTGATACATTTTTATTAGCTAAATTTATTCCTTCAAGTTTGGTATATCTATCATTAATGAAATCTAAAAATTGAGCTTCTAAAAAGTTCCTACTCTTGTTAACAATTCTGCTACGCAGTTTAATAAACTCAAAATTGGTCAATGATTCTGCACAATAACCTTTAGCAAATTTTCTTTCTTGATATGAAGATGAAGAAGACGAAGTTGAGGTCAGAGTATCATTTTCATCATCACTAGAGTCGGTAAAGTCTCGCAAGATCAACCAGGCTTCATGCAATTGTTTAGATTTGACATTAATCTCATGCTTTGATAATTGAGCAAAAACTGTACTCAATTGAAAAGGTTTGTTTTGTTGACGATTATCATTCAATTGATAAATAACTTCAGCATAAGTCTCAAATTTTTGTCTTAAAGTTAATGAAGCATCGGGGCTTAAACCATATTTTGATGATTCGTTTGATGGCTTCACATCTTTAAACTGGAAATTATTAGATATCAAATTCAATGCATTCTTCTTACCCCAAGTTAAGGATGGTAAAGATGAATTGGAGTTAATATTGACATTTGAGCTACTACCGGTTGTAGTTAATGAGGTTTTGGATCTTTTATCCTTTTGATCACTAGTAGCACTAGCTGAAACATTTCTTTTCAATATTATAGATAATGATTCACGTAATGCATTCTTCCTTTGTTTCCAATCCATGGTGATGTTCTGATTGACAAATGAATCAAAATCTCTAGCTGCTGTTGATAATGATTGCTCTATCGCAGATAGTACATTTTTATCCTTTCTATTATTTAAGTACAGATCAATATCCATATGAGATGTAGAGTAGTTATTACTGATTGTTGTATTATTATTGCTGACTGCATTATTGTTGGCATTGCCGTTCCCATTACTGTACATTGGAACAGTATCAATAGATGTAGATGGAGGTACAAGTGTATCAATTGATTCCAGTTCATTTTGTATGTCTTCTATGGTAACCCCACTGTTAACCAAGAGATAATGAGCCTTGGTATAATGATTGACATCATCTTTAGTCTTATTATACTTACGCAAATTGTAAGCTTTTCTTCTGATCTCTTCAAGACCTAGATGAATGGTGCCTATATCATTGGATCTTTTTGGTAAGTTACGTGATGATTCCAATAGTTCTTTCAAACTCGCTGAAATCGGCTTGTCTGAATCAAGTGGGATAATCTGGTTAGTCTTCGTCGGAAGGTCAGATCTAGACATTTTAATATGTGATCTATGTTCCAATTGGTCGTCCTAGTGGCTTTTGTTGCTTTTGTTCAGTATAGATTCAGCCTATGTATGTTTGTTTATTTCATCAAGTTTACTTCTTCTTCTCTTTACCCTATTTCTCACTCTCACCAAATCCCAAAAAAAAAAGCTGAGACGAAAAGTAAACAAGCGGGTGAGTAGATAAACACAACACGTAAAATGTCATAGACTATATGATACTTTTTTTTTACTACATTTTACTTGAAATTCTTATTCCATTTACAGTCATATTATTCAACTGTATTTACCCAATTTATATACTAATTTTTTTTCTGATCATTTTTCTTATTATTGAAAAACACTTTAGTCTCGTCTAGAGCAGCTTTCAATCCCAAAGACGGGGTCCCATTATTGGTATTTTTATATACCCGCTTTTTAATCCACCCGGATAATTTATCTTGAATATTATGTCTCCCGTATCTTTGATCAATCAAATAAATAACGGCATAATCAGATATGTTTCTAATCGCTCTACCAACACTCTGATTCACTGCTTTCATACATATATTTTCATAAAAGTCCTTAGCATTATTCAACGCATCTTGTTTCGTTCCGCCGGCTTCTAATGTTTTTGTCTCAATGAATTTCCTCTTAGCTATCAACTCCCCACTGAAAGCATTAGGGAATGGTAAACCAACCATTATTACTGCACGGGCTAATTTACCTGAAAAATTGATACCTTCGGACATTTTACCTCCCACAACAGCAAATAAAATTGCACCTCCTTCTTCTTCAATTGCTTGAGAGAATTCAGATAAGGTTTTCTCTACCGTGGAATCCTTCGGTTCCGTAAATATTCTCTTGTGTTTATTGATCCTCTGATAAATATTATTGGACAATTGCCACTGTTTTAAAACTTGCTCTGCATATTTATAACTTGGAAAAAATGCAACTAAACCATGAGGAACATTCTGTATAATTTCAATGAAGGATTCACCTAACTCATTAATCATATTAGGATTATTTCTTTTATCAAAAGAGAATTCAAATGTCGTGTTTTCTTTTGTATTAGTACCTATCGAGAAAACCTCTAAGCTACTATTTGGAATAATATGATCACAATTGAAATGCATGATTTTGTCCTGTTCTAAATACGGGGACAGGAATTTAGTGAAATCACTGATTGGTTCCATGGTACCACCAGCTAAGATAACGGACCTGGATTCTTCTACTATATCCCTGAAAGCCTCACTTGGATCAAGTAATAAATATTTCATACATGTATCACCTTTCGAATCAGTTTCAAAAAATAGTTTACCACTATATGAAGGGTTAGATAAGCATGTTAAAAATGATCTAACTTTGAATAATAATGGCGAAGAAGAAGAACTCTGATTTTGTCTTTCTGGGTCTAACTTGTTCATATAATAGTCCATCTTATACGCTATTTTAGATTTGTTTAAGTATTTTTCCAACGAATGAATATTTAGTAATTCCGCAGAAGTACCATCAAATACATCTGTAGGATTAACTTCTGTTCCAGGTGATACTTTTTTGAGCTCGATTTGTTTTGAGATGAATCTGGCCAATGATGTAACCATCTTGATTAATTTTTGTAAATTGATACGATTTCCAGCATTCATTTTTGATGCAAACTTCTTAGTGTATAATTTCAAAGCCTGTCGAATTGATACCAACTCTTTGAAACTTATAGAAGAGGAGTTTAACGACGTGATGGTATCCAACAAATTATGTGCTTCATCTATAACTACAACAGAATCTCGAAGACTCAAACCGAGCGACTCTCTAGTTGACTTTTGTAATAACAGCTGATAAGGCAATGAGATAATCTCAGCAATTTCCACATTTTCTCTAGAGCTATAGTATGGACATACATTATAATGCTTACCTATGTCGTGTAAATCTTCAATATCGTGAATACCACTGAATGATAAGTCCCTGAAATTTCTGACCAATTCTTCATCACTTGGGTCATTTAACTTCGGCTTGAAACAACATCCTTTGATATTATTGGATTTAGTCCCATCATTGGTCTTTTGCTTTTGTAAATCAATACACGCATCATTAATTCGTGTAATATCACCTAGTTTGGCAACTTTTGGGTTAATGCAAAGTTGCTTCCGTGATCCTAATGGTAAATATTTAACTCTTTCATCAATTCCAGGAATAGAAGAAGGAAATTCAGTGAGGTTTAATTGTTCACTGAATTGACTCAATTGTGAATGCGTTCTGGACGCAAAGTATATTTTCGAAGGACATTGGTTGAGTTTTGAAGATTGCTCCGTAGTTTTCGTAGATTTACCTTCCACATTATCAAGTAAGGCTTGAACTTCATCATTAAGCTTATCAAGGTTATTTCTCATTGAATTACCAATACCTTCGTCATCACTGTAGTAATCTTCAGGGGCAATTTCATCGTCATCAACATTGCTGTCATTTTTGATTGAATTGTCTTTAATGTTTGCTTTGTTAAATACAGGCACCATCCTCCTTTGCCGTTTCTTTTGCAATTCTCGATTATCTTTAATTCCAATCTTGGCTTCTTCTTTTTTCATCTTAGTCAAATGTTCCTCATACTTCTTAGCGTCTTGTATGATCCTGTCGATGATCTTTTCTCTATAGGCCTGTTTGATCCATTCTGGTTCATCGTCATCTTCATCTGCATCCTCTTCAAGCATTGCATTCTTTTCTCTTTTCAGATTTCTGAGCCATGTCATAGTTGAACATATGATTGATAATGTTTTTCCCGTACCTGTCGGGCTCTCAAATATACCCAGCTTATAATTTTCATTTATGGTTTTGTATATATTTTCCATCAAATCTACTTGGACATCATATGGCTGATAAGGATGACTAAATTTCTTCCGGCTTGTACTAGGTTCTTGCGGTAATGCAGGTTTCGTGGATGATGAAAGTTTCGTGTCAGCACCAGCTGCTTTCAAAAGCGCTATCTCCCTCCTATCAATGTGGTTGATTACCACCTCTACCATTTGCAACTGTAAGCCTACTATACTCAAGAACCAACCCTAGTGGAGTAGCAGAAGATCACAAGATCTAAGAGACAGTGCAAACCACTTTAAAAAGATAAATCTCTAGATCTCCACGCTATAAAGGAAGACGCCAAAAATTATTTTGTTTGCGTCGCGTCGAAATTTACTTATTTGTCTTTTCACCTCGTTTGATGTTGCTTCCTTGACATATTTTTTTGTTCACTTGCAAGGTTTGATGGGTGCTCTTAGAAACGTTGCTTTGATGGCTCTGAAAAGTATACAGGATGACTCAGTACTCTATAACACCAAGGCTGAGAGAACTAATAGACACATCGGGCCTCCCCAGCCAGTTGCATGACCAATTCGTTCAGAGAACATGGATTTCGCACGCAGATATAATTAGCTTATACAGGCTTCGAAAATCATCTGTGAAAACACAAGAGATTGATAGTGATACAAAAGACTTGGCGTGGTACCTGAAAGGCATTAAGCTCTTTATAGAGCCAGAGATTAAACCTGCCAAGTCACCCGAGTTTCTAAGGCAGATGGAGAGACTGAGATTGAAGCAACAGGAAGAAGAATACAAGAGAATTATAAGTGGGAATCCCGACTCGAAAGTGTTTAAGATCAATACACCCATACCTGGTAAAGATTTAGACTATGAAAATGGAGCTGATGGCGACTCTTTTATTGATGGAGTGAACAGAAACAGTGTCCAACAAGAGGCAAAGGAATTAAAGCATCAATTGACCACTGTGGTGAACATCTTAATAAGTGTATTGTCGGTTGCGTATGCAGTATGGTACTGGACAGGGACTTCAATGCATATAAACGATGCATTCAGAGTGCTTATATCATTATTCTTTGCCATATTGGTTCTTGTTGCAGAAGTTGTTGTATTTGGAGGGTATTTGAAAAGAGTCGATGAAGCAAAGCACACCGAGCGCAGAAAAAAAGAGAAGAGACAGGTGGTCGACACCACAGTATTTGTGAGATCCAAGAAGAGTAACTAAATAACTAACTAATACTCCTTCTCTATATGTACATGTATATACCCATCTAAATACCTATAACTGCTACTTGCCCTATATACATGTTAATCCACAAGGCAGACAAAACAAACTGTCTCTTATCTTATCAGAGACGGCGGTGCAATTGCCGTTTTCGGCTGTTTCTCGAGGCTGGCTGGCTGGCTGCTGCTCTGCCGGGGTTTGACACCTTTTATACTCAATATACATCTATATAGATGTGTTATTATATTCACGTACTAACTTCTTGTCGTGTTTTGTTTGCTTTAAACACACATAAAGAGGGTTCAAGATGTATATTAAAACTGCCCTTACGTTTGCATCTACTGCTTTGGCTTTAAATATCCCCTTTTTTGGCGACGAGCAGGTGAAGCTTGACATTGACTTCATTTCTACCCCAAATGAAAACGCCATTAGTGCCACACAAGAAAACACGATTTTTCAAAATGGTCACTCATGTCCCTTCGATTTACCTTATTCTTGTAAGAACAAAACGGTAATCGAAGACAGTTGCTGTTTTGAGCATCCTGGTGGTGTGTTGTTACAAACTCAATTTTGGGATTACTATCCTCCTGTTGGTCCAGATAACATGTTTACTTTACATGGTTTGTGGCCAGACTTATGTAATGGTGAATACGAACAATTTTGTGACAACTCGTTAAATATCAAAAGTGTAGAGAAGATATTATTAGATTTTGGAGAAGAAGAATTATTAAAGAAGATGAAAACTGTTTGGAAGAATTTCAATGGACATGACGAGGAGCTATGGATCCATGAATTTAACAAACACGGTACTTGTATGAGCACATTAAAGCCAAATTGTTACGATCAAAGCAATTACACCACTAACCAAAACGTAGTAGACTTTTTTAAGACTTCAGTGATGTTATTTGAAGGGCTGCCAACTGCCGAGTGGCTTGCTCAAAACGGTATTGTGCCCTCTCAGGAACAAACATACTCAAAACAACAAATAGAAGAGACATTAAGAGCCCATTTTGGTCAACCTGTATTCATAGCATGTAACAAATATAACGCACTTCAAGAAGTTTGGTACTTCCACCACTTGAAAGGCTCAATAGTCGATGGTGATTATAGACCTATACCCGCAATGCTAAACTCCAGATGTCCAGCTGAAGGGATTAAATTTTTGCCTAAAAATTTCCAGCCTGGTCCAACCCCAACTGATGAACACCCACCAGGCCCCAAGCCCACTGGTTCAATATCAAGAGGATTTTTAAAACCACAGGGCCATACAGGTTGTTTGATCAGCAATGGTAAGTGGTATACTAAAGGAACGTGTGCTACTTATACACTTTCTAAAGCTCCATTCGGTGGTTATAATTTGAAGTCATCTAAAGGGTCATGTGGGCTAGACTCATTTGGCGACTTTGCGTGCGGTCAAACAGTTGAACCATTGCAATTTGAGTATAACAAAGAAAAGAGCTTGGTTTCTGTTGGTGGGAAACCACAATGGTCATCCGATGAATTACCATCCGGTTTTAAGCAAATTCCAATTTCGCCTGGTGTCAAAGGTGAAGTTGTTTTCAAATTAGAGTTCCAAAAACACTAATAGTTTTAAATTCATCTTCCATCCGTCAAATCCGACTTGTTATAAAAAACTTAGACCAGCACAAAAAATAAAATTAAAAGAATACACACAAAAATAGAACTCTATAAATGTATACACTAAGTACACTAAATACACCAAAAAATAACAATTCTAAATACCCAAATTCCCCTTTTTACTCTTATGTTTTGCACTATCACTAACACTTTCAAGCCCGCTCCACTTCAATTAGATACACGTTCACTGATTGTTTGAGTTTTGAAGTGAGTTTGTACAACAAGGGGCAGGCCAATCACGTTGACTAGAACAAACTTTACTAATCTCGCACTTCATATACCGCCGCACACTGCATGAACACCGAGATGACTTGCTAAACATGTTTCTCTATAAAGGCGTCTTCAAAAGTGGGAATGGGGATAATGTTATAGTACTTATTGAATGCCATAAGCGTTTCAACTTCTGTGCCGATACGAGACATCCATACTTGTTTTAAGTGACCAGTAACATGGTTCCCGCCCAACCTTCTGATTTGAAGACTATGTGTCCCGAGCCTGTATCTCCGGAAGAAATACCTAGCTTTGGTATTCCTGCTTCCCCAGGTTTGGGAGCAACACTTTATAACAGAGGTTTGCCCATACTATATTCAATTCAAAAATACTCTACGTTACCATTCAGCTGTTTCTACCTTATGCATCTCTCGGGTGTTGTTCTTGGGCCAGCTTTAGCTGGCATTGATATTGGACAAGAGCTCATGTCCATGGGGAGATCTCTATACCAAGCTCCCGGATTTGAAGAAGTGATGGTATATGGTAGCATAGCAGCTCATGTAGTAAGTGGTATGACGATTAGACTGATGAAAAGGTATCATAATGCAAAGGTTTATGGTAAGTCGAAAGTGAAAAAAAGTATAGAAACAGCATCAAAACAGCAAAAATCTGAAGAGATTAAGGACAAAGATTACGGACTTGGTGGACTATTTTCAATCTTCGGATTAGGCACAAGAGCATCGACCACATCAAGATGGCTCGGAATATCTCCTATTGTGTTCTCGGGTTATTTACTTTTCTTTATGGTAATGGGTCATGTGTTCCATTTAAGAATTGTTCCAATTTTAGTAGATGGTGATTCCTCATTAATTGATCTTTCATTTATCTCACATATGCTGTTTCACGAAAAATTAAAAGCATATATTGTCTTTCCAATGCTAACTTTGGTAAGTTCGTACCATATAACATCTGGTTGGAACAGATATTTGAGAAGGTTCACCTTATCAGCCAGAAGATTAGCTTATGGGGTAATTGCTACATTTACTTTGCTAAGTTTTGTATCTTTGTTCAAAATTCAAGCTATTGGTCCCGCTGTGGGAGGACTAGCTAACAGGTTCAACACATACCTTGAATACTGAATATATAATTAAATTTCCCACTTCTTCCCAGCTAACAATTTATTCTACGTTTAATTACGTCTTTGCTTCTTTACTCTTTATAATTAACTATTTGGGGTATATATTTTTGTTTTTATATTATGTACAGGTACCTTTCAGTTCTATTTACAGGATTTATTCAATAGATATAACACCATAGAAGAAGCAAAAAAAAAAACAAAATTATCCGGAGCAACTTTCACAGTTTTCAGGATACTCTAAATTACACGAGATAACAGTTGTATCGTCATAAATTTCAACTTTCTCTAAATCTTTATCGGTTGGATTTTCAATCGACTTGGTCTTCTTGGCTAATGGAACTCTCAGGTCGTCGCCATCCACATTGATAGTTTCACCGTCAGAGTTATGAATACGCTTAATTGATTGACGTTGTGGATCCAATGTAAATTGAATAGCGGATGCGGCAGCTTGAGTTCTAAGATAATAAATACCAGTCTTCAACCCCTTCTGCCATGCGTAAAAATGCATACTGGTAAGCTTAGACATGGTGGTATTTTGAATAAATAAATTCATACTTTGAGAATGATCGATGAACGGAGCACGATCAGCGGCCATGTTAATCAACTCTTTTTGGGAAATTTCCCAGACGGTCTTATATAACTTTTTAATATCTTCAGGAATTTCAGGAATGTGTTGAATCGATCCGTTGTCTCTCACGATTTCATTCTTGATTTTTTCATTCCATAAACCCAGTTTATCTAAATCATCAACCAAGTACTTGTTAACAACTTGAAATTCACCAGAAATGACTCTTCTGGAGTATAAATTTGAAGTAAAAGGCTCAAAACATTCATTATATCCTAATATCTGGGAAGTTGAGGCTGTAGGCATCAATGCAACAAGCAATGAATTCTTCACACCGTACTTTGAAATATCACTCTTTAGTTTATCCCAATCCCATAAAGTGGTAGGCTTATGATTCCATAGATCAAATTGTAATAGTCCTTGAGAAATGGGAGAACCTTCATACGTTTGGTAAGGGCCATTGTTAAGTTTAGCCAACTCAACTGAAGCCTCTAAAGCTGCATAATATATAGTCTCAAATATTTCAATATTCAATGTCTTAGCTTCTGGCGATATGAATGGCATCCTCAGTAGTGCAAACACATCAGCTAGTCCTTGCACGCCAACTCCCAATGGCCTATTCTTTTTATTTGATCTCTCAGATTCAGGGACAGGGTATGAACCAATATCTACAATTTTGTCTAAGTTAGTGACCAGAACTTTAGTAGACTCCCGTAACTTCTCAAAATTAAATCTGCCATCAGTAATAAATGAAGGCAAACCTAATGAGCCCAAATTACAAACCGCTATTTCTTCAGGCGAAGAGTATTCCATAATTTCACAACAGAGATTAGACGACTTAATAGTCCCTAAATTTTTTTGGTTGGATTTGATATTAGAAGCATCCTTGTATAGCAGAAACGGGTTCCCAGTTTCAATCTGAGAAACTAAAATTGCATGCCATAAACTTTGAGCTTGTACTTTCTTTACATATTTTCCCTCCCTTTCATATTTGTTGTATAACTCAACGAAATCACCACCATACTTATCACTCAACCCAGGACACTCGCTCTCCGAGAACAAACACCAGTCTTCATTCGATTTTACTTTCTGCATAAATAAATCTGGAATCCATAAAGCATAAAATAAATCTCTAGCTCTATATTCCTCTTTACCATGATTTTTTCGGAGATCCAAAAACTCAAATACATCAGCATGCCAGGGTTCAAGATAAATGGCAAATGCACCTGGTCTTTTATTACCTCCTTGATCGACATATTTTGCTGTATTATTAAAAACACGTAGCATAGGAACAATTCCGCTGGAATACCCATTTGTACCTGAGATATAAGATCCGCTTGGTCTAATATTAGAAATATGAATACCTAATCCACCAGCGGCTTTGGATATCAATGCAGATTTATGCAGAGTCTTGTAAATTCCATCAATCGAATCATCTTCAGTGCCCAAAAGAAAACAAGATGATAAATAATTCAATTCAGTACCTGAATTAAACAAAGTCGGAGAAGCATGTATGAAGTATTTGTTGGTCATCATTTTATACGTCTCGATTGCTGAGTCAACGTCGTCTCCATGAATACCCAAAGAAACTCTCATGAACATATACTCAGCTGTCTCACAAGGCTCCCCATCTATCTTTAACAAATATGATTTCTCAAGTGTTTTGAATCCAAAATAAGTGAGTGACAAATCTTTTGTGTCGTTAACAACGGAGTCAAATAAAGCTGAATTTTGCATCACTATATCGTATAATTGATTGGTAATCAAACATCTTGAACTTTTATGATGTGGATTCTTGTAATTCTTCATAACTGTTAAAGCATCAGAGAAAGTGGATGGTACCCTACGTCTTAAGTTTGTAGCAATGACTCTTGCCGCTAGTATGGAATAATCAGGATGTACAGTAGTCAAAGATGCACTTGTTTCTGCAGTCAAAGTCAACAAATGGTCTACAGTTAGCTTATCAGGAAGACCTACGATGACTTTCTCGAGAAGCACATTTGGCTTCACATATTTCAGGTTTAGACCATCTGTAAGTGACTCCAGTAGCCGAAGCAGCTTGTTACTTGAAAAAGCACTCTCTAACGCCCTCTTTGAATCTATCACGATTGTAGAACTTGGTATAATATGCTTGCTCATATTCGAAAGAACATGTAGATTTTTCGTTTAAATTCAACAAAATGTAAGCAGAAGCTATCTACTTGTGAATAAATGTAGTTTTTAGTGCTTCTTCTTAGTGTAGATAGCAACACAGTATTCGATAAGTCTTACAAGCATGTATATACTTGCTAACAACAAAGTGTTTACGGCTTTTTTGTATATGTGCCTTAATAGCAAATATCCTTTATGTTTTTTTCTTCTCCCGCATGCACGCCATTACACTTCCCTTTTGGGAAACCTGACTTATTTATTAAGGGTGATCAAGATTATAACAGATTTTTGTTATTTACCATGGATACTGTACAAATTTATACTGGAAGATAGCTAGCTAACACACAAATTGATGTATTGGAGTTTACAAAGCAAATCTGTGCTAAACATTACTATACACTCGAAAAAAAAAAGACTATTTACAATTTAAACCGGAGAATGAACACTACAATATGCTAAAATCCACTTAGCATTAGTCAACAAATATCTACATGCAGCCGTCCATTCTTCATTTGAGTTTCTTGATGATGGCCTGATACTGTAGCCAGCAACTTTATCTTTTGTCATTTGGTAAGGTAAATCATTTGAGGAATCTAGTTTTTTTAACTTTTTACCGATTTCGGAGACAACTTCAACTAATGCAACCATACCTGAATCCAACTTATTATGACTAAAAAAACTCACAATTGATACCTCTCCATTACTCCAGCACTCAAAGACAGTCTTCTTCACCTTTGTTGGATCTCTTGGATCAACTTCGTATTTCTCAATTTTGGAATTGGAACCAAGAGGTACAAGTCTGAATCCATCCAACGTAAAATTGAGCCTTGAAATCACAGTCGACAATAAAAGAATAAATTGCCCTAATGCAGCGTTAATTTCGTGCCATGATACTTTCACAGAATCTAGCATTCCTAATCTTAACCCATTTATTGTACCAAATTGTCCATCATGAGATATTAAAAATGTGTCATTGTATACGTTTGCCTTTCGCAGGGTATCCAATTCTGTTAAATTGTGTTCATAAAGTGCTTGAAGTCTATCTCTCTCATTTATGTATTCAGTTAACTCCAATTCGTATTCGTTTCTCGTTGAGTAAAACTTATTCTCCTCCTCTTTGAGATCTTCTAACTCTTTCTCAGTTTTGTATAATTCATTATAAAGAGCTTCATTCTCCTCTTCGTATGCCTTGAGCTCGTCTAATAAACTGGACTCTTCATTCTTTAGTTTTTCTATTTCCTTCAGTGACTCATTTGCTTTATTCACATTTGAACCGCTTTGAACTGTTAGCTTTTTTAAGAACTGAACATATGTATCTTTCTCCTTAGATAGTTGTTCAAATTTGAGCTTAAGCTCATCGATAAGCGTACCCGCACAATCACTACATACAGGATAATCTATTTCATATTTTGAGCATAGAATATTAAATACATTCGTTAAAGAGTTGACTGTATTTGCTAGACTTGCCTTTTCGATTGAAGTGTTGTTGCTACTGCTTTTTATAGTATTGTTCCTATTACTATTTCGAGAGCCGTAGTCACTTCCCCCGTCTGAGTCCAATTGCATCCGGAATGCCGAATTATGTTTTTGCTTATCATCAAGAATAACAAAGGAACCCTCATCTCCTTCGAATGCACCACCACCATTTTTCTTTGACTCCTGCAATAAATTATGATGCTTACCATTCTTACCGCTATAATTGAAAGCTTCTTCGAACAATCTCATTCTATCTTCAGGTATGACTGGCATTTCACCGGCATACGTCTTCCTTTCATTAGAGACTACATCTGGGGTATTGCTGCGCTGCTGTGTTTCTGTGGTATTTCCTGGCAATAAAGAGGAGGTTACAGGTTTACCCCCATAGTTGATCGTAAGCAAATGGGCTTGAGCACTGCTCAACCCTTCAAGCGAGTCATCTAATATAAGCGGTAGCTTACAGCGCTGGCACACGTAATGCGACATATATGTTGGTCACAGGCTATATAGCTGCTTTGTCTTCGCTCACTACCAAGAGCAGTATGGATTAGCAGGAAGAAACGGAAGAATAAAACAAGAAAACACTAGTAAAACAAGGCTTGATAGATAGATAACAGAGAGATCATTTTTATCTGGAGGCGACGTCGCGTCGCTGCTTACATTTACTGTATGGTTATTTCACAGGTGGTAAATAGGACATCAATGGGATATCTTAGCTATATATACGGTATCCTACACACATAAATTAACAAGTTATCAGAAAAGCCTAAACATCATTGTTCCTCTAAGGAGAAGATGATATCACGATCAGTTTCTGGGTTGTAAGGCTCAAGTAAAAATTTGGAGAACTTTTTAAGATTTTCAACACCTCTGATTTCCATTCCAAGAAGAGGCATCTTCACTAAGTGATAATCTTCATATAATTCATCCATTTGCTCTAAATATTTCTTTTGCATAAGCCACCTTGCTTTACATCTCTTACAATCATCACCATCACTGAATAATAGTTGATTCACGACAATTGAATTCACATCCATGTTGTAAGAAACCAGATCTTGAATTAATCTTTCGGTTTCATATAAAGACAAGAATTCAGATATACAAACACAAATAAATGTAGTTAATTCAGGATCGGAAAATTGTTTGTTAACTTCAACAACTTGGGCTTGTACCTCTGCTAACTTGTTGAAGATCTTGTTCTTTTGGTCAGCACTACCCATCATGTTCATTATTGGACCGAGACTTCCACTTAAGTCGTTAAACTTGCTTAAAAGTTTTTCTAAGGTGGCTGGTAAAGATAGAAATCTTAGTGTATGTCCAGTAGGTGCGGTATCAAAGATGATAGTATCGTATTTAATTACAGATGAATCTTCATTCGTCTGGTTCTTGATATGTTTCAACACTTCCATGAAAGACAAGGCTTCGTCAATACCTGGAATAGAATTGGTAACCTCGGACATCATACCGTCTAAGGCACCGTTGTCGCCTAAGTTGAAAAGGTCTTTTTGACCTTTGAATTCTTCCATCGTGGCACTTGGATCAATCTCCATACATGATAAATTTTTCATTCCTTCAACTACTCTTGCATCTTTACCAAACTTCTGACAAAAAGCGTCGGACAAATTATGTGCAGGGTCAGTGGAAATCAATAAATAGTTCTTATTGGGATTGTTTAAAGCTAATTGAATAGAAATGGATGAAGAGGTTGTAGTTTTACCTACACCACCTTTACCACCTACAAAAATCCACCTTAGGGAGTCGTGACTAACAATTGACTTTAAAGTTGGTTCAACTTCAAATTCAGACATTGCAACTCAAGAATGTAACAAAAACCAACGTATGTATAGTAGATCTTGTCTTAAACACTTACTTTTGCGTTAGTAGACAGACATATATATGTAGATAAACATTGATCTCTTTTTGACTCTTGACCACACCAATAGCTAATTAATGCAGGCAGTCTCGAGAGCGACGAAGGAAGGCGTGGATGGGCAGATTTGGCTCTCACTAGAAGTTTCTACGAAAATGCACGGGTGGGCCCTGCAACATTTCAACTACTCTGAGTAGTTAGTTATACGTATGCGCATATATAACATGAATAAATATATCTTTTCTTTTGGGTGATTTGATGATCTATATTACAGTGTGTTTGAGCATCTACGTAAACTATGTACTCTTTTTCTTATTCTTCTTCTTCGTCGTCGTCTTCTGAGTCTTCAGCAGCTTCGTCAGCACCAAGACCAGTCATGACGCTGTCGTCATCTTCTTGCTTTCTCTTTCTGTTTTCTTCTTCTTCAGCCAACATGGATTCCTTTAAAAGAATAGCTCTGTTGTCTCTGATTTGACGTTGAACGGCAACATAGGCACCCAATGGTGTCTTTTGCCAGTCCAAATCACTCAAGAATTTATTCACTTCAACTCTGTTATTTGGACCAAATTCAACTGTAGCTCTCTTATTTTCAATAAAAGTTGAATTTTGGTTTAGCTTTTCTACCAAAGTAATTAGCTTCTTATTAAAATTGACATTCTTGGATTTCTTAATGTACCTTCTAAGGAAAATGACTACTGGTGTGACTAATTCTGGGAAGGCAATACTCTTTGAATGTAAAACAAAAAATTCACCCGTAAGTTCTACAAATTGCTCACATAGACCATCTTGATATACTTTAGAGCCAATATATTGCTGATTGACTTTGATAACATGGTCAAAGTCAACTGCTGGTACGTTGACCTTGGAAGGATTTTTAGTTATAGCTGTAGAATTTAAAATTTCACTGAGTAATGGAAATAAGGGAATATAAACACCCGTGTTTTGTGATAATCTTAATAAAGATTTAATTAGGTAAAATCTTAATGGAAAAAATTGGGCTGTTGGAATTAATCTAATGGCACCCAAAGTGACTTGGACTAAAGGATAAATTAATTGTCTCAATGGACTTTCCTTTTTTTTAGTAATTTCTTTCTCAGGATTACAATGAACTGATATAACTCTTGACCAAAAATCTAAAGAATGACAATATTGCCAATTATAAATTTGTTTGTAGCTATCCTTTGTTTGGTTGTTGACGCTACTTCTTAAATGAATAGCGGATTGTCTGATGAATTCAAAGCCAATCTGATAAGCTACGCTTTCATCAATACCGTATAATTCGGCAGCAGAGTTTTTCTGGAAATTGATCATATCCATAGTATGAACATTGGTTTGACGACATTTCTTGACAAAACTGGAGTATGTTAATTTAAGTACCAACTCCAATGAAGCCTTAGGATACTCTCTGCAAGCATTGTTCAAAAAAGCAAATGCAGCGATTTGAGTCTCAACTTGTTTAGTAGAGCTCCACACGTTAACCGCAGCAGTAATGAGTTCTTTTAAAAGTTTTCTTAGTGAAATATAGTATGGTAATAATTCTTGAACAGATTGTAAAACTAAAGATGCAGTTTCTGTGTTTGTAATGTCGTTTAATAAAGTAGTCAATGAACTAGCATGAGATTTAAGGATGGATGAAATTTGTGAAATTTTCTTACTATTTGAAGTGATGGATCTTGTACCGTTTCCTGATTTCTTATATGGTGTCAAAGTCTGAATGGCTTTTGGTAATCTTGCTAAGGCAACAATCATCAAATTATTGAATACTTTTTCATCTGTCACGGAGTATTTATAATCATGCTCGGTGTCCATATTAACTGCAGCCTTGAATGCAATAACAACGTTCTTTAATGTTATAATAGTTGGTGATGACGATGATAAATTCTTTTCCCACTGTTGGACCATCTTCATCGTCACATCTACTGAAGAGGAAGCATAATCCTCTTGCTCCTGTTCAAAATCATCCTTTGCATCTTCGTTAATATCTCCTTCTTCTTCAGAATCACTCATAGCGTCTAATGGATTAACTGGCTTGAAGTCTAATAAATCTTTATCATTTTCTTTCAAATACTTATAAAATTCTGGATCGGCTTCTTCCAAATCCTGTAAGTCATTTTCGTGGGCCTCTGCTTCATCTGAGGACTGGTCTTCGCCATCCTCATCCAATTGATCTTCTTCATCAGATTCTTCGCCATCTTCTTCACCATCATCTTCTGACTCGGATTCTTCTTTGGCTTTCTTTGCCTTCTTGATAGCTTTAGATTCTTTTGGAACTTCGAAGCCACTATCAAAAAATTCTTCAATATCCATATCTTTAAAAACTTCTCCTACAGCTGGCTTCTGAGGAGCTTCGTCTGCAGAAGAGCTCTTCTTAGTTCTTTTTGCATGCAATTTGTTATGCTGTTGAACCTTCTTTCTGTGTTCAATAGTATGCTTCAGATGCTTCGATTGAAACTTTTTGGTGGCCTTGGTAGCTTTACCCATCTTTGTCTATAATAATAAGGCTGTTTTGAGCTGGTTAAGAGGTTCCGAACTCGTTTTTGTCTTCAAGAGCATCTCTTCTACACAACTGTAAAGATCTTACTTAAAAAGCAAAAAAAAAATTTTTTTTTTCTTAAAAAAATAGTATGAAAATTAATTATGTAAGCAATAAAGACGATCGGCGCTATTTATTTACAGACGCGTCAGTGGAGCATTTTAGATATCTTTTAGTGTAAGGAAACTGAAACTAGGCGTATTTCATCTGTTTTATCCGGCTGTTGAAAAGTGTTAAAGTGGTTTAAGTGAGCAGTAGTAATTACTTGGAAACATACATCAGGGATGGAAGAAGAAAATCAACCCATCTCAGCAGATACCTCAGCGATCTCACTGGTTGGTGAGACATCTACAAGTTCATTTGAAGACACGTCGGTAATAAGCGAACAAGAGCATTTATATGGGAAGATTATGCCTACACCTTCAAAAACACACGAGCCCATGCACTTACCCCCATTGGAGTCTACATTAGTGGTACAGAAGCCCCGAGGATGTAAGGAAACTGATATAAGCTCTGCGAGATTTCAAGCCAATAAAAAAATTCAAGAGAATCAAGTCTTAGTTACTCCAACAAAACCACCCCCATTAAGAGTAACCAAGAGAGCATCGACTCCCGGTAAGAAGAGGAACTTTACAAGCCCTATACTGAACAGAGTACCTTCTTTGACATCAACTCCTATACCCAACTTATCTCCCACAAACGAAACACATGAAAACAATACGCATAATATAAACGATAATGCTGAATTAAAGAAAGTCACATCTCCTTCAGCAGTGCGCAACTTCACAACGCCCCTGAGGCTGTCCAGTTGGAGTCACCCAACACCTTTGCATAAAGTGCAACCTGTTCCTATGAAAAGTCTTACCGACGATACCCAAAAAGATGATTTAAAACAACTGATAAATTTGGATGAAGAGATTAAAAAGTATTCCAAAACTTTAGAGAACCTCAAGAAAGTTAAAAAATACAGAGAAACCAATGAAGATCAAAAATTAGAGGAGTTGATTTCCAAATGGAGGAAAGCTGCACAAATGGCATCTAATTATCTTTTTAATGAAGCTATTATGAAGATTGAAAGAATGGGAGGTATTGCTGAATATCGCAAAAAACAACTTGAATCAAAACTAAAAAAACTCAAATACAATTTTGATGAATCTGTCTTATATCAAATAGAAGACTTCATGGAGACAGATGCCTACCATAACATGTCCAAGAGTGAACAGAAAGAAATTATAGAGAGAAGAGATGAAATAGTGAAGATGAGTGGAAAGATAGAGAACGGTGAATTTGAAAGATTTGAAAACAGTAAAGATACCGAAGATGATGAAGAAGAGCTAGAGTTTACCATGAAAGAACTATTCAAACAGCTCAATAAGAATTACGAGCTTGTATTTCCGAAAAGTGCTTAGTTAACACTTATACTTGTATATCAGCTTACCCAATCAACATTGCTAAATTTGAAAATACACCTATTCGAATACAACGTTTATTCACAGTTGTCCAATAAATATCCATATAAATAAATATAGACATACATCGCTAACACCTCCACGCTTTTACTTTTATCTTTGTTCATAATCTTAATAATCGTAAAATATTACAAAACTTAGTAATACTTAATTAATTATACAAATGCAATAAATAGTGAATATCTTCAAAAAACATCGCTTAATTTTAGTCTTGGAGCAATGTTCATAGAAATAAGTTCTTGGAATAATAGCTTAGCGGCATAAGGAATAGTCATTTTAATTATTGATCCACTAGATTTACACGATGGACACCAACCATTGTAACCCATTAAACCACAGGAGTTACAAACATCAACATCAAAAGCGTCAGAACTGATCATCAGTCTTTCTAATAATAATTGGGAAGCACCGTAAGCAATAACACAATCTCTCTCCATTTCACCCAATCTTAAACCACCATCTCTTGATCTACCTTCTGTTGGTTGTCTTGTTAAAACGGCTCTTGGACCTCTAGCTCTTGCATGCATTTTATCTAAAACCATATGCTTCAGCTTTTGATAATAAATTGGACCAAAGAAAATGTATGCTTGTAAACATTCACCTGTAATACCACTATATAACATATCTTTACCACTATAGTTGAACCCTTTATCAACTAAAATTTTAGACATGTCTTCTAATTTGGAACCGCCAAAACAAGTACCGTATTGTAAAGTACCATCAAGAACACCAGCTTTACCTGAAACTAACTCCAGCATCTTTCCTACCGTCATACGAGAGGGGAAACCATGAGGATTCATGATAATATCGGGACAGATACCATCATCATTGAAAGGCATGTCCTCTTGTTGGACAATGATACCACAAACACCCTTTTGTCCATGTCTCGAAGAAAACTTATCGCCCAATTCTGGTCTTCTTGTTTGTCTTAGTAACACTTTAACCAAGGCCTGATCGTTATCATTTACAGACATCATGACTTGATCAACATAACTTGGTTCAGGAGCTCTATAAATCATTGGTGCTTCTCTGAACTGAGCAGTCTGAGAAGTACCATACTGGTTGGCGACTACACCTTCATTGGCATTGGTTGGAATAGATTTATTGACATAGACTTGACCACTTTGAATTCTCATACCAACTTCACCTAATCCATCAGGACCAATGGCAGCGTGTTGGAAAATAGGTTTTTCATTTTCATCAACTCTAACACCAGACAAGATATCACCTGTATGGTTTGGATATTTTTTCAACACTGTTGTGTTTTTACGTAAGACTTGACAACGACCAAAACCTCTGTCAATGGAAGATTTATTCAAAACAAGAGCATCTTCAATATCATAACCTGAATAAGACATAACAGCAACAGTGGCATTTTGACCTGCTGGGAGCTTATCATAATCGATCAATTCAATTGTCTTGGTTTTAACCATTGGTTGCTGTGGATAACACATCAAATAAAGTAAAGTATCAATTCTTCTGAATTGATTATAAGCAATTGCACCAATTGCTTGCTTACCCATCGCACATTGATATGTATTTCTTGGAGATTGGTTATGATGTGGATATGGAATCAAACCCGCAACTGCACCAAGTACAGTAAATGGTTCAATTTCCAAATGTGTAGTTGATTGAGTCAAATCACTTTCATATAATGCAATAAATGAATCGTTCTCTTCATTGACATCTAAGTATTCGACTAATCCATTATGCAAAAAATCGTCAAATTCCCATTCTCCTGATTTCAATTTAGCCAAATGAGAAGCTTTAACGCTGGATTTTCCCTTATCTACAATGATAAGTGGTCTACAAATACGACCACCGTCAGCAGCAATATGAACAGCAGAATGATGCAGATTGGTATGGATGGAGACAAATGCTGAAACTTTACCTGATCTTCTCAAGTGTCTGAACTTAGTCACAAATGCAGTAGGATATCTTGTCGTTGCAATTAGAGTACCGTTAAGATGGACACCAAACGTACCATCAGTATGCAAAGTGGCTGAATCAGCAATTGAGATATCTTCAGCACCTAAAATATAACATAACTTTCTGATTGGACCTTCCTCGTCATCTGTGGTAATATGTGTCATCAAAGCTAAATTTTTGACCAGACCACACGCTTCACCTTCAGGTGTATCAGAAGTACAGAGCATACCAAATTGAGAAGGTTGTAAAGCTCTTGGACCAGAAACTTTTCTTGATTTTTCAAATTGAGATGATATTCTCGTCATCATACCTAACGCTGATATATATGAAAGACGACTCAAAACATGCGTCACACCAGCCCTTTCCATCTTGAATCTTTTTAATGACCAATTACCTGTTGAAATGGCACGATTCAAACCTGTTGTGATATTATTTGAATGAATGTTGATATGTAATAGTGCATCAAACTCTTGAGCTCTTGGTCTTTTTAGCAGCTTGTCTAAACCGTTTTTATAATCATTATTGAACTTTTTAAATAAATCTTCAAATAATAAAGACATTAATTGACCTGCTAACTCAAGACGTTTATTACCCACATAATCTCTATCATCAACTAACTTGGGGTTATACATAGCCATAATAACTCTTCTGGTCATCATTGCAATATATAGTGCTTTCTCACGGAAATTTAAGTCTTCCACTGTAATATGAGCAATGACGGTGGTGGCTATAGCTTCAACACCCTCTTGTAAAATGCTTAGTTTAGGGGCGTTGGAACGTCTAATAGTCTTGACTTTTCTACCGATGAACTCCAAAGCGTCTTTCTGGGAATAGATGCCTAGCTTAGCAGCTTCTTCAAAATTGACTGCAAATAAATCCTGATAAATTGAATCTTCACCACATACTAATTGAATGATTTCCAAATCTGATAATATACCAGCAGCTTTCAATACAATAACAATTGGAATCTCTTCACTGATGGAGTTATGTTTAAGATATATTTTATCGTTTTTAGTGACGACATACGTTTTGGACTTCCTCTCATGTGTCGAAGAAGTGACAGAAGCTTGAACAATTTGTTTCTTTTCATCAGCTTCTACAATGATTCTGTTCTTACTCAATTGTTCTTGAACTAAGATAACTTTTTCTGTACCATTGACGATAAAATATCCACCTGGATCTAAAGGACATTCGTTTAAAACAGACATTTCAGTTTCATTCTTCCCGTTCAAAATACATTTGTTTGATCGCAACATTATTGGCATTCTTCCAATTTCCAAATCTCTGTGTATTATAATTTTTCTGCCCCTTGTGTATTCAACATCAACGTAGATTGGAGCATTGTAAGTTAAGTCTCTTAATCTACATTCATGAGGAGACAATAAATGCTCAGCCTCAAGAGATTGAGAACCACTCTTGTAACCTACTCTGATATCAAGATATTTCAAGTAAAATTCAGGGTCAACATCACTCAAGACCGTTTGATTGGCTTTGATAATTTTCTTCAAATCTATGTCAACAAAATAGTTAAAGGAGTCTAAATGTTGTTTAACTAGACCTTTCACTTTCAAAAACGCAGGTAAAAGATTCCACTTGTCCTGTGCAGTGTTTATTGGATCAGCTAATGCTTTGCCTTTATACATCGGCTCCATTAATTCTCCAAATGAATCATGAGTTGTATGTGCGGACTTTTTATTAGATCCAGAAGAAACTGAACTTTTTCTTTTGGAGTTTCTTCTGTCCTCTCTAGGCTTCACCATTTTGAAATGTGGTATGCCAGCTGATAGTGTGTATACCGGCTGATTTGCCTATGATATCAAGAGAAGGGGCTATTGAATGGCTGATACAACACAGATCAATACCTAATATATCAGCCCTATACCGTATCAAAAAAAAAAGCTCACTACTTTCCTTTCCTCTCTTTTCACCTTACTAAGAAAAAAAAATTTTTAGAGAGGACTTAGTGAGCCCGATTAGGCAAGTTTTTGTGCCTTCTTGCACGACCAAGAATCTCTTATTTTCACAGGGCAACATGGTGTTTTGCTAAATATAGGAAAGTTATGAAGCAGGTTATGGAGTGATAGATGCAATAGTTCGTACTATATCGAACAGATAGGCCAGGCAAGTGATATTAAACAGAAGTGGTGCCTTGCTGTAGACAAGTTTCCCACTTTTTACAGCACAATAATAGAGAATGTCTACACCAGTACCACCGCAAAGCTCATCGTCTGAGATATTCAGATCAACTATTGATGAGTATCTGGAGAGTCTTCCCGAGACCGTTCATTCGGAACTATACAAGTCTCCCGAGACATGTCTTGCAATTTTTAGACTTCTTCCCTCTCTGGCAAAATTTTACATCATGACTTTGCTTTTCCAAGAAAATGCAGTGCCCTATAGCGATTTAAACAGATGGATCAAACAAAGTACAAATGGCAATGTTCCTCATCACAGAAACCCTAGTAAGATGTACCAGGCGGACTCGCTAAAAAGACTTAAGGGGTTGAATTTGACAAAGGATATACGGAAACAGATCAAGCATCCGCAAACTAACCAATTGACTACTTTAATCTTGGTGCAATTAAACCCTATATTCAAACAGAGTTTTAGAAATGCGCTTACGGGGGTTAAACCCCATGAGGTCGAACAGACAGAAAGTACAGAGCAAGATGTAGAGATGACAACATCAGTGCCCGAAACTGAAGATGCTTCTATGGCTACGAGTTCAAGAGAGGCAACTACCGATGGGTTAAGTTCAATGTTTGCAGATGATGAAATTGTAATCAATGTTGATTTTCTCGATGCGTATTGTTTGTCTAAGTGGGAAAATATTCTACATTTTATGGTCGGTTCTGAGATTCAGACCTTACCTAGTGTTGGTGTTCTCACGCTATTACGTTACAGTGGGTTAATGGAGTTAGAATCGGATAGGAAGAAAAGAGAAGATAATGACGGAGTCTTGGACTTATCCTCTATAACGATGAGTTCAAAGCCTTCGATAAATGTATTATCGAAATTAATGATCACAAACCACGGTTTTCAATTCTTGCTACAAGATATAAATTCTCAGATATGGGCATTACTATTACAGTACTTGAAAATGTCTGAGAAGTTGATGTTGAATCCTGTCGACGTTTTAAATTTTATATTTATGTTAGGTTCATTAGAGTTGGGAGAAGGATACCCTATAAAAATGTTAAGTGATACACAGTTAGTCATGCTGGAGGATTTAATTGACTATGGCTTGATATACTATCCTTCAGTTCCCGAGAATTCACCTGATGAAGTGATTCAAAAAAGAAAATTCTATCCTACTAGATTAGCCACCACCTTAACTTCTGAATCATGCACTTTCAAATCGCCATCCACTGTAATTGATCAAGAAACTGCCAATGCCACAGGAACGGATACAGGAGGAGCTAAGGACACACCTAATAGGGGAACGATCATTATCGAGACAAATTTCAAAATATATTGTTATACTTCTTCTCCCTTGCAAATTGCCATCTTGAATTTATTTGTTCATTTAAAAGCCAGATTTAGTAATATGGTAACTGGATCAATCTCAAGAGATTCAATAAGACATGCAATGATGAATGGTATTACGGCAGAGCAGATTATAAGTTATTTAGATGCACATGCCCATCCAGGGATGATTAAACTTGCTGAAGACAAACTTGCTAAGAAGCTCGAATTTGAGCCAGCTAGTGGGGGAGGCAACACATCTGAAAATGCACTTGGTGGCGGATCGCAATTAGAAGTGATTCCACCTACTGTGGTTGACCAAATCAAACTTTGGCAGATTGAGCTAGATAGAATTCAGCCATTCAAAGGTTATTTGTATAAAGATTTTGCCAATGATTTAGAGTTTGAAAAATTGTCAACTTACGGTGATGAAATTGGGATCATTTTATGGAAAGATAAATTGCGTCGTAAGTTTTTTGTTACAGAAGACGGTCATGCTCAATTAATTGAGTATGCTAATCGTGTTTTAAGAAAAGGTCAAGGTCAAGGTCAACAAACACAGCAAAGTCAACGAGGAACACCTAATGCTACGCCTGCTCCGAAACTCGAATCACCCGCTCCATCTACGCCAAACGTATAACTAGTTTGGTGTTTTTCACTCTTTTTATAGATATATATATATATATATATATATGTCAAAGAAACGACAACAATAATTTAGAAACATGTATTAAATTTTTTTTATGAACACAAATAAATACACTTTTTTTTTTAACAAAACGAAAGAAGTAATAACAAATGATCATTTCTCGTCATTTTCGACATCTGTATCTGTATCGATATCAGTCCAATCCTCATCTTCTTCTTCATCATCTCCATCACTTTCACCATCGCTATCATCTTCATCCTCTTCTTCATCACTTTCTTCAAAGATCTTTGACTTCTTGACTTTTTCACCACGCATTGATGCCAACGCACCAGCAATTGAATCTTCATCTGGGTCTTCAATTTCGTATAAATCAGCACCCGATTGCTCCTGTGGTTTATCCTCAACTTTCATACTCAATGGTATATCCAAATCTAAACCGAAATAACACATGTGTTTCAAAGTCAATCTGAATTTGAATTGACCTAATTCTTTAGGTGTTGGTGAAGTCAAAGGGAACTTAAAAGTACCTACTTGAACTTTTTCACCATTTATGAATTGTTCTGAAGATAATGATAAATTAGAGCAGTCTGCTTGAGTTAAAAATAATGGAGCTTCGCCTAATTTGCCATCCCTCTGTACTGTGAATAATGCGATCCAACCGTTTGACTTCTTTAAATAATTTGCATTGGGGAAATAAGGAGCATAAGGAGCAGGTAGGTGAGGTTGATCAGTGACGATCTTATATGGGTTTCTTAAAGTTTCCATTGTTTCTACCTCATTAAGTTGAGTTTCTAAAACTTCTGGAGACAATTTTTTCAAATCAGGTTTTGATTTATGTGATGGAGATTTTATAAAAAATTTAAAAGTAACATGAGTGTTTGATTGTGGAGGGATAAAATCTTCACCTGGAACTTCAAAAGTACATGAAATAGGTTCGATTTTAGGAATTTGAGAAGCTATTTTCAATATTGGTTTCAATTGAGTTGCGGAAATGTTTAAGAAATCTTTAATTTCAGACTCTGATTCGGTTTTCAATAATTTACCCAAAGTATAAATCTTTTTAGATTTGTCTAATTTTTCAAATGATACCCCAGGTAATTGTAAAATTGGAGCATATTTGATGACTTTGGCATTACCCGAAGTGTTAATAGCTTGGATTAAACAACGATGAGCTTCAACTGCTTTCAAAGTGATTTCAGAGTTTCTAAATACAGATGAGATGTCAATTAAACCCAAGATCAACTTTGGTGCGAGGGAAACAACCTGTAATTTAAGCAATTCATTCTTATTGTCTAATTGCTTTCTATTGATATGACTTTGTAATAAATCAAATACTTTATCAGCAGTTAATTCCTTATTGATCAATTCAAATTCTTTTGCTTCACTGATGTATTCAAAAATAGTATCAATTTGAGTCAACTTAGCAGGGTTATAGTTGATTAATAATTGTAAAAACCAAGCAGCAGTTTCAACATGCAAACCTTGCTTAGTATATGACTTAACACCATTCCACCAAGCACCAACAAAATAAGGTAAGAAAAAACCAATTAATAGGATGTAAATGATAACTAAGAAAGGAGATGAAGGTCCATCAATTAAGAATTTTGGAATTGCAATACCATGTTTTATTTCAGCGGGTCCATCTGGATTACCATATTTCAAAAAGTTTTCCTTAATTGTTTCATCAGTTAAAGCTTTGTAGGCTTTGTTAATTAGGACATATTGAGCATCGACAGCATCTATTTCTTCTTGAGACATGTTATTTGTATCCACTTTATCTGGGTGAAATTTCAAAGACAATTTTCTAAAGACAGATCTAATTGTCTTATCATCCGTGGATTCATCAATACCTAAGATTTTCCATGGATCAAATAGCACATCAGCTTCTGCTACTTCTGTAGTATTTATTTTATAAATTAAAAAGAAAACCAATAACCAACCTACTATAATGAATAACAGTTTCTTAGTAAATATTTTTGAATTTGAGTTTTTAGCTTTTATAACTTTAAGTTGAGTATTATTATAAGGAGTGAAGAAGGAGTCCAATTCATCATTTGGATCGGAGTCTTGTGGATCTGTTGATTTACTTGAAGAGGGGATAATGGATGAAACGTATGATATAGTAGTTGGTATTAAAGGTACCAACGCCCCAGTTAAGATGAAGTAGGGCCATGTCTGAGCATTTTCATCATACTCATACCTAGACTGCGACATGATGTGAGATACGGTTCTTCAAAATGCACAGCAGGAATAACAGCAGCAAGACAAGGTATGAACTATGCGAGTACAAGGACACAAAATTTAAAAGATTTGAAGTCAAAAGAATAAAGATAGTATATATGTATCGCAAATATATTTCAGATCTGATTGATTCAGTCCCATTTCCATTTCCATTTCAATTTCCATTTCTCTACGTGTCAAGCTTTTCTTTCCCTTCTTTGCTTCATACTTTCCAGCATGTGTCGTGTATGTAATATCAAAAAAAACACATCCAGTACACCTATACACCACTACAACATTGTAACAAGTGACATAAATATTAATTTAAACCACATCTCTACACCAATATAATTAAGTAAACAACTAAACCACCGGCACTACCGCATTGGGCAATACCAGAAGAAGTTCCCCCTAATGGCCATCTCCGAGAATGGGCCATAAACACACATCGAGCAACGCATCAACGCACATAAAAGTCCTCGCATAAACTGCCTATCAACATAGATAAGAAAGCCTAAAATAATTTAATCCGGCTCGCCGTTTGGCTGTATTTATTCACTTGGTTGCCATGACCGTTCTTATTGTTTTCCTCTTTAAGCTGCTTCTCTGTTTACTTCTGTTCCTATTAGGCAGTACCCTTATCTTTTCGGTACTATTCAACGCATTTCAGTGCTGCCTTTGTACCTAAATCTCATGTAAAATAAAAAAAAAAAAAAACAAATAAGAAAATAAAGAATACACACAGGTCAATTTTGGGTGCAGCTTGTTTAGTTTTGTCCCCCGGCTTACCTACTGTCAAAAAAAAAAACAGGTGCTGCATCTGTCTCTTTTTTTTTCACACACATATATATATATATATATGTATACATGCACGTAGCTTGGTAGTCTTTATATCACTTCATTATTCCTTTGTTTGTAGTAATTCGTTCATTCGCTTTTTTTCATAGTTCAAAACTACTCTGCTTTGTTCATCATGAGTCCAGTACAATTGCCTGTCTCGCAAAGATCCCAGGCCTTATTTCATGACGACCAAAAACTCATAGATGATGTTTTTCAAGATATAGAATCTCAAGATTTTGAAAATAACTCTTCCACTCAAAAATCTAAGAAACTTAACAAATTGTACCTTTTGATTGCTTTATTATCAACTTACCTTGGTTTATACTTAATCTCTGAACCATTGCAAAAGATTTTACCTGAAGAAATTGCTTCATTCCCAAAAAATGTTTATAACTCTATGTTTACCTCTATAGATGACAATGCCGCTGTTATTGCAGCTCCAATTGAAGTTGCTAATGTCACCGAAGTCTTTGAAATTTTACCCGTTTTAGCTCCACCTTTAGGCTCATACGAATATTCAACTGTATTATTCAACGAAAGCTCTTTGTCAACTTCCAAAAAATTATCTAAAAAATTCACTGCTCCTGAAGTATTCAATTTCACCGATGTCTTACTCACTTTCAATTTTTCCTCTGAAGGAACTCAAGATCCAGTAATTTTAGATTTATACGTTGACGAATTTCCAATTTGGAGAACTTCAACCCCAAATCCATTAGGTTTAGCCGCTAACTCATCAACAACTAAAAATGTTACTGACTACTTGAATCTTTTCAAGGAAAACAGGAAATTTTACATCGATGTGGTCGATGGTGAATTAACTGGTGATTTAAACATCACTTTACAAGCTACTTTTTACAATTCTTCTCTTTCAACTAAGGAAATTGACACTACTACAACTTTCAACGCAACTGAGTTATTCGTTGCATCGAAACCTGCAGATATAATCTTCCCAATCTCAAACGATGGTGTTTCATTTCAATTACCTAAAGATTCAATGAAATTAACTATCCCTAAATTACCCAAAAACGTTACAATTGCAAGACTTGAACTTTTTGCTTCCACTTCAGAAGATGAAATTGCATATTATAAAAATGCAATTGGTAATACTGCAGCTGCTCCTGAAACCGGTCCTGTAAGAGCCATTAATGTTTTTGCCAATTCTAATTTTGTTGCTTCAATTTCTCCTAACCCAAGTTTATTAAGAGCTGATAAGATTGGTAAGGAATTATCTGCTGAAAAGTCTTGGTCTCCCTTAGCTTCTTCTGGTGCATTCGATGCCTTAAGCTATGAATTAGATTTGACTTCAATTTTACCTTTATTATGGACAGGTGATGTTGAATTAGAAATTGAAGTTGTTTCTTTAATTAGATCCTCTACCATGGTGGTTCCTTTAGTTCCTGGCCCTGTACCATTACCTGGCTCAGACTTGGCTATTGATATCAATAGATGGGATTTAACTGGTAATTTATTAGCTTGGGAATCACCTTTTGTCTCCAGAGCTAAAGGTGAAATCTTAGTCGCTGACTCCGAATACAAAGGTACCGGTATCTTAATTGGTCCACCAGGTGGATTTTATCAAAATCAAATCGTTAGATCTACAATTGAATCTGGTTTGATCTCTGTTTTGAACTTTACTTTATTTGACAACTCGACTTTATCATTAAAGACAACTTTAAACTCCACTTCAGGTGCTATTTCTTTAAACCAAAAGAAAAATGGTCCTGCTCCATCAGAAAGTTTAACTTTAATAAGTACTTCCAAATTCGGTTTAAGTATTGAAAACAATACTTTAGAAACTGAAGATGAAACTGAAATTGAAACATTGAAGAAGAAAAAGACTCCATTATCAAGTGCTTTATTCACTTATAACAAGACAACAGCTTTCCCTATTATAACTAAAGAAACATTTGCCTCAACTCCAGTATGGGGAAAGCCAATTAATGGTTCTTTGGAAATCAAAGTAGGTTACGGATTCCAAACTCAAGTCAATGGAGTTATTGATGTTACTTTTAACTCAAGACAAAATTCAACAATTGAAGATAGTGGATCTGTAATTACCGAATCATTAGTCTTAATTGATTCAGATGCTATGTTATTCCCATTTTCAAGACAAGTAACTGCAGAAAATGGTGTTATTACTAAAGATACCGATGTTTTATTTGATTTACTTGATGAATTTGAAGAGTTCGATTATGATATGGAATTCGATGAATCTGTTTTCTTAGGTGAATTAATATCAGATGAAAAAGTACAAATTTTAAATCAAATTTCTGACTTTGAATTCTAATTTCTTTTTTCCAACTTTAATTCCCATCCTACCTTTGATCTTTAATGTTTACTATATTGGTTTTCTCTTTGTTTTACATAGTGTTTTTTTTTTGTCGTGATTTAATATAAAGTTTTATAGTTTATTTTTTGAGATAGTAATATAATGTAGATTGTACTTAGAATTTAACAAAAAAGAGAAAGAAAGATAGAAAAAAAAGACACAAAGTGGAAACAAAAAACGAATGATAAGAATAAAGATACAAAAGTAGGGGATAGAAAAAACACACGCAAACAATAAAGACAGTAATAATAATACTAATGGTAAAAACAATAGTGCAAAGGGCAGGTCTAGTTGCATAACTCTATTTTCTTTTTTCTGTATTATAGTTTCTTACTTTATTTTATCAAAATCCAAATGGATTGTCAGCTGTAGCATTAGCTAAATTAGCTCTTTTACCAGTAGGTTGACCAACTAATCCGCCTGATACACCAGCATTACCAAACCCAAATGAAGTGGAAGGTGGCGCGTTTCCAAATCCAAGACCAGTAGGTTGACTCACCAAAGGCTGGTTTAATCCAGTATTCATACCCATACCCATACCCATATTCATACCCATATTGTTGTTCATATTATTGTTGAATCCTCCAAACTGAGGCTGAGGTTGTGGTTGTGATTGTGGTTGATAACCAGTTGGATTCATGCTCATGTTAGACATCATATTAGTCACTTGTGGCATCATCATGTTATTGTTATTGTTGTTCATACCTGCACCAAAGTTGTTCATCATACCGGTAGGTTGACCTGCACCAAATGAAGTTTGAGGCATAGCCATGTTAGGTTGCATAGATGGAATGAATCCACCAGTTGGTTGTCCCATACCCATACCCATACCTACATTTGTACCAAATCCACCAGTTAAAGCAGGAGGTAACCCACCTGTCTTTTGTAGTGGCATCATACCAGTTCCAAAGGAAGTTTGTGGCATTGTCATTGGCATTTGAGATTGTAATCCACCAGTAAGTGCTGGAGGTAAGCCAAATGATGTGGTTGGCATAGGTTGAAGACCACCTGTCTTTTGTAATGGTACTAAACCACCAGTGAAAGCTGGGTTCATTGGAACAGCAGCAGCACCTGTACCAAATGAAGTTGTAGGCATAGGCTGTAAACCTCCTGTTCTTTGTAATGGAACCAAACCACCAGTCATAGTTGCAGGCAAACCCATTCCAAATGAAGTTGTAGGCATAGGTTGTAAACCTCCTGTTCTTTGTAAAGCCATCAAACCGCCGGTTAATGCAGGAGCTAAATTTCCACCGGTTTGGAAAGGCATGAGGTTAGAGTTTGGTCTTGAACCTGTCATTGCGCCGGTTAAAGCTGGAATCATGGTAATTGGCATGAAACCTGTTGGCATTGGGAATAAAGCACCAGTTTGTTGAGTTGACATTGTGGATGCAGTCTTTTGGCCAGTCATAGTAGGCATCATGGCATCAATTGTTGATTTTTGACTAGATGATGTAGCAACTGGTTTTAACAATGATGATGAGCCCCCAGTAGAAGATTGTTTTGCTTCTGCAGGTTTGATATTAACCAAATCTTGAATAGATCCAGTGATTTGAGGAGTAATGGAAGCTTGTTGTTGTTGTTGCTGCTGCTGAGCACTGGTAGATGTAGTGGCATTGGCTGGTTTCACTACCCAAGCGTCATCCTCAAATTGAGGTTGCTGTTGTTGTGATACTTGGGAGCCAGTCTTGTTATTTTTAAGAGCACCGTCAGCACCGGAGAACAAGCCACCATTGGCAGTGGATGCAGCAGCACCAGTAGCATTAGCATCAATCTTATTTCTATTGAATTTGTTGTCTAAGAATTTGTTGACTCTCAAAATATCACCTTCTCTTAAACCTAATGTTCTCATCAAAGATGGGGAAATGTCTTGTAAAATAGATTCATCCATTTCCTCTTTAGTGAAATTCTTTGCATATCTTTCACAAACATTAGCATCCACGCCACAAGAAACAAAGAAATCAAACCAATATTCATGTAATTTAGAGTTGTATGGAATTTGTTCAGTTGATGAGGTGGTTGGAGCTTTTGTTTCTTGAATTCCAGATGATGATGAAGTAGTAGCTTGAGGTTGATATGATGAAGGAGCAGATGTTGAAGAAAGAGCTGCAGTTGGGGTTGGAGATTTTTGTTTCTTAGGTTTGTAATTCTCTAAAGACATACCTGTAATTCTTTCAACATATTCTAAATCTTCACTAGATAATTTAGGAGCAGCCACTGCAATTTTAACACCATTAACTTTATGTAAATGAATCTTACCATCTGAGCAACCCAAGAATTCAGCTTCAACTTTGAAAGAACCTGATCTATCAATCCATGTTCTTACTCTATGTGGGTTAGGTTTTGATGGATCAGAAGTGTTTCCATTTGATGAAGATGAAGATGACGAAGCTTTTTGCTTTTGTTCTCTTCTTGCTCTTTCCTTTTCATCAGCTTTTCTAATTCTTTCTCTTTCTTCACGATCTCTTAATTCTCTTTCCTTTTTACTGACTTTACGTTTTTGTCTTTCTAATTCATCATGTTGACGTTGTAATTCTCTTTGTTTCTCTTCAAGAATCTGTCTTTCCTTATCCTTCTTTGCCTGTTGTTTCTTTGAAGGAGAAGATAAGTTTAATGAAGAAGATGAAGTTTTTCTACTGAAGAAAGATCTTAAACCTGAAGAAGAAGATGATGAAATGATTTTAATGTAATTAGATGGAATAACACCACTCTTGCCAGAGCTAGTTGATTGGACCATCCACCATTCCTTAGATTTCTTATCATTTAAAATAATAACAATATCACCTTCATAAACAGTCAATTCATCAGAAGAAGCAGCTTCAAAATCGTACAAGATTTTACCTTGTTTTTTAGAGGATAAGTCTTTACCACCAGTAGGTTGAGATGCCATTTCAACTTCTTTCAAAGCATTCATTGAGTTCATACCTTTCAAGTCACCAAGAATAGCAATGATTGCATCGGCTGCATCTTTAGAACCTGCATGTAATTCATATGAAGAATAAGGATTCTTAAATTCTAAAAACACATGTTTCTTTTCACTGTTATAATTCATCAAGTCTCTAATTGACCAATCTTCAGTAACACCGTTTTCAGTATTTTTGATTATAATTGTGTTATTACCAATAGATAAAGAAGATTTTCTCTTTTTACGACCATCAATTTCATAAACTGGCCAAGTAAACAAATCATCATGGTAGAAATCCTGTTCTTGAGTTGAAGGAGAGATTGAGTTATGACGGGAAGTAGAACCTCTTTTCTTGACGGGAGAAGAATCTGAACGTGGTCTCGAAGGCATTGGAGGTGGAGCTTCTTCTTCTTCATCATCTTCTTCTTCATGAGTGGAGTAAACATCGTTATTAACATTAGATTCATAGCCACCATTATAAGAAGAGTTGTTGTTTCCACTTGGCCTTGTTGGCATTGGAGGTAAAGGCGTTTCATCATAATTTTCTTCTGGTTCTTCTCTCTCTTGTGATTGCGAATGTGATTGTGACTGTGTACTAGATTTAAGGTCATTTCTTTGAGGTGGAGGAGGGAAAGAATTCAAAGCAGAAGATGAGCCATAGGCGGAAGGATTAGCAGCAATTGAAGTAGCCGCAGGTGCTGTATTTGCAGGTTCGACGTAATTAGAAGGAATAAAACCAAATTGTTGATTATTTAAACCTACTAATAACCAATTTTCATCTGAATCATCGAATAAATCGAATATTTGACCCTCGGTGAAAGATAATTCTTCATCTGTTCTTTTATCATAATCATACAATGCTGTGACTTTGCTTTTTGGATCAGCAGGGGTGATATAAGTTGAAGGAACAAGACCAGTAGGTTCTTCAACGTTAGCATCTAAGATTCTCTTTTTAACTTTCCACCAATCATCGATATCTGATTTTTCTAAAAGATACAAAAGATCATTTTCGACAATAGACAATTCCTCTTGATTCAATGCCTGGTAGTCATAGAGTGCTTTGTAGATACCTATGAAAGCCGTAGACATGTTGAGACTGCAAAGAGGACGTGGATTGATTGATTAGATGCGACTTATGTTGACTTCAAATGGAGTAATATATATGGACAATCAGTGGGTGAGATCAATTGGCTGAGATTTAAACCCTTCCCAATTTCCCTTTCCTCTCTCTTTCTCTCTCTCTCTCAATTCAGCTCAATTCAGCTAGCTCACTTCAAATCTCACACTCTCTCGTTCGCTGCTATGTGTCTTTCCTTACAAAACATCTGTGCATCTTTGTGTTTGTTACCATATAGGGTAATACCTGCTACTATATTACTCGATGTGGCAATATGGCAACTGCTGCTCTGCTGCTGAGTTGCCTTATTGAGCGTTTCTATGGAAAGAGATTTACCCCTATATCCACAATAGGAAGTAATTTATATATGGCATTGCCCGATTAGGCAACTATGACTTTTTAAGAAACTTTATGCATGTAATTAGATGTCCCAAAGAGGCAATTGCGAGGATCTTCTTCACAGCCTTGGGCAACATGCTTCTTTTTATCTATCTTTACTTATTATTATGCAGTTAAAACCAGTGCATATCATTTACTACACACACTGTTAATAAACTATATGCTATACACTATATAGATACTTAAATTAAAGAGTGAATCAATCAATCTGTACCTTTTAAAACTGTCAATTTCAATTCTTTTATCCTTTGTGCTTACTTAATTCACAATTTTTGATCTAAATCTTTCTATTCTTCTGTGATTTAGTTTGATCCCTTTCCTCGTCTTTCCTCTCTCCTCTTTATATATATTCTATATCATTTCACTATACTTTCATATATCCTCTTCATATCATATATCTCTATAATATACTTGGCCCACACTACTCTCTCATACTACAAAGGTTATAATTATTGTCTGTCTTTTTTTGTGCTATCATCCCTTATCCCTCTTATATGTCATTTGCATCTCATAATATTAATAAAACAAATTGATTGATTGTTTCAACCCCCTTTTATAAACTATAATACTTATTATACCCTATTATACCCAAAATTATATTTTATTTACTTTAGACTTTAGACTAGTTAGATCAATATCATATGAGTAACTCAAATATTTACAGTGGATCAAGCGGATCTGATTCGTCTTCTTCTTCTTCTAATGCAAAAAAATTACAGCAATCTATATTAAACAATGATCAATTCTTTGCTTCTAATTTGATTGACGATTTCAAAAAATTTAATTTGAACAATAAGAATAACAATAATAATAATAATACTCTTGATACCCCAATTACACCTTCAACTAATACTTTCAATTTCTCTAATTCAAATCCTTACTCAAATTCATTAAATGACACCCCCACTTTTGCATTAAATACGCTTAACCACTCTACTTCTAAAAACAATAATAAATTGGAATTATATACCCCAACTTCAGATATGAATAATGAATACTTTGATACTGTCCATCATCAGAACATTAATAACACTAGTACTAATAGCAATAATTCGAATGTGTTAGGATCTCCTTTAGATTTTGAAAATATTAACCCTTCAAAATTTAAGAGATCAAATAGTTTTTCTCATCAGCAACCTCAACCTCAACCACAACAACAGCCTCAACAACAACAACAGCAAAATGCGTATGTCTTAGATGAGTCCACTGATGTATTAGCATTATCTAAAGATCAGTTTGGTTGTAGATTTTTACAAAAAAAATTGGATGATCCAATTAATTTCCAAAAAAACTTTGATTTAATATTTTCAAAAATTTATTTTAAATCAACAGATTTAATGATTGATCCATTCGGTAATTATTTGATTCAAAAAATTTTTAATAATTGTCAACCTAATGAATTAAATTTAGTTATTGAAAATATTAAACCATTTGTATTTACTATTTCTAAGAATCAACATGGTACTAGAGCAATTCAAAGATTAATTGAATGTCTTAAAACTAAAGAAAATTTCAAAAAATTTCAAGATTCATTAAAACCATATATTATAAACTTAATTCAAGATTTAAATGGAAATCACGTTATTCAAAAATGTTTAAATAAATTTAAAGATGATCATAATGATTTACAATTCATTGTAGATTCTTTAATTTATGATCAAAAAGATAATTTAATCAAAATCTCAACACATAAACATGGTTGTTGTGTCTTACAAAAATTATTAACAAATTTAAACAATTCTCAAAAATTTGCAATTTGTAAAGAATTAACAAACTCTTATAATTGTATTAATATAATGAAAGATCAATTTGGTAATTACGTTATTCAATTCTTATTATCCAATTTATTAAATTTATCAAATTTTAATAACTATAAGAATGAAATTAATAAAAGATTAATTAATGTTATCTCACCTTATTTTCCTGATTTATCATGTCAAAAATTTTCTTCAAACGTAATCGAAAAAATTTTGCTGATTAAATTGGTGGATGATGTTCCTCAAACTCAAGATCAATATGATGAGTTTTCAGATGGGTCATCTTCATCTTTAGATGATGATTTGTTAATTTTCAAACAAAATCCATTATACAAGCAATTGGTCAATCCGTTGGTGTTATCAAAATTGATTAAGGATCAATACGGAAATTATGTGATTCAAACAGCATTTGAAAATTGCTGGGATCCTCAATTGAAATTAACTTTAGTGGATTTAATTAATCCTTTAATTCCCCAAATTAAAAACTTGTCTTTTGGTAAGAGAATAATTAACAAGATCTTAGAGTTTAATAATTCTAATACTACTATTGCTAATAATAATAATAATAATAATTTTGCTGGTTCTACTTCACCTTTAAGATCAAGCTCGTTCTCTTCTATGAATAACAGTCAAACTCCAAACCCAATTCACTTGGATTTATCATTGCTAACTTCTTCTTTGTCTGATTATCCACTCGATAATTATCAATTGCTCAATAATACGCCTTTGAACTTAAGTCCAACTTCAATGGTCACGCCATCAACATATGGTGGCTCATCGCAAATTCAACCGCTTACACCTCATTCACCAACATTTTTCCAACAACCTCAACAACCTCAACAACCTCATCAGCAACAACAGCAACAACAAACACCTTCGCATGCCATGAACCCAAATTCAAGAACTACATCTTCTTCATCTATTTTCCCTACACCTACAGTAGCACCATCAGCTTCAAGAAGATCAAGCTCAAGTTTTTCTTTCAATACTCCAAATTTCTTTGATTTGAACAGTAATTACAATTACTCTGGATCAACTGCTACTACTGGTTCATCGGGCTCAAATGATTTAAGTAAGCTCAATTTGAATAATAGTTTGAACTTGAACTTAATTCAACAATTAAACGGTTTGGCAAAATCAGATGACCCATTCACCTTGTCAGGAATCAATAACTTGATTAACATGGGAATAAATAACCCATTGAACAACTCACTTAATACTCCAACGTCTGTCACTAATCCTATTCTTATGAACTCATCAATTCCAAATTCAGCAGCAACGATACTGAATGCAAACAATAATAGTAACAACAATAACAGTATTATAAGTAACATTCCAATGTCACCACTTCAACAAGCGGGGCTTGTAAACAATACAAATGATAATGCTACAACAATTGATAATTTTGGAGAGAAAAGTTCTGGTTCTGGAGTTGGTACAATTGGAAGGACAGCTTGGTTTTCTAGCAATGATGTTGAAAGATTCATTTGATTTGCGTGTTTTGTTATCATGATGATATTACTGATTGTTACTTGTCGTCTCACGATCTTTTACTTTTTCATTTTTTTATTTTTGCTTTATTATTCAATTATTAAATGTATTTAATTATTGTTATTACTATTCTTTATAAACAAATTCCAATTGTTCATTTTGGTTTTTACTTCACTTTTTTTTTATTTACTATATCTTTTTATTTTGTTTCCAATTTATCGGTTACGTTGTTGTTCCAAGGTTTGCTTTGTTTTTTTTTTTTTGCTTTTTGTTAAATCTGCTTTTACGTTTTTTTTCTGTGTTTGCTAAATATTCTTCACTTATTTACTCTGGTTTCGGTTATTTTTCAGGTTACTTTTTTCGGTTACTTTTTTCTCTTTATCTTGGTAAATTACCAGTTTTACTATTGTTATTTTTCATTCAGGGGGTTTCTTATTATGATCCTTATTTTATAAATTTATTAAATAAATGGAATAAATATACATATATGTTTTTTTCAACTTTCGACTTTTAATATTTTAATTTTAATTTCTACGACGCTTGCTTTTAGCTCTATCCCAAGCACTTGCCCTCTTACTTTGAGCAGCGGTATTATTAGACCTAGATGAAGAACCATTAAAATCTCTACCAGAGTTATTAAAGATACTCCAATCTTCACCAAAGAATTCATTTTGTTTCTTCTTCATTTTCTCCTTAAATGATAATTTTGTCTGTGATTGATGAAGTCTTGTGAAATTCTCTTCTTCATAACGAGTTATCTCAGCTTCTTTCTTTCTGTCCTTATCGGTCTTAATACCACCTCTACCATGATCTAAAATCGTAGAACCAATACTGTGCTCTACTGATGGTGCCTCACTTATGTCTTGCAAGTATTCATCCATACTCTGTAAATTACGTACTCTTTTAGTTTTATTTGATTCATCGTCATTGAATTTTCCAGCTGCTGCTTGAGGCGGAAGCATGGCTGAAATCTTAGGTGGTCTATATTTCTCTCTGCTTGCTGAAACGCCTGACCCTTCTTCGTCGTCCTCCTCTTCTTCTTCATCATCTTCTTCTTCATCATCTCCAGAGTCTTCAGATCTGCTATTACGACTTCTTGGTTTTGAAACAGGTGCAGCTTTCTTAAGTAGACTTGAAGCATCTGGCCTGTATGATAATCCATCTTCTTCGTCTTCAGAATCTTCTTCAGAGTCCTCTTCGGAACTTTCGTCTTCATCTTTTTCATCGGCGTCTGAAGATTCTTCACTGTCTGAATGTTTCTTGTGATTTTTTTCATCGTTTTCAACTTCATCCTGCTCCTTCTCACGCCTTTGATAACTGCTTACCAGTTTGTCCAATTGATAAGACAACTTCTTTTCAAGTGATTTTACACCACGGTCAAGCACAACTCTGTCAACGACGGAATTTTCTATGGCTTTATCTCTTATGCTCTTAACTTCATCAAGCTTCTTCTCATCCTCCGAAGTCAAATAATCAATTCTAGAACCAAGAATCAAAGCCAAATTATTCAAGTAAGACAATAAAGCGTGATTCTTCAAAGAAAGTAAAGATACACCTTCAAGTTTAGTCTGTGATTTCTTTGATTTGCCCTTGTTTTCCGCTTTTATTAGTTCTTGAATGAATTCAGGTGCATGATCTATATTGTGCAACGAATCTGCAAATTCGCCCAGAGTATCCACTGACGCAATAGTGGACTTGAGAGACTCTGTGATTTGTGCAAGTAATGGATCCACTGACATTATTCTGCTATTTATATGGGTAGTATCTGCTTGCAGTGATCTCTGGGGGGACTATGTTTAACTTCTTTTTTACTTAACTCTTCTAAACTACTTTACTTGTCTTAATAAAACTGTTTCTGCTAAGAAAAAAAAAATTTTGAAGCCGCCCGATTAGGAAGGAGCTTCTCACTGTAGATTTTCCTTTTTTTTTTTTTTTTTTTTTTTACTTATACAAGAAATAAAATGAATATGTAAAGCGTAAGGAACTGTTTACCTGCGTTTATTTACCTTGTAGACTGTTATCTGCATCCCACAGCGCCAATAAGTACTCAAGATGGTATGTATATTACTGGATTCACTGTTAGATAGACAAATAAATCCATAAATAACAAGCATTACTAACACATTTCTCACTACAGCCTCAAAACGAATATATTGAGAGACATATTAAGCAACATGGTAAGAGACTAGACCATGATGAAAGAAAGCGTAAGAGAGAAGCAAGAGAGTCTCATAAGATCTCTAAAGATGCCCAAAACTTGAAGGGTTGGAGAGGTAAGCAATTTGCTAAGAAACGTTACTCTGAGAAGGTTGCCATGAAGAAGAAGATCAAGGCTCATGAAGAATCTAAATTGAAAGGTCCTAAACAACCCAACGAAGATGATGATAAAGAAGCTTTACCTACCTATCTTTTGGACAGACAGCAGCAGAATACAGCAAAGGCTATTTCTTCTTCCATTAAGCAAAAGAGAATGGAAAAGGCAGACAAGTTTTCTGTTCCATTACCTAAGGTTCGTGGTATCTCTGAAGAAGAAATGTTTAAAGTTGTCAAAACAGGTAAATCTAAATCTAAAGCATGGAAGAGAATGATCACAAAACACACTTTTGTTGGTGAAGGTTTCACAAGAAGACCAGTCAAGCTCGAAAGAATTATTAGACCAGCAGCTTTAAGACAAAAGAAAGCTAACGTTACACATCCAGAATTAAAAGTAACAGTTTTGTTACCTATATTATCAGTCAAGAAAAATCCACAATCTCCAATGTATACCACCTTAGGTGTATTGACCAAAGGTACTATTATCGAAGTCAATGTCTCTGAATTAGGGTTGGTTACCGCTGGTGGTAAGGTTGTTTGGGGTAAATACGCTCAGATCACCAATGAACCTGACAGAGACGGTTGTGTTAATGCTGTTCTCTTAGTTTGAGTCTATTTTGTTCCCACTTTATCATTCTAGCTCTACATATATTTATATATCTATCTTTCTGGGTTTTGTTTGTTTCCATTGTTTGCACAGCGCTATATAGTCATATAATTACCACATGATCACTATAATAATACGTTTACTTAGTAGCACTTACTGTTTATTTTGGCCTTAGTCTTTAACTGCTTGACTATGTAAATAGAGAGAAAGTCTTTCTTAACTATGGCCGGAGTCGAAAAATAAAAAGCTCGCACTGCCCCAAACGTTTGTTTATGAATGTGAAGTACGCATATAGTACACACTAGCAACTTAATTAGACAGCTCTTCTTTGATTCTTCGGCTTTGGTGGTATATAACTAGTTCTAACATTAGACGCATACGTACCCTTACACATATAGCAGCTTACGTGGAGATCCATAATGCAGCGTGCAGAAGCCACTGGCATAAAAGCCTCCAGTGCGCAAGTTTTGAACACCGCCCATGGTATGAAGTCTCTCTCGGGGGATGACGAAAATGAGTACGAGGATCAGGAAGATCATGTCCACAATAACAATGATAAAGAAGGTATCTCTGCTCCTAAAAAGAAAAGAAAGAGAGTGGCTAAAATAGGTTGTTTCAAGTGCACTTTCCCAGGATGCGATAAAGTTTTTGGTCGCTCGGAACATTTATCAAGACATCAACTGAATCACAATCCTAAAGAAATTTTCAGGTGTTCTTGGGGTGACGGTGAATGTGATAGGACATTTGTTCGCCGTGATTTGCTAGTAAGGCATCTTAAGAGGCACGAAGACAAGGCTCATAGAACTACTGATTCTCAAGCAGATAGGAAATTGAAAGCTAGAAAACCCTCTTCTACTCCTTCGGCAATAACGCCAGTCGCTTCCGGCATCACTGATTCTCCAAAGACTAATTCCAAACAGTTGGGCACGGCCTCTGATAATGATGCACCTGGTGAGGGGAAAAATCTTGTGGAAAGTATATCCAAGAGATCATGGAAGAATACGCCTGCCGACAGAAATCATCACTTAAGTTCGGTTAATGAAATTATCCAAATGAATTATTTAATGAGAGGTGAACCATACACCTTGGACGCAATAAGTAATGATTCAGTGGCTTTATCGAATTCAAGCAGCAACAATTCCATAAACTCTGCAAACTACAACTCTACGAACGTCAATGTGGCGAACAATACGCATAACAATAACAATAATAATAATGGTAATAATCTTATCAACAATAATACCTCCAGTCTGTTTGTTGAAGCACCAGAGAATCCAAAAGATATCTTATCTTGGTTATTTAACGATGACCAAATTAACAACAATTACAATTACAGCAACAACAGTAACAATAACAATGGACAGCAGCCGAAGGACTCATTCGATTGGATTATAGCTCCTAATATTGCGTCTACTACCAATTACTATCATTATAATGGCAACGAAAACCCACAAACTTCAACTACCATACATCCTAGTACGAGCTCTGCTCAAGGGGGTTTGAGTAATAGTATGACAAGCGGCATCACATCTAATCCTTATAGTCAATTTCCAACGGCTGACTCAAGTTCTAAAGGATTTTATTTAAATAATAACAGTGATTCTTTCTTCATACCTAGTGGATTTGATATGTCTCCTGACTCTATATACGCAATGTTCAATGCTCCAATTAACAACAAGGATGACAAAAGCAATAGTGACAATACAGGGGATTTTGAGGCTCAGGTTGAAAATGTAACGGCAACTTCAGCTCCATTAACTCCTAGATTTCCTTTGACTTCAAGTGATGCTCCTGTCAAAGCGGAAAAGCAGTCTCTTTTGGAAGAGGCTGATCATGACTTATCTAGTAGACCAACGGGAGGAGACGATGATTTGATTTCAGAGACTGCACTAAACCCTTCTTCAAGTTCCAGATATCCTATTTCAAAACACGCTTATGAGCTAAGCGATTCTAAGATTAGCCAATTGATTGAATTGATTCCTGAGCTTCGAAAGCATGTTGACTTTACAAAATCCAAACTTGAAAGAATCTTAGTCACATATTGGATGTATTTCCACCCGAGATTTCCTATTTTACACAAACCTACTTTTATAGCAGTTGAGTCTCCTCTATTATTACTATTTTCGATGTTTATATTAGGTGCCAAATTATCTATGTGTGTTCCAGATTTGACCAGTTCTATTGAGGATAAGTTGATTTCTCCTAAAAAACTTGGTGATGATATAGCTACACCTTTAAGATGGCTATTATTTGCATCTCCGTATTTCCAACCTCCTGCAAGGACATGGATAATTCAAAGTTTACTATTGCTAGAGTTTTATGAAAAAAATTGTTCTTCAAGAGAGCTGCATGAAAGAGCTCATTTGCATCATGGTACTACTGTTCAATTGTTGAGACGTTCTCCAACTTTAGGTGGACCGCCTTTGAAGAAAACATTACGCAATGAAGAGTTACCTGACAGAGATAGAAAACGGGTGATAAATAATGATGAAAATTTACAATTATGGTATAAATGGATTGACGCAGAGTCTTTGAAAAGGGCCACATTTATGTGTTTTTATATGGATGCGATTGATTCTATTTCATTTGGGCATCAAATGCTCATTTATGCCCATCAGATTCAGTTGACTATGCCGTGTGAAGACGAATTATGGGAGTTCTCACATACTGATGAGAGAAACAACATTCATAATAGCAATAATAATAGTGATGACAATAAAGGGACGTTGAATCGCAATGAAGGCGATCACAAAACTGAAGGAGCTGAACAGAAATTAAAAACGGTAGATAAACCCCAACCATTTTTAATTGTTCTAAAAAATATCTTGAATGGTATTCCAACAAAGACAAATTCATTGGGTAAGAAGGTTTTAGTTGCCGGTATATCAGCAATCATGTTTCAAATTCAACAGCGTGACATTCAATTGAGTTATGGACTGGATAAGTTTGGAATGTCGAATACTGTGGGTAATTGGAGAGATTTATTAACTGCAGCTTTTGCAATCTGGAGAAATGATGTAGGTGGCTCATGTTGCTCTTCTAAAACAGCAATTGAAAATATTTCAGCTGTGAACAACTTCAATATTAACTCGGAGGTGAACTCTTCACAATTCAGTAATAATGATACAAGGTGTAAATGTATTACTTATCATCTAGCCCATGTATTTATGTCAATTTCACATTATGATTTCATGATTTTTGCAGGTGCTCCGTGGCGTATGAATGTTTCACCAAGCAACGAGGAAAAAGGTCTAATTGTGAAAAGGGTCCACGAGTGGGCTAGGACAAATCATGCAAAGATGGCTGTGGTTCAGTGCTATTTGTTACTGTTTGAAATGTTTTTAAGTCCTCATGACTCCAAATACGACCTCAAGTACGATTATAATCCAGATAAAGACTTGTTTTTCAGAGCCAATGTCGTTGGGTTGTGCACTTTAGTTACCTGGACTTTCAATTTTATACACTGTGGTCCTGAAGTTGGAACTAAAAATCGAAAAATGATGAATGCGGGTAGTATACAAGACTATGAACCTCAAGAGGATGGATATGAGTATCTTAAGCGTATAAGACAAGAATTATCAGATTTAACTGGTGGTGAGATGTTGCATACTTGGTATACCGTTGAATCTGGTTCTAGATTTTATTCTAAATTAATTAAAGCTGTTGATTCTTTAATGAAAGTTAAAAAGAGACAAAATATTGCTGGGCTATGTAAACTGGTTGGAAACCTTATGATTAATGCGCAGTTTACATTAGGCCAGGAGATTGCCAGATTGATTTTATTCTGTGGTGAAAGAAGCATGGGATCACAGCAGGATGTACTCGAGAAAATGTATTACAGTTAAGCTTAAGTATTAATAATAACTATTAGTTAAATAAGATATAAAGTGGAATATAGAAAAAAAGAAACAATAAAAATAGTGATAATAGTCGTAAATATAAAGGAGAATAAAAAAAATGGAGGCACAAGAAGGGAAATTGATGTAGAGATTATTATTATTATTTGATATATCTAATGGGAGAGAAACGGGACACACGCATGAAATACAAGCCAAGAGTAGAAAAAGACAGAAGAGAGTAATGTGATGTTATAATATCAAGAACTTAACAGATGATAAAAGCATATGACCCAAATAAATAGAATGCTTAATGGATGTTTTCCAATAAAATAGAATCAAACATATAAAATCGGTAGTTTTGACATGAGATTGAGGTTATAGATTTAATAAGTTTGACAAAAAAAAACCTACCTTACATTCCCATTTGAGCTTGTAGTTCTCTGAGCGCTTTTTCATCTTCGTCTTCTTCTTCTTCCTCAACTGGTTGAGCTTTAGTTGGTAATTTCGGAACACCAGAAACATCAGGCAAACTAATCTTTGTCTTTGTATTTGTGATTTCGTCATTAACCATTTTGTTCTCTACTTCTTCTTGTTGCAATGCAGCCAACTCATCTTCTAACTCATCATCATCAATTTCTGTACCTAATGGTCTTGAAATAGCTTCTGAGATCTCTTCGCTTAATTCAACTTGTTCTCTGATATCATCCATTGTTGCATCCACTTTATCAACGTCGAAATCGCCATGTATTTTCTTCATTGCACTAGCACCTTGTTTCATGGCCTTCATAGTTTCCAAATTCAAGTTAGCACTTTCAATGGCTGTTAATTGAGTCTCTAATGAATCTATTTGATGTTCAATTTTCTCTAAATCAGTTTCAAACTTCTTCTTTTTCTTTAAAGCATTTTTAGCTAATGTTTTATTACTAGTAACATATTTTCTAGCTGCTGTATCTTGATCTTCAATCTGCTGCTGCAAGTAGCTTGATTTCTTATTCAATGTTGAGATATGTTCCCTAAGATTGACTATAGCCTGTTTAGGTGAGTCTTTCTTTGCTTGTCCGCCACCAAAAAAACTCCACATTGTTTTATCTTATCCTTAATTATGCGTTTATATCTATGTCGGTAGGAGAGTAAATATCCAGGAAGTTGGATTCAGTTATGTCACACTTGAATTCCAATTATAGTATCAAATATCTTGGTATTGAGCAAATTTGAAACCAGAAAACTAAAACAGGCAACTCACTTGATATCTTGATTAAGTGATACAGAGTGAGTGAGTTAGTGAGTGAGTAAGTGCACGATAGAGCCTGATAGTCAGCAAACTGAAACAACAATCGATCTTCCAGTTGCGTATATGTATAAATAGCAGACCCAAAGTGTCTATATCTATGTAACGAAGCTTATAATATAGCTGCTCTAACGTTTGTATTAGCTTAATCTATGTATCTATCAGCCTTCTGCTTCTTTCCTTCTTTATCTCTGTGCTTTCTCTTTCTCACTCACCTTTCTTTATTTCTTTCTTTATGTCTCTCTTTATTTCGCTGTTCTGGGCTGTGTTTGATTATATATACAACACTTGATTCTGTTGTGATGTGGTTTTTATGTACTGGTATTGTGCCATAAGGGTAGATGCAAAATTTATTTTATATTTCATATATATACTGTGTAGATATATTGATGTAAATCTAGCAAAGCATAGCATTAGGAATTAAACATGTTTGTCGTCTATGGTGAGGATATTCATGGGTTCAACGGCGCCAGTCGGTGATAAGTAATCATCGCTGTACCATAATGCCATCCTTGATATAATTCCAGCAATGACAAATGCTGAATCTTCTTTTTCATCTTGTTGATCTTCAATTGCAAAATTAACAAATGGCCATGAGTGAACGTTGTTCTTGCGCTCCCAAACTTTAGTTCTACCGGATCTTTGTAACAACGCTCCAAAATCTCTTAATTCCTCATAGTTCAATTCTTCAGTTCCATAGGTTAACAATATACCAGTCTTGGGAAAGGCTTTTTCCCAGGTATTGATATTATTACAATGTCCTGGACTATGTAAAAAGTTAAACTTATCACTACTATGGCCTTTGTTATTGGGAATATAGTTTTCACTCAAAATTCTAATAATTTCTGAAGTCAAGAAATCTTTGCAACTATTATTTGTTTCAGTTGATTTTATTGAAGTGGGATCATCTAAATGGAATTTCAAAATAGGTGAGATTAATATAGCTGCAAACGGTTGAGCGATATCAATCTTTTCCCACTCATAATCAACAGTATTAGTATCTTCATCAAATATAGCGTAATCTGGAGCTGTTCTAAACAATAAGAAACTTAAAACTAAATTAGCGCCACTTGAATCTCCAGCAATAATTATGTTTGCCTTGGGGAAATTATTGATTAAATATAAGTAACCTAAAATAACATTTTTCAGCTGTTGGGGAAATAATGCATCCTTTGAAGGTAATTCAGGTAATTGAGGAATAAAAATTCCAGGATTTTTAAATCCTTGAAAAAGTAATAAAGAATGTAATGTCATCATATATTCGGTATAAAAATGTGACCCTGAACCCAATAATGCAAAATTTGGAATGTAATAAATAATTATATCGTGGTTTTTACTGCTCATTGGTAAATCAATAGCTTTTAAGATACATGGAGATCTAATCCATATACCATCCAATGGTGATTTTAACTTGTTTAGTTCATCATCATTGCCACTACTATTGTTATCTTCAACTTGTAGTTGTAGATCTTCACTACGGGTATTATCACCAGAGTGATTGGGATCAACCTTCTCATCTTCCAATAAGTCACCTTTAATAATACAAGAATAGTCACTGTTTTCGATACCTTGATAAGCCTGCATAAAACTTCTGTAATCAAAAAACCTTTTCCAAACCAAATTAGCAGCAAAAGCAGAATAAATATTTTTTTTATGTTGTAACTCACCATCAGATTCAGTGTCAACAATGCTATTAATGTCATCGTTACCTTTCTCATTTTGTTTAGTCGACTCAGGTGTACGTATTGATTGTTTTTCCAAAGAATATGAGTAAGCTAACATAGGAATAAACCTCGTGTATAATTTCAACAAGACATATTGTTTCAAAGTGCCGTTTCGATCAACTTCATCTTTAGTGTTCAAGGGCCTAACGATCCCATTCATCAAAATATCAATTGGCAAAGAAACGACTGTTTTTTTTTACAAAACTCAGGCAGTTAGTTAGACTGTCAATATATGGAGTGAAATTAGCGTTTAGTTGTATGAATAATTACAAAAGAGAATGTTTTGGGAGAAAAATTGCAATACTTGGTAAAACGGGTAGTTTGCAATCATATATGTGAAGACTATAGCCAAGAAAATAACGATATCCCATGCTTTATATTCTCTCATCTTAGTGATTCAATTGCAGTATATTCTATCTGCTGTTAGTAAGTAAACATAAGCAGACCCAACAGCTGTAGAACGTCCACAAAAGAAAGCAGTGATATGTTATAAATTAGATCATTTAAAACAAGGTTTTCAATTTACTCGATTTTTTGATTCTCATAATAGATAAAGACAAAGAATGCAGTTTAATTTTTATGTTTATTATATTTTAGTACAAAACCTGATTAATATGGATGAATAAATGGATAGATGGGGATATATAAATAAAAGGTAATCATGCAGCTTATTTAGTTAATTCAGCAAAAGTCTTGTCTAAAGCAGCGACTAAGATATCAGCATGTTTGTTTTCAAAGACTAAAGTTGGTCTTAATCTAATACCAACATCGGCACAAGCACCGATATTAATACCGTTTTTCTTCATAAGGGATAAGAAAGCGGCTCTTTCATCAGCAGATGGACAATCCCAAGCAATGAAACAAGCTTTACCCTTACCTCTTAAGTTAGCAATCCATTTAGGATATTTAGCTTGTAATTTCTCTAATTGAGGGAATAAATAATCACCAGTTTGCTTAATGGATTCGCATAAGTTCTTATCAACAACTTCTTTACAGATAGCAGCAGATAAAATAACTTTAGTTGGATCACCACACCAGGTGTTGAATTGTCTGTATGGGAAGTTTGGAATAAATTCAGGATCATGGAAGAAATAACCAGCAGATTGCATTTTCTTTGAGAAAGTGACTAAATCAGCAGGTGGAGACATGTTATAACGTTCATGTTCCCACATAATACCAGTGGCACCACAACCAGTTTGAACTTCATCAATGATTAATTTAGCACCGTATTTTAAAGTGATGTCTCTTAAACCTTGGAAGAAAGTAGCAGAAGCATGATTATCACCACCTTCAGATTGAATAGGTTCAACGATAACACCAGCAATAGGACAATGCCAGCTCTTGAATAATTCTTCAACTATATCAAGACATCTTTGATCTTCTTTATCGTTATATTCGGAGTTATCTTCAATTGGGTATTTATAAGCTGGGAATTGAGCTTTTGGCCATTTGAATGAAGGCATATCCATTTTATGAACTGGTTTAGATCTAGTAACTGAACCAGAAGCAAATAATCTACCATGGAAAGCACGTTCAAAGGACATAATTGCTAATTCTGGGTTACCTGGAGCTTCATTTTCCATACAAGTTTCTTCTTCTTCCTTAGAGAAAGGAGTAGTGAAACCTCTCTTCTTGGATTGATAGTTAAAGAAAACAGCTTTAAAAGCTAATTCATTAGCATCAGCACCAGATAAAGCATTCCAAACATAAGTTTGTTCTTTTGGAGCGTATTTTAATAAATCCTTTTGGATTTCTTCAAAATCAATACCTGCAAAATTACCTAAAGCAGGTCTATTGATCATTGATCTGACCATCTTGTCAGAAGTAGCAACTTCTCTTAAAGCAGGGTTATTGTAACCTAATGGGATAGAAGCAACTTGACAGTAGACATCTAAGTAAGTGTTACCATCAGCATCAACGATATAGTTACCTTGAGACTTATCATAGTCACATAAGAAGTAGGTACATCTAGTATCATAAACTTCAGACAAGGACTTGATCTTTTCAGCATTAACTGGACCTGGAATGGACTCAGTTACGATCTTTGGCTCAGTTGGCTCGGAGGGAAAATAATTAACACAAGCAGACATGGTGGAGTGAGTGTGATGATTTAATCTGTATTACAAGACAAGAAACAACTGTAAATACAAAAGCCAAGTTAGAAAGAAAGGGTTAAATCAGCCAGAAAGAATGGAGGAAAACGGACAACTTTTTATACCACCATATAGGTCAGGAAAAATACCCGATAAGAGAAAACTGCCGCTAAGCGCACTCTCACAGTCTCACAGACTCTTTACTTAACTAAGAAGGACAAGCAGCAAATTAGCGGGTATTTGACAGCTGTCGGGCAGTGCAGTTGTTTTTGGTGCTCGGTTTCGGTTGCTGGGTGGTAATTAGTTTACTTTAGTCTAGTTTAGTCAGGTTCAGCTAGCTGTCGAAACTACTACCTGTCTCATTTAAATTACCTAGTTTGTATTTGGTTTTGGCTATTTTTGAGAAGTTGTAACATTATTGCTAGTTTCTTAACTGATTCTTAACTGATTACAGTGCCCTACAGAATGCCCTTTACAGATTGCCCTACAGGTTCCTTGTTGGAATAGCAATAGCGATGGCGGATAATCAGATGGCATTAATTAAATTAAAAAAAAAAATGATATCAAATTAGGCAAGTTAGTGAGTAAGTACGTAGTAAATAATAAACTCAATAAATAATTAACTCAGTAAATAAATAAATAAGTAAGTAAACTAAACAGATAGGTAAACTGGACAAATAAGTGAATTAGAACAATTAAGTGAATGAACTATTATTAAGGACAAACTTCAAATTCTTTCCATGCACCATTATTGAATCTTTTATAAATGATTCTTCTATCGCTATTAAAATCAACAAAATCAACAAAATTAACAAACATACAAACAACGACAAAATTATCAATCTCTTTTAAATTATTATAATTCTTACCATCTACTCCTCTCTTGATTGAATCTAATAATGCTGCATCTGAATCTGTTACTAAAGTTCCTGGTTGAGGTTTAAAAAAAGATTTTTTGATACTTCTACTTAAACTCATAAATACTCTTTCTCTTTCATTATACCATTCTTCATCGGTAGGAGGAACCAATTCTTCTGGTTTTTGTAATCCTAATTGAAATAAAGATGTAGTACTTTGATCTAATTTACTTAATTGATTAGGTGATATTATTTTAAAATTTATAGGCTCATCAATTGAATAATTTTTCATAGGAAACATTTTTTCTAATTGATCTAATACTGGTTCCTCTGGATTCAAATGATGTGGGTTTGTAACTCCATTAGGGAGTAAGGATATATTCGAAGCTGAAGGATCACCATTTGCAAGTGGATAAGAAGTGACATTATTATTATTAACGGAAGAAATTGAATCATTAGTGTTATTATTATTGAATTCATTCATTACTGAAGCATTGTAAAAAGGTTTACCATCAGTATTGTAAGGGATATTTTGTTGTGATTTTGATATTTTCAAGTAAGGTGTCTTGTCTGAAGTAATAACTTTAACAGTACCATTCAATCTTAATTGAATATTTGATTTAGGAAACCAATAACAAGCTTCAAAATTAGGATTATTTATCAATTGTTGATATTTATTTGATCTTTTATCAGTGGTAAATACAATGACATTTGTATTTGAATTATCAAATAAGAATCCACGATGTACAACGGTTCGTAATCTAGGTATATTGAATTTTATATCTTCATTTGTTTCTTTATCTTTAGTCGATATACTTTCAATATTTGCGAATTGAAAAGAAATAAACGGACTTGTTTCTAATTCATATGAAATTGCATTCTTTAAAATAGGCACCCAAGGTGCCATTATTTCAAATGCACCCATTCTTTTAATATATTTTGCTCCTTTAAGTTCTGTTGTGAATACCTATATATATATATATATATCTTAGTAAAGTCCGTACTTTAAAAGATATATATATTCACTAAGTCAAAAGCAAATGGATATATTGTAGAATTGCAAATAACTAATATATTTGCCTACTCAATTATCTAATCAATTGGCGTAAACCACCTATGTTACGCAAACGCCTGAGTAACTGATTGCTTATCCGCCTATGCCCGTTTTCCAACCTGAGGTGAAACCAAACCAAGTGCGATCAAGTCAATTGAGATGCCTCAGTAGCTGGGGAAAACAACCACCAAAAAGAGCACTTTAAACTAGAACTATGGCCCAGAGATACCAATAGTAATTGAACTATGTGGAATTCAAGAGAACAGTGAAAAGATAACAAATACTCAATCACCGATCCATCCATCCATCCATCCTACACAACAGGCTAATAATTAACGATCAGACGACATCAAAAGCAGCGGAGAGTGAGAGCCACGCACCACGCACGGAAAAAATCCACAGAAAGAGCTGAAGAGAAAGAAAGACAGGAAAAAATTAATAATGAAAAAGCCGCCGCGGCTCGCTGCCCTGGCACGTTTTTGCTGGCTGTGTATAGGTGCAACATTGTTAGCTGTTGTAGTGGTGGTAAATAAATTGTGTAGTATCTTCTTCTGTTGGCTTGATATATGTATCTTGAAGCTCGTTTCATAGCATGTATGCATGTATAAGTAAATGTTGCTTGAACTGCACAAGTTATAATTGTTGTCTTTGTTATATAACACAATTTGCTCTTATGTTTAGTTTTATCCCAATTACTATATGTTAGTGGCAGACAATTTGGAAATTAATATTTAAGAAGTCAATAAAAGCTGTATGTAATACAACGATGTGGAATGTGGTATTTTATTCTCTTTTGGCGGTTACTTTTCACTGAAATCATCATTATTGGGTTACGTGTTATAATAGCTTCTTGCTGTAATGCAGCTGCAAAGTAATGTTATTATTATTAACTTATATATGAACTTATAAATATTAAAAGAAAAACAATCATAATCAAAGATCCAAGTGAGCAGCTGCATGCTTGTTATATCTACCTCCTTTAACGTCATAATTTTCTAATTCTTTGTTAAATTTGGCAAACATTTCAGCTGGAATCTCAACAACCTTGTTATTTTCAGAGTTTCTAGTTGGGTTAGAAGAAGATGGAATAGGTAAGATCTTAGGAACTTTAGCACTAGATTCAGAGACTTTTCTAATCCAATTCAATGCAAATTGAGCAGGTGTAATATTCAACTCTTTTGCATATGTTTCAACTAAATTAGCAATCTTTAAATTATGTTCAAAATTCTCACCTTGAAATCTTTCAAAATGATGTCTCATATCACCTTCTGGGATATCCTTTAAAGATTTTAAGCTACCAGTCAGCATACCTCTAGATAATGGAGAATAAGCAATGATTGGAATACCTAATTCAGCACATGTTTCAGCAACACCATTACTTAAGATATCTCTTGAAAAAATGGAAAATTCGACTTCAACACATGAAATTGGGTAAACGGAATTAGCTCTTCTGATAGTCTCAGCTTTGACTTCAGATAAAGAAATACCTTTAATTATACCACTTTCAACATGTGGAACAATTCTTTTAATGACATCCTCAACTGGAGTCTTAGGATCAAGTCTTGCACACTCAAAAATATCAAATGTATTACCTGGGAAGTAAGAAGCGATATTTTTAATTGATTTTTCAATATATTCAGCACTTACATCAGGAGTGAAAGTCTTTAAATCTATTGAACCTTTAACTGAACAAACAACTTTAGATCTATAATTTGGGTATTTTTCGAAAAAAGCTTGAATTAATTTTAAATTGGCAAATGGCTTATCTGGTGTATTGTAAAATTCACCAAGATTTAATAAATGAACACCTTCATCAATTGCGTTTTTAATAGTAGCAAAAGCTCTTTCGTATTCAACTGGATTTGGGGTCCAAGTTAAGGACATCAATCCGTATCCAGTAACTCCTTTAATTGCAACTTTTGACATTTTTTTCGAAAGATTGTAGTTAAATTGATTTGTAATAATAAGAACTGGCTTATTCTTTTTTGGGTAATGTATGATACTAAATACTAAATACTAAACTAATCAAATGACCATCGAATTCAGTTGATGAAAAATGGGAAACAGTTTGGGTATTTATACAATTGAGTGTAATAGTCAGACAGCTATATTTCAACTTGTAATATAAACCTTAATTCCATTAACCAAAGAGAGAAGAAATGTAAATACTGTAAGTAAGTAAGTAAGTAAGTAAGTAAGTAAGTAAGTATAAAGAGCAAACATAGTTAAGGAGAAGCTGCTAAATTCCGGATTGTGCAGGGCACGTCCTTCTTCGATGGAGTTTAAAAGCTTATTTACGGCGGGGTTTTCAGGCTGTGCTTTTCTGGGATTAGTCTATCTATCTTCCGGAGTTAGAGTTGGCGTTAGCGTTAGAGGTGGACTCTAAGTTGGCTTGTGTTGGATATAACACTATAATTATCTATAATTGCTTGGCGGCTGCTTAACTGCTGCTTAACTGCTGCTTAACTGCTGCTTAACTGCTGCTTAACTGCTGCTTCAGGCCTCACGCGTTTAGTATTCTCCTTAATTTACAAGACGTTACAGAGATTTTTGGACTCCACTTCTATCTATGTATTGATGGCATAAATACAGGTACACAGGTATTTAGAAAATTATAAATCTAGATATTTATCAGCACCAGCAAAATATCTTCCGCCTTTGATTTCAAGCTTTTTCACTTCATCGTTGAATTCTTCAAAAACATCATCGGGAATATCAATTACTGTGTTATTTTCTTTGTTTCTCTCTAAAGTTGATGAAGAAGGAATTGGAATCAACCTTGCTGTTTTTGAAGTTGATTCAGACATTTTTCTGATCCAATTCAATGCAAATTGTGGGGGTGTCATATTCAGCTTCTTAGCATACTCGAATGTTAATTGAGCCACTTTGAAATTCGTATCGAAATTTTCAGGTGTAAATCTGTCTAACCTAGTCTTGAATCCTGTAACATCTGATGATTTTGTGATAGTTCCTGTTAAAAGCCCGTGAGATAAAGGTGAGTATGCAATTATTGGGATTCCTAATTCTGCGCATGTCTCTGAAGTTCCATTAGTCAATATTTGTTGAGAAAAAATTGAAAATTCAACTTCGACACATGAGATTGGATATACTGCATTGGCTTTTCTTATGGTCTCAGCTTTAACTTCAGATAAAGAAATACCTTTAATTGTTCCCTTTTCAATATATGGAATGAGTCTTTTAATAACGTCTTCAACTGGAACATCAGGGTCTAACCTTGCACACTCAAAAATATCAAATTTGTTTTCGGGAAAATAAGAAGCAATGTTATTAATCGATTTGGCAATTCCTTCATCTGAAACATCGGGAGCAAATTTAACCATGTCAAAACAACCTTTAACGGAACAAACACACTTATTTACGTAATTAGGGTACTTTGTAAAAAAATCTTTTATTAATTGCAAATTACCCATTGGATTTGCAGGAGTATTATAAAACTCACCTAAATTTAAAAATGTTACTCCTTGATCAATAGAGTTCTTGATAATTTCGATTGATTTATCAGTTGCGATAGGTGGAACACGGCTAGTGAGTGACATTGTACCATAGCCAGTGACACCAGCAATAGCTAATCTTGACATTTTTCAATTGGATGATCAATTATTTATGTATTAAATTTATACTGTTTCAAGTGGAGGATCTATACAAAATTTGAATGTATCAAAAATCAAAAAAAAAAACACTACACTCAGACCTATACGCTTTATATATGAAGGAAGCAACAGCACCAACCCACACGCCCTAAAAAGAGACAAGCAATGGAACCAATGTAAAAAAAACACAGGGGCTAACGTATATTACTCCACCTACTTAATCAATTTTTAGCAATGTTGCTAAGAAATCTAAGCAAGATAAACTCCGTTTGAAAGCCTCAATAAGGTATTTGAAATGTGGAGTTAAGTATAGTAAAAACCGGCTTAGTCAAAAAAGCAAAAAAAAAACACACACTTACACATATACAAAAATAAAAAATAATAAACCCGAGTATGCCGCCTTCGCTTACTTATCATTATCCTATACACCTATCAACGACCTACAGCAAGTCACAATATGTTAGAGATGTCGTAGTGTTTTGCGAAGCTAGGGGTAGTTGAGACAATGTTTGAAGTATACGCAGCTATATGTCAAAACTGGGGCTTTTTGCCTTGGATCAAAACCTAACTCCGGCCATTCCCGAATAGGTTGCTTTCGCTTTTACAATTACTTTCATAGATAAGCGTCCTTCTTTTTCAATGTTGTTTGTTTATAAAAAAGTTATATATGTACATAGAATATTTTATTGTTCCGTTAATTTTTTTTATGATGAATAAGATGACTTGTTAGTATAAGTGAATAATATAAAAAATGTTTTTTGATTTGATGCAAAAATCACCAACCGAATGATTCAGTATGGAGATAAATTTCTTTAATTTGACTATCTGTCTCCCATATTTTAGATTGTAAAGCAGCAACAGAATTACTAACTGTATTTTTCAGTGAGTCTGAACCAGATGATATAAACATATTTTTGTTTCCTAATATTGGCTTGATTTCTGTGTTTATTATAGAAGCGAAATCAGGTTTGAAATAATTGATGTTAACTAATGATGTAGAATCTAATGTCTTTTCTTCGCAAAAGTCGTGTTTCTCATCAATTGAATCCACTGGTGTAGAAGCTCCTGTGCTTTCCTCAATAGGCGATGCTGAAGGAGAGGTTGAAGGAGATGTTGAATTAGCATCATAACAACAATAAATATTGATCTGGACGTCACCGGATTTCAAAAGTTCTTCAGGAATGTAATTAATTTGTTTTTGAATCCATTTAAGATCATCTACATGCATGACAACCCACTCCAATCTAATCTTCTGGATTCTAGAAAGATTATATTTCATTAATTGTGCACCACGGAGAACAAAAGGTAATACTGCTGTAATTCCTGATCCAGATGCCATTAAAAACAAATTTGTGAATGATTCCATTACTCTTGGTGTACTTCCATATGGCCCATCAATATAAACTTTCATTGGTTTTGAAATTTCTTCTGAAATGCTATCATAGATTTTCTTTGTGAGTCCTTTCATTGGCTTGATTATAAGTTTAATCTGGTTAGACTCATCCTCAGGAATATTGGCTATAGAGAAAGGATGGTTATCTAGAATTCTTAACCCTGGAATTCTCAAGAGTAAGTGCTGACCTGGGTACCAGTAAAAATCATTTTTGGAATTGTCGATCAGAATTTCAAAAGTTTCATCTAATTTGCTACTTGAACTTGAACTGTTGTCGTCGTTAAAAGAAGAAGAAGAACTCGATGGTTCTCCTTTCAATACAGAAAACTTAGAAGCAATTGAAGATCTTGTCTTAAGAAATCCACTTCCTGGTTTCAAAGCCGTTTTAGTAAAAATTCTCCAAAGCACTTGTGTACCCCAGATAGTTACAGTGGCATGTAAATAATTTTGAGAACCTAAAGTTGGATAAGCATGGATATATAAGGAAATACAAAATCCGACACCTGAGATCCAATGCAAATGAAAGAATAATTCATACCACCAATTTCTAATAGAAGTATGTGAAGCACAACATAACCAAACAAAGAATAGAGTTGGAGGAATACCATTGACATAATAAATATTTGTTTCCATTTGATACTTGATTCTAGCAACACCACCTTCAATTGTATCTTGAACGTAAAAGGGAATGATATGAACCCACATTAAGATAAAACAACCGATTGAAACCCACCTGTGATATACATTAATTTTCTCATATGAAATACCAGTAAACCAACTAATTAAATTTGATTTTCCTGAAAGCATCAATATAAATGGTACAAATGCTACACATTCTAATCCTGCTCTAACTGCTAAAGGTGGAGAACCAAATCCACGGCATTCACGATACCAAAAGTGAGGAATCAAAGTATAACATAAGATGTATAACAAAGAAGCTGATACTATTATGATGTTACCTACTGATGAAGGGATTCCAAGATAATCGCATACTCTTTTAGGTAAAGATCTATAAGAGATATAACGATTCATAGCCGTTATTTTGTTAATGAAATTAGGTTTAGAAGGTAAATGCTTTGAAAATTTGAAATCATTATCATCTACAATACTAAAATATAGTCTTTTAAGGATGCATAATCCTACAATAACTGCAAAATAATAAGTGATATATTTGGGATAAGCAGCTTGTGAAGCCCATGGAATAGCATCTTGAGAAGCTGTGTATTTAGTCATGTAATCATCTGTGTCCATATCTGCAATACACCAAACCCCATCGTGATACACGTCTCTTTTGTCTAACATCCTTGTCTTGATTTTGTAAGATTGAATAAATTGGTTGAAGTAAATAGGAATAAGTTAAATAAATAATTTGAATAAAGTTAAAAAAAAAAAAACACAAAAGCCAGACGATCCACCTGTGATGTCTTGAGATGCAAGTCGAAATAGGTCACCAAGCAGGCACTTTATGAGTCAAATGAGTGAGCCAGTAAACTGATACGTGGAGCATATAAATATATAGCTGTTTAGCAGAAGAAACCAAAGACGTTGGACATAATATATATATATATATATATACCAGTAGAGACCAGTTGATAAAAGTGCCAAAGTGAGCAAAATGAGCAAATTAAAACCGGGCGGTGTGCTTAACTTTCTCGGTTGATAATCAAAGCTACAGCGTAAAATATGCTCGTCTTAGCTTAGCTAGCTTAGTTAGCTTAGCTTAGCTTTATCGATAGATAGATAGATAGTCACTTAGATAGGTGGATAGATAGGCTGTTTATGGTGTTATATTCTGTTGTAGTATGTGTGTTAACTATGGTTTGCTGCTTCTGGTTTGGTAAAGAGAGGAGGGTTGATGGTAGATGATACAAATAGCTCTTTGCTGCTATACAATCATCTTCATATTTACTTATGTTTTGCAATTAACCGAGCACTAGGAGTGAGTGATTTACAATTATTGCTCATTTTATACATCTTTTCGATCAATAGGTCTTGACATGATGGGTGAATTTCCGAGCAGACCAGTAATATCAGCTTTTATACCAATCTGGATTTTATTTGCTCACGCTAGTTTTCCTTGATGCTTTGATATATATATATGTTAAGTATCGAATGAGTATTAAATTTACACACAACATTATAAAATGTAATATCAATGCACGGAAGCAAACTTGCATGAATGGCAATTTTTTTATCTTTTTGATCTACAATTCTCCACTATATTACATTCAGATGGCTTGTTTGCTCAAATGGCTATTTTACACTTTCTTGCATTAGGCGAGTCTAACTTTTTGACGTACATGCTATGCCCATAACTTAACGTCAACTCTAATATATATTTGGCCACCTCTCTCAACCTTCTGTTATAAGAATGTTTCATTAATTTGACACAAAGGCACAAATGTTTTTTTAATTGCTTTGAGTCGGTATAAGTATAGACGATTGGAAAAATGTCAATTGCTTCAACATCTGATAACGCCTCGCATAGGAGTCAATTCGATACTAATAACGATAACAACAGTGAGAGCTATTCTAGCGATGCTGAAGTAGTCGATGATGTGATGAACAGAAACAAAGAGACAAGACCAAATGAGTTCCCATCAACATTCCATGAGATCATTTGCCTACTGATTTTAAGTCTTGCTCCAGCATCAGCTAGTATTTCAGCGGGTTCTTACATGATATCAGTTGAAGATACAGCTGAGTATTTCAACGTTAATGGAGGTATCCAAACATGGCTTCCAGGTTCGGTGACTTTGGCTAATGGATCATTCTTGTTGCTCATGGGTGGATTGGCTGATAGCTTGGGACGTAAACAATCTATCGTTATTTGTTTTGCTGCTTTTGCAATTTGTTCGTTAATCGCTGGGTTTATGACCAATTTTATTGCCTTGTGTATATTCAGAGCTTTATGTGGTGTATTTATTGCTGGGGCTACACCTGCAGCTGCTGGTATTATTGGATCTGTCTATATTCAAGGTTCAAAAAGGAAAAATCGTGCTACTGCTATGTTTTCAGCAGGTGCTCCATTAGGTGCCGTTATAGGTTTTATCGTTGGTGGAATTTGCGTTCAATTTTTAAGTTGGAAGGCAATCCAATGGTTTTATGCTATTATATTTGGATTGATTTCCGCATCTGCTGTCTATTTTGTTCCAAATGACAAACCTGAATTCAATTATCAAGATTTAAAAGATCATTTGAAAAGATTAGATTACGTTGGATCAATTATTTCACTGGCTTCATTTATATTGATTTGCTTTTCTTTAACTCAAGTCACTGCTCTAACAAGTGGTTGGCATACACCATATATCATAGCTTGTTTAGTCGTTGGATTAGTTTTATTGATTGTATTTGTGTTATATGAAGTATATGTGACTCCTTATCCTTTAATGCCCACACAGGTATGGAAAAGCATGAATTTCTCAATTGCAATGCTAATAATGTGTTTTACCTGGTTGCAATTTCAAGGAGTTGTCACATACTACGGAATGTTATATTTTGAAATTATAAAAGGTTACTCTCCATTATTAACTACAGCATGCTTCATGACTATGACTATTGTGGGAACGATAGTGAATTTGATTGCTGCTGTGTCAATGCATCGTGTTCCAGGAACAATATCTATGGCTATTGGTTGTCTAGGTTTTCTTGCATCGAGTATAATTTGGGCTACTATGTCTGTAGATAGAAATTACTGGTTGGGTCCCTTTTGGGCATTTGGATTGGTTGTAGTTGGTGCAGATTTAACATACAATGTATCTAACTTGGTCACTTTCTCATCAGTCACCCATGAATTCCAAAGCTCAGCAGCAGGAATACTAAATACGATTATCCAATTAAGCGCTACGGTAGGTTTGGGCATATCGTCTACGATAATCAAGGCTAAAAACCCAACTTTTGGAACACCAACGCAAAATGACGATGTTGTAAAGTTATTTGAAAGTTTCAAATACGCTTATTATTTTGCAATTGCCTGTACTGCAATGGCACTATTGTTATGTTTTGCTTTACGTGTGGGTAAATTTCATGAGCCCGATGGAGATGAAACTCAAGATCAAGATCAAGACACTGACGACATTGAGGAACAATACAAGCCAGAAAGCCAGGTCGATACCGATTGAATAATGTTCAATACTACACATACTATGTAAATTATGCTCCATTCGCTCTCTATATATGTGCTATATACGTACGCTCTCTTTATATGTGCTTTGCTTTTCTTTGCTAACACATACGCTCTTTATAATTTAAACGCTAACTAATCCCGCTATACTACCACCGACACGCTCTTCACTCTAAAATCTTCCCTTTTTTTTTACCTCTTCCTTCCTTTCACTCTATGCGTAATAGAAAAAAAACAAAAAGTTCACCAAAACAAAACGCCGAAAAAAGACAGACGCGCTGCCTCTTTGGTACAAACACTAGGCTTTTCAACACTAATAACCAAACACTAAACACTTTTTTTCAACACTCCAGCCATACAAACAAAACCACCACTCTGCATCCCTAATTATCTTGTGTTTTCCTGCATTCTCCCGATCTCCACCTTCGCTCTGCTCAAGCTAATCATTTGCTGTATCTATCATCAGTTACTAACCACTCTTTGAATCAGCCGTCGTCAAGTTTATCTTGGAGCTACTAGATCTGGATCCATATCACCACACCACTCCTCTAAGGCGCATCATTTACTACATTCTCAACTGATCCAATTATAGGTCTAGAGCAGAATCACCCCATGGCGACCCTGATCAATAAGCCCGCTGCTTCGTCTTTTGCTACGAAAGCTGCAGTCATGGCCACTTCGACCAATACGACTAACAATAATCAGATAGATAAAGTTGTCGAAAGCGTAGCTAATGCCAATAAAAGACTGTCACAGACTTCGACTAGCTCAAATAAAAGAAAATCAGAAAATTCAATTGGCCCATGGAGACTAGGGCGTACTTTAGGACGTGGCTCCACTGGCCGTGTGAGACTTGCCAAACATTCTTCATCTGGTCAATTATCAGCAGTCAAAATTGTTCCAAAATCAACAAACACACAAGTAAATGAAGCTTCAATTTCTAATGGCCAAAAGAAGAAAAATCCTAAATACGACGAAAATGGCTTGCCATATGGAATAGAACGTGAAATCATTATTATGAAACTTATCTCTCATCCTAATATCATGGCTTTATATGACGTTTGGGAAAACACAAATGAACTTTATTTAGTATTAGAATATGTTGAAGGTGGTGAGTTATTCGACTATTTGATTCGTCATGGAAGACTGACTGAAAAAGAAGCTGTGAATTATTTCAAACAAATTATAAAAGGTGTAGAGTACTGTCATCGTTTTAACATCTGTCATCGTGACTTGAAACCAGAAAATATTTTACTTGACAAAAATCACAATATCAAGATTGCAGATTTTGGAATGGCTGCTTTAGAAACTAACTCAAGATTATTGGAAACTTCATGTGGCTCACCTCATTACGCATCTCCAGAAATTGTAGCTGGTAAAAATTATCATGGTTCACCAAGTGATGTTTGGTCATGTGGTATCATTTTGTTTGCGTTATTGACTGGTCATCTTCCATTTGATGATTCAAACATAAGGAAACTTTTGCTGAAAGTTCAAACTGGTAAGTTTCCTATGCCTAATCATTTGAGTCCTGAAGCAAAAGACTTGATTTGGTCTATGCTTAGAGTAAACCCAAAGGAAAGAATTTCAATCCATGATATTTTAAAGCATCCATTGCTACTCAAATACCCTGATTTATCCAATGCTATTTACAAAGATCATTTACCCTTTGATGACACTGATTTTGATTTATCTAAACCAGTTATGAAGATAGACCACTCAATTTTGAAAAATTTACAAACATTATGGCATGGTATTCAATTAAGTAAGATTGTTGATAAGCTACAAAACAACGAGAAGAATTATGAAAAGATTTTTTATTATTTGTTGTCTAAGTACAAAGAGAAACATTTTGGTGATGAAAATGAGGAGAACAAGAGCCCTCATAGTCACAGCCACAGTAATAGTAGTAATTATAGTTATCCTTTGAAAACCAAGCGTTCAAACACCAAAATTAAAGACGTACTATCGGATTCATCTAATGTTTCCAAAAAATCCAAAAAGCATTCATCAATTGCATCTCAATCAGTAACTATGACCTCAAACCAAAGGAAACTGTCTAGATCAGGAAGTTCAATGATTATCAAAACGACGATTCAAGATGAAAATGGTGAGATTTTAAAATCTGTGACTAAGGAAATGCCTACTGCTTTGTCTACTATTGAACAATCAACAACACCACCTCCACTAGCACCAGCTGCAAGGCAACCATTAAAGAAGAGAAGTGCTAATAAGTTGAATATAGCGGCTAATACCCAAGCTCAAGTCACCACCGCATCATCATCAATGAAAAAATCTATTAGTTTCAAATCAACTAAAAGCAAGAAAATCTCTAGGTCAAATACGTCACAGAGTAATAGCTCACCCAAGAAATCAGTTTCTGGGAAAAGCCTCAATGGGTCATCGGTGAAAATGCTAGGCAGGTCCAAAAACGAGTCCTTCAACCACATGAACTCAATAACAGTGAACCCTAAAGACTTACCTGATTTACCTGACTTGGATCTAAGTGAGTTTAATTACCTTGTTGATACAATCTTTGAGAATAATGAAAATGACGATTCAATAACTCTGAACTTTGATTTGGATTTTACCTCATTGAACGAAAACAACAATAATAACCACAACAACAATAAAGCATCACCAATAAGAAGCATCAAGAACAGCAAGAGTTCCAAGAGTATTAAGAGTATCAACAGCTACCAACAATATTCAAGAACTTTGAATCCTAAACTTTCCACTTCAAGATTAAACTCAGCTAATACCAAAAACGCATCATCTGTACTTGAAAAATTTGGAGTCAGAATGAGTAGATTGGACCTTGGCGCATCTAATGGAATATCTACGGTAGCAACTCAAAGAAAGGCACCACCACCACCACCGCTACCATCTACATCTCCGCTATCAAAGTTGAGATCGGCTTCATCGTTAGTCAAGTCTCAATCTTCATCAACTAGAAACCTCAACTCTTACATGTCTAAGAATCTAACCCTCACAGAGTACAACCAAAAATTAAACGGTACATCCTTATCTAAATCAACAAAAGGTTCAATGAAGAAAAATAAGTTGAATTTGAAATTATCCCCTTCAAATACCAAATCATATCATTCAGCTGAAAAATCCGTGGATTATTCATCTGATTATGATGGTGCTTATTCTTTGCACTCCGCTACTCAGGTTCCTATCACTACTCCATCAGCTAACTTATTCAGCTTTGACGACATGAAAGTATCTCAGCAGAAGCTCACGTCAACTTCCAACCATGAAGAAGTAGAACAAGAAAAAGAAGCCGTCTCAAATACTGTTCCACATGATGATGAAAGTGGTAGGTTTGCCGATGCTGAATTAGAGAATGAGATAGACATTTTTCAAGTTATATTTGATGATGTTGAGTCTTCTGAGCAACAGCTCAGACATCACCGTAAAGTTGAATCGGTTTCCACTCAAGATTCGCAATTGAATAAAGTCATGCAACAACCATTCCCTACGATAAGATGTTCTTTATTAGCTAATTCCAATTATGAGATGCCTGAAGGTAATAGTAGCAACAAGAGGTTGAGTTTTACACCTGAAAAGAGAAAGAGTATAGCTACTGTGAAATCGACAAATAGAAAATCTAAGTCAGGTACTAGTGAAAAAGTAGTTGAAGAAAGACAATCAATGTTTGCTGATCCTGAAGATGATTCTATCCCAATTACATTCAACACAGATCCAATTCATCGTGAAAACACCACAATTTTTGATGAAGGTGAACCTGCTGCTATTATTATTGATGGTGTAAGTGCAAATGATCTTACAAGTGGTAAATATGGAACTACATTAGAATTGGAAGATTCAGAAGAAAAGGAAAATACCCCAACCAAAAATCATAAGAAGAGACCATCTATGCAAAGCGCTTCTAATTTATTGTCTGATTTCACAATCAATGCTAATAAACCTGAACCAATAGTTGCAACCCATGCTTATTCTACTTTACCTTTTAGAAAACAGCAGCCAACTAATAGATTTTTCCAGACAAACAAGTTGGAAAATGAGCTAGATGGTATTGATTACGAAGTCCCCAATATTGATCTTAAGAATACAAGTAGTGGTTCGAATAAGAGTATTAGATTTTCCTCAATTTCTAGTGTTTCTAAAAGAGGTGCTAATCGTATTATTTCTAGTATCTTGGGTAACAAAAGTGATGAATTCAGCGATTCGATTGAGATTTCTCCAATCGAAGCTACATTTGAAGAATTAGAACCTGTTGAAGAACCCCAAGAAAAGCCCAGGGGAATTAGGAAACAACTTAGATTTGCTAGCACTACTATTGACATCAAGGATGATTTTGGTGGCATTGTAAACATGGGAAGTACTATCAAAGATGATGCTGATGTTACTGACTCTAATAGACCTAATTGGTTTATGAGATTTTTTAGTAGTATATCTTCTAGCGGTCAAAAGATGAAGCAGAATTTTAAAGAGAAAGAGAACAAAAAGAAGATCAAGAGTAAGAATAATAAGACAAAAACTAATAATACTAAAAAGAACAAGAAAAGAAAGAAGAATACTAAATGGCATTATAGAAAGACTACAGATAAGTTGTTTAATAGAAACAATGTATATTACATTGAGTCAAATTACTTATCTTCATCACAGCTGATTAAACATCTCGAACAGGAATTAACCAAATTGAACTCAGTTAGTATTCTATCTCAAGGATCATTGAACGGTTCTTCAATGAAGATGATCTCAGTATGCATTAATGATGGATTGAAGCAAAATGAGTTGAATTTCCACGTTGAAATAGAAGATCAAGAAGGATATGAATTTGGATTTGGTGGATGTTTTATTAGAATTATCAAAATTTCGCAAAATGGATCACCTAAATTCTTCAAGACTTGTTGTGAAGTTATTGAGAAAAATATAACTGATCTTGAAATGAAGCAAATATCAGACACTGAAAAAATCGACTGATTCAAACAATATACATATATATATATATATGCATACTTACATTCTCAAATTACATACATAATTACATACATAATTACATACATACATTTATTCACAAATTACTCATATAAAGTTAATAGATTGATCATTTATTTTATTCACAATAAAGAACAAATGCCCCACCATTTCTTACCGATTTCACAAATCATTGTGATTATTGCCAAATGCGTTCCTGTGGGGGAAAAAAGCAAATACTTAATATAGGTATATAAATAATAAAAAAAAAGGGTCTACACCCTCGTAAACGTTACGGCCGAGTACAAAACCTAAAATCCAGGCGCAAAAAGACATGAAGATACGCACAGCACAGTTCGTGCATTAAAAATGTAAACTATTTTTTTAGCGCCCTGTTTCAATGTTTAGATCAGCAGATCAAAAATATAGCCGTGCCTAGATTGAGGACATAAACATAAACGTAAACGTCGATATATAACTTCGCCCCTTAACTAGTATGACATACTCAAGCAGGATTTCACCTGTTTATGCAACATTATTATTTATATGTTTATTTAGCCCTGTTTTCTTTGTTTCATGAATTTATAGTACATTTTAGGCAAGTATATAGGAAGTCCATTTCTAAACCATCGAAGTAATTCTAATAGTGAATGTGTATACATCTATATAAACACAACTAGATACAACAGAAGCTAATAATCTATACAGATCTTCTTCTACTGAGAAAATCACTAGGAAGTATACCGTGGCTTATTTAGTCCAGCGTGCTTAAAAAAAAGCCGAAGAAAAGTTTTTCTTGTGTTTGTGAAAAAGGCTTTTTAAGGCTTTTTATTGTAACAGTTATTGATTACAATTCTCCCTCAGATCGTTTTCATGCATGTGGCACAGAGAGGAAAACTTTTTTTCCCTCGTTTAAAATTCCGGCTGGCGGTTGGAACAGTTTTTCCGATGACTTGCAAAGAAAGATATAAAACTTATGTGTTTTTTGGTTTGTCTCTGTGCTTGTATGTGTGTTTAAAGTATGCGACTACATATATTCCGAGTGCACGGGTCAACATGATATGTAATTGAATCAACACAAACACACTACAGGAGTTGATGTTTAGACTACGAGAGAGCCACCACCTTGACGCCAGCGAAGAAAAACCGTTGGCTTCCCAAAAACTCAAAAAAGCCTTTTCTCGTTTCTTTTTGCCGATTTTGACAGTAATTTTTTGAGGAAAGCAGGATATTTGCAGGATATTTGCAGGATATTTTCTGCTTTTTTTGCAGGCATTTTTTTTTACAACATTGTTCTGTATAGTAATAATAAAAATAGTTTACTACGTACATGATTTTTTTCTTTGTTCTTCTAAATATCTTAGTGCCTTAGCGCTATATTGTCCGCTGGGTTAGTTTGTCTTCACATGGGAAGATCAAAATAATAGATAAACAGATTTGTACATAGATACATATAGATACATATATATATATATAGTATATTCTGTTCCTTCGGAACTTTAGGATTTGAACTAATATAATCTAAAATAATTAAGTTAAGTTAATTTAAGTTATTTCAAATCAAGCCAAGCCAAAGCCAGTTTTTCAGTTATTTACAATTCACAGTTCTTTCTTATATTCTATTAAGTCCCCTTCATCTTTCCTTTTTCCTTCACTGCTAGGCTATTCAATAAATCAAAAGACTGCCTTTTTTCTAACACTACATAAATTGAATTTTGAATAATTTTTCTGCTTAATTCACTAAATTTTCAATTTAAAGACACCTCGCCTTAGTTTTCCGGTCTGCTTATATTAAATTTGAACAAAACTCAAATTGCTTAATACTCACTTATAAATAGTTGACATTATACACAACATAATCCATATAATTAGAAAAGCATAATAATGGACCACAGAGTATGTACCACTTTAAATAATTTTTTTAAAGAAAGCATGTCACTTGATCAAAATACTAACTTTATTTTTGAAAAAACAATACAGATTAGGATATCCATCATAGGTGATTTAGGAGTTGGTAAGACTTCATTACTTACACAATTTACACAGAATTATTTCCTTGAAGAATCTGATCCATATTTGATTGACACTTACACAAAATTGATTCGTTCATCAAATGAAAACGACTCTAATAGATATCAAGTTGATTTGATAGATACGATAGACTATGATGTATTTCATGAAGATTCAAGCTTGGCTAAGATTAAAAATTCAGATGGTTATTTAATTGCATTTGATGTCACTTCCAAACCTAGTTTTGACTCAGTTATTTCCAATTTCCATTTACTAGAAAAATTTATTGTAAGTGACAAAGCTGAAAACAGTAGTAATAATAAAACAACAGCAAGAACAACTAAAACGCATATTCCAATAGTGTTAGTTGGTTTGAAATGTGATTTAGAAACCGAAAGACAAGTTTCATCACCACAAGCATTAGAAGCAGTTAAAGAGTTACAACTACAAGGATATTTTGAATGTTCGTCAAGATTCAGTTACAATGTTGAAGCATTGTTTACATCTATTATTAATGAAATTACTAACGACGATACAAATAAGGATGAAAAGAGAAAAAAATCAATTATTTCATTACATAGTTCAAATGCAGAGGAACAAGGTATATTTGCAGTAACTACTAATAAACTACCTGCTTTACATGTGGCAAGAGAATTACCCGAACCTCAATCACAAAATTTGTCAAATATTGAATCAACTTTACAGCATCAGGAAGAAGAGGTTCCTCAGCAATCATCATCAGAAACACAGACACAAACAGCTAATCAAAATCATAGACAAAGACAGACAACAAGAGCAAATTCCAAATCTGCTTCTAAGAGTGAGTCTGCATGTTGTATAATTGTCTAATAACTAATCAAACATTACTTTCCACTCAACTTAATTTAATCCAAATTAATTCAGTTTAACTACACTTTGCTTCTTTTATTAGTATCATTATTTTTACCATTATTATTATAATTTATTGTTATCAATTTACTGCTATTATTTATTACTTATTACTTATTACTTATTACTTATTGCTATTGCTATTGCTATTGCTACTATTACTCCATGGATTATTAAAAACATTAAACACAGTCGGCACTTTTATAGAATATATATATGTCATTTCAAAATAAACTTCGTACTATGAGCGAGTAGAGTAGAGTCAAACATGGTAATGAATATTATCACAACATACTAAAATTGTTGCGATATACAAGAGCTCGGTAATTCAAGGCTATCGAGATACCCGAAGAGGGCAAGCCGAGAGACGTTAACTATGTACGTTAAGTATGGAGCGAAGAGCACGGTTAATGAACTGTCAATCACCTTAGCCCACTGTGGTTACCTTGATATAAATACTGCTGTATTCCATTTTGTGTTCATTTATGGTTTATTCTCACAGTGATCTGTCTCCTTGCCCATATATATCTATATCTATATCTATACGCCATTATAATACTATGTACATCTGGTTCACATAAAAGGGATCCGTATTTGAATGAGGACGGCGTGCCAGATGGGATTTGTGACTGTTTTTTTTTCCTTTTACTTTATCCCCACTCGCCCGGCACACAGTTGAATAGGTGAGTGGCAAAAGCCTGCTAAAGCCAGCCCAAGGCAGCTCAGGACAGCTAAAAGCACGGCACAAGCGTGTGAGAGTCACTTTATTTATTTCTCTATTTCTCTTGCTGTGACTGGCCGTTACCGGGCCGGCGCGAGATTTCTTTCTTCTCAGTAGAAGTGGCTGTAGTGGAGTGCTCTTAACTACGGTGACTAATACTGGGAACAAAGTAAGAGTGAGAGCACAGTGTTCTCTCTTATATGCCACACACATGTCGTATCTCTCCTATCACTCATATTGCTGCCAAATGGGAATAATATGACCCATATCTCCCTCTGTACACACACAAGCTTAGAGGCTATTGTTCAGTATAGGCAAAAATATACACAGATACACATATACCCCACAGAAAGACGGCAAAAACAGCAAAAACCGGAGTTTTAAACCCATCTCGTTGCCTAATCGGGCCAATGCGCACCCTCGCCATAATCACAATACAAAAAAAAAATAATTTTTATCGGTGACTAACAAGTTCTAGTTGGAGCTTGGGAGTTTGGAGCTGGAGTCTGAGTTGGAGTTTTTCATTTATTTATTCACTTACTTCACCCTCTTGTCAGATCTGTTTCTTTTCCCCTGCATTTTTATTGTCTTCAGATCTTGTCTCTTCTCGTTTTGTCTACTAGGTTTATCCTTTGTGAAGTTGTCTAGATACACACATATACAAAAATGTCTACTTCATCATTAGAGAAGGTCTCCCCTTCCGACTTTGTAGATCCAAATTCTTCAAATCTATCTCTTTCCTTGGAAGATAGAGAAGCTAAAGTCGAAGCTTTAGCCAAGGAATTAGGTATAAATCACAAGAAATTAATGTGGAAAATCGATCTTTGGGTTGTTCCTCCTTTCTGTTTATTATATTTCTTATCATTTTTAGATAGAGTTAATATTTCAAATGCTAATGTTTACGGTATCCAAACTGAGTTAGGTTTAGTAGGTAACCAATTCAACACTGCTATTTGTGTGTTTTTCATTCCTTATATCATTTTTGAAGTTCTATCAAACTATTGTTTGAAAATTGTTAAACCACATACTTGGTTATCTTCTTTGATTTTATTCTTTGGTGCCGTTACAATTGGCCAAGGTTTCGTTACTAATTATGGTTCTTTAATCGCCTGTAGATTTTTATTAGGTGTTTTTGAATCCGGTTCGTTTCCTGCTATCTTTTACATCTTAGCTAATTTCTACAACAAAGAAGAATCTCAAAGAAGATTCTCCATTTTCTTTTCAACTACTTGTCTTGCAGGTGGTTGTGCTGGTGCTTTAGCTTATAGAATCAATGACTTAGCTGGCGTTCATGGCCATTCTACTTGGAGATGGATTTTCATTATTGAAGGTGCTTTCACCATGGGTTTAGCCGTTGTCTTGTATTTCACAGTTGCTGATTTCCCAGAAGAATGTAGATTTTTAAATGATAATGAAAAACGTTTCTTAAAGGAAAAATTAAAGATTTCTCTTGGTGATTCTGGTTTTGAAACTAAACAAACTTGGAGTGATGTTGCTCAAGTATTTAAAGACCCAACCATGTATATTGCTGCATTATCTTACTTTGGTTTAATCATTCCAGCTTATGGTTATGCTTATTTCTCTGTTGTTATTATTAAATTAATGGGTTATACTGCAATGAATGCTAACAGACAGGCCATTTACCCATGGTTATGTGCTTTCGGTTATGCTGTTCTTTTAGCCTTTGCCTCTGATTATCTTTCAAGAAAACGTAGATTTGCAAGATACCCATTTTATCTAATGGCTGCTTTAACTGCTGTTGCAGGTTTAGCTATGGTCTTAGGTATTAGTAACACCGACAACTTGAAAGCTAAATATGCCGGTTGTTTCCTTTCAGCTATGGGTTTATATACTGCTATGCCTATTATTATCTGTTGGTTCTCTTTGAATTTTGGTGGTCACACTAGAAAATCTGTTGGTACTGCTTATATCGTTGGTTTTGGTAACTTAGGTGGTATTGTGGCCCCATGGTTATTCTTGAACTCAGAAGCTCCTGATTATACTAAAGGTTTATCCGTTTGTGTTGCCTTTGTTTGTTTCTCTATTGTCATCACTACAGTATACATGGCTTACATGATGTACTTGACTAAAAGAAAAGAATCTGAAACTTACAGAAACAAATGGAACTCTTTATCTCAAAGAGAACAAGTCATGAGAGGTGATCATAATCCTGATTTCAAATACTTGTACTAGTTGATTTTATGACTATCTTTTCTTCTCTTTCTTTCTTTCTCTTTCTTCGATGATGGGTTTTCATTACATCTTTTTTTAAAATTAGAAAAAAAAAGTTTTGTTTTTGTCTTTTGGCGGTTATATTTTTAATGTTTTATGTTACATTATGTGTTCACGCACACTCATTTATTTGTCTTCTTTTCTAATTCCTTCTATCTTTAATTAACTTTTGTTTAACGGATATGTATGTAATAAGCTAATAATGTACTTTCTATTTTAGATAAACTATTTGTTTTCTTTCTTTATTGGTAAACAGCAGTTCCCATTGAATTGTCTCAAATTGGAAATTTCGACTTATCTATGAAACAAAAAAATTATGAGAAAGCGAGATTTGTTAAGCCAATCAGTATACTATATATAAGTAAAGAACAGAGATACTTGTTTAATTTTATTGATGCGTAGCCTGGTCTCTCCACTAAATCACTTGAATACTAAAACATTTCTTTACAGGCAGACACAACAATGGTATGTCATTCAATGGCAAAAAAAATTTCAATCACTTAGTTAAGAACTAACTTCGAGTCAAAATTATATATGATTTCTGTTACTAACCTCTTTTATATACAAATGGACAGGATTTCACAAAGTACAATTTCAATGACATAGAGCCTATACCCATCGATCAAGAATCAAACGGGGACATTAATGATGTGATATTGTGCAAAATATTATACTCTGAAGAGTATAAAACAATCATGGGATATTTGCGTCGACTAATGCATGATAAAGAGTACTCTGAACGATCGGTGTACTTGACTGAACTTGTAATTCAAAGAGTCGCTGCACATTATTCAGTATGGCAATTTAGATTTCATTGTGTTATTGCTTTGAAACTGGATTTAGTCAAAGAGCTGGAGTGGTCTGAAGAAATAGCTTTAAATAATCATAAGAACTATCAAATTTGGCATTATCGTCAACTACTAGCTCTAGAAATGTTAAAAAATGATAAAAATGCGTATAAGCCATCTTTAGATACACCTTTGATTGAAATTATGCTTGATGAAGATGCCAAAAATTATCACGTCTGGAGTCACAGAAGGTGGATCGCAGAGAAGTTTCAACTGTTTCATGATAGCAAAGAATTAAAATTTACAGAGGATAAAATTAATGAGGATATAAGGAATAATTCGGCTTGGAACCACAGATTTTTCGTACAGTTTGGTAAAGTTAAAGTGATTGCTGGATCAACCATTTCTGACGAGATTATCTTAGGTGAAATCGAATATGCAAAGAAACAAATCGAAGCAGCCCCATTGAATCCATCTTCGTGGAACTATCTTACTGGAATTTACAATTTATTTAAAGAAAAACTAAACATAAATGACCTGGAGAGTTTCGTGATACAATTTACAAATGAAAGACAAAATGAATCTATTACAAAAATAGATTCAAATTACGCTTATGAAACGCTAGCCCAGATTAAAATTAATTCAAATCAATTGATTGAAGCTAAACGTATCTTTGAACTACTCGCATCTAAACTTGACAAAATTAGAGTCAATTATTGGAATTACAAAATTAATCAGCTAGGTATATAAACGAAAATATCTTTATACAAATCATTCACAGTTAAATATTTGTCTTGTATATGTATCTATTCGTTAATTTTTTAAATTTATTATACCATTTTATCTTGTTGCAGTCCATCCTACAATAATAACCAAGATCAGCAGTTACAAGGCAGTGCAGTTTTTTTTTCAAGTAATACTAAAAATAAATAAAAATAATTTTTTTTTTGCATTAATATAAAACTTATCCCACTAACTAGCCTTAAAATAGCCAAACTAAGGTATATTGCTATTAAAAAAAGTACAGCCCATGAGTGAAGCAAATAATAAAGTGCCTGAAGATGGCGTATATAGAATTATAGGAAACATATATTTATCATCTTATGAACCACTTGACAAATCAATTGATTTAAAAGAAAAATACAATATTACAAATATATTATCTATTCTTAGGCATGACATACCAGAAAAATACACTCAAGAGCCATATAGACAGTTGTCAATTGAGATAAATGACGACACAAATGTTAATCTGCTACAATACATATCACAGACCAATGATTTTATTTGTTCTAGCTTATTTCACAGCTTATCTCTTGCTGAGTTAAAATCCAAATCCACTGCTGATATCAGAAAGATGAAGCACGAGGAGTCCATACTAGTGCATTGTCAAGCTGGTTGTTCTAGATCGGTGGCAGTACTAGCTGCCTTCTTGATGAAGTATTATGGGATGTCATTGAAGATTGCATTGTATGCAATCAGACGTGTGAAGAAAGACGCTGAGCCAAATATTGGGTTCATGGAACAACTAGAGTTGTTTGAAGAAATGGGCAATGTTGATTCAATTGACCAACTTGCTGAGAACGAGAAGTATAAAATGATTGCACTTACGGACTCGATGAGTTTACTTGGTGGAGGAGAATTGATGATGGAAAATGGAGAAATCAATATTGAAGTATTGAACAAGGAGTCTTTTTACCAAAATGATAAGAAAAAAATTGAAATTAAAGATGATTTTATATTACGTTGTCGTAAATGCCGCCTGAAATTAGCTTCTGCATCTCAATGCATTGCTCACATTCCTCCAGCTGAAGAAGATGAGAATAGTCAGCAATCGTATTTCATTAAAAATGCATATAAATCTCGTCGTATTGTTGATATTCAAAAGGCTTCTGAGAATTGTACACATTATTTTGTTGAACCTTTAATTTGGATGAAAGAAGAACTATCACTTGGTGAAATTGAAGGAAAGTTTCATTGTGGTAAATGTGAATCAAAGATTGGTGGGTATTCATGGAAGGGTTCAAGATGTTCATGTGGGAAATGGATGATTCCAGCTATTCATTTACAAAAAGCTAAAGTCGATAAAGTTAAAACCCAGCCGATTTCATTACCTAATAAAATTACTCATAAACATGCCACGGTTGCGACAAATAAATAAAAAGCATTGTATTAAGTAGTAGGTATTTCTTAAAAGGATATATGAATATATGTATATAAATTATTTCGATACTTTTATAATATATTTGGGTACTACATATTTCATTATTTCGTTATGGGCGTGATTATTCCATAATCATATCGTAGTCAGAAGAGTCAGCAGTTTCATCATTCACATCATCTTGAGCAGATCCAGCTCTGCGTTGTCCTGTTCTAAAGCTAGAACCTGTATAATATGGATTAGTGGGTCCTGATAAAGACAAAGATTGAGGAGATGTGAGCCCTGTTTGAGCTAAACCACCTATTGTGGCTTCCGGATCCTGAGTGGAAAATGTTGTGGAATCAGTAGTTGCAGTATTTGATAAGGTTTCTTGAATAGTTGGATTCAATCTTCTTGTATTTGAGGTCACGATATTTTCATTCTCAGTGGAGTTAGTGTTACTATTGGGTCTGCTATTAATGGTGCTGTTATTTATTATGGTATTGGCTTCAATTTGGCTTTGGTTGCTGTTGTTGCTATTGCTACGACGGCGAATATGATGGCTACGACGCAGCTCTCCTGATGCACGACGTGGTGGGGTAGTTTCTGAAACTCTTTCATTAACGACAGGATCCACAGAAAGATTTGGTACTGGTGATGGTGTCCTTCTCACAGCAGATGAAAAATCTAAAGTTGTTACAATTGATCTAGAATGAGCGGAAAGACCTTCAACTTCTTGTTCGTCTTCATTTTCATTTTCATATTCGTTTTCTTCAAGAATATTATCATAATCTAAATTAAAATCATCACCATCTGGGATAGCAGCATCTAAATCTACTTCAGCATCTACTGCTTCAATTGATCTCGATCTTGAAGCCTGACCCACAAATCTTTGTCTTTGAAATTCACTTGTATTCAAACTGTTGTAATCGTTCTCTTCTCTGCTATCATCAGCAAAGTTGTCATTGTTATTACCACTATTATTATAATTACTGTTATTATTGTTATTATTGTTGTTAGTGTTGCTGCTATTCGAGTCATCGCCTTCAGAATCCATACCAGCTCCGGCATCTGCCTCATGACCCACAGCAGCAGCATGTAAAGCTGCTTGAACTTCTCTTTCCTCATCCATGTCTTTCATCGTACGGTTAAATCCCATAGGTTTGAGCGTAGTGTAACCTGTATAGGGTAAGCTACGCAAGTACATTAATTTTTGAGCAACAGATAAACCAATGTAAGCCAAAGATGGATCAGAACCTAAATCAAATACATCTCTTGAGTTTTTTGTGATACGCATTGGACCAGCATGGGATGGTGTATATGAAGACAATGGAGGTTGGAAATGGGATCCATTTGATCCAATTTGACCGTTATTGAACTCATCGTCATTGAATCGACTGCGATTATATTGATTATGTCTTCTACTCTGCAATTGTTGAGACTGCTGCTGGGTTCGTTGGCCAACATTATTATTTTGATGGCGTTGTTGTTGTTGCTCACCGTGTAATTGATTGTGAGCGAATAAAGTATTAGAATTGAGTGCGTTTAATGGCAAGTTGCCATAACTTGTGCCTATCCCCGTTACATTAGAAAGAGCAGATCCATGTGATACTGCTGATGACATTATGTCTGGTTCAGTGTCAAACCTGTTTCGTAATATCGGTGTGCTTGATAGCCTTAAGTGATGTGCATCTTGAGTTACTAAATTTGGCTGATACATCATGTGAGTAGTGGCTGATAAGGGTATATATAGTGTAGAGTGACGTAGTATGCGATGAATTGTTGCGTTCAGTAATTGAGTTCGATTTGTCCTCTACTATGATTCTGATCTGATAGGAATTGGTAAAACTGGACTGTTTAAATTGTTATTATCATTAATTTGATAACAGGAAGCCAAAAAAACAAAAGTGATGTTTTAATGTTTTGATTTTCTGGTCTGGGGAGGTTTTTAAAAAGATTTTTTTTTTATGACTTACACCATTACCTGTTTTATGTATTTTTTTTCCCTTCATTTACAGACAATTCAATCATCAGAATGGAGTAAGTTCAATTATTTCTGTATATATTTAGTGTATATAATGCAGACTATGTATAAGCTGGTTAAAATGTATGAAATGTGATATGTAATAAAGTACAATTATATTAGGTAGGTTTTAAAGTGCTGGTATCCTCAGAGTAACCCAGTAGTCTATCCCATTGTCCCTTTTTGTGGAGCATAGCAAGGACAAGCACAAGTGGGAGCTGCCATACAGAACCCCAGAACCCACGCTTGGCATATACATTAGCCAATGTGATTGCCTCTTTAGTTGGACCACCTTGTGCTATTGTTGCCTTGGAGTAATTCTTCCTTTGTTGGTTCCAGAACTGGTAAGTCACGTAAGTTAACCAACCGTTAAAAATCGAAGAGTCAAGAATGAAATAATTGTCAGTAACACCGTAGTATGCTAATCCAAAACAAATGGGGAACATTAGTATGGAATAACGTAATGCTACCCTTGCGTTCAATTTAGGGTTTTCATAGGCAGTCATAACATAACCGGCACGCTTATACTCATCTTTGATATTGTGACTTAATGTATTAAAATGTGGAAATTGCCAAGCGTAAAGTAAAGCGGCAAGACACCATGCTCCTGGGTCACTTAAAGATGAACATGCGGCCCAACCCATTAATGGTGGGATAGCACCAACCACGGCACCGACCCATGTATTTAATATTGATTTTCTCTTGATTGAAGTGTATATCCATGAATACAGCATGATATTTAAAGCACCTAATCCTGCAACCGTAGGATTAACACCGTAATACATTATAGCTGTACCTAAAGCACCACTTAAACCAGCAAATGTAAATGCTTCATTGGGGGTAACGAGACCACGAACTACGGGTCTTGCAGATGTTCTAGTCATTTGAGAATCAAAATTGGGTTCACGGCCCATATTGATTGCATTTGCAGCTCCAGATGTGAGTAAAATACCCATACTAAGACAAGCAAATGATGCTATATCTGTTGAGCCTGGAGCTAAGGCATAAGATGAGATCGAAGAAAGCATGATTAAAAAAGTTAGACTAGGTTTAGTCAATGCAATGTAAGGGTCAGTTAATTGTTTAAATGTCTTTTTATTGTCACCTTTCATAAATGACTGTAAAACCGATTCTTTAAGTTTATTATTATTATTGTTTTTTTCTTTAACTTTAACTTGAAATGGAATATGGTTTGATGAAGCAGTGCTTGTAGAATCTTTGGATTCGGTGTTTGGAGGATGACAAACAACCACTTTTTCAATCAGTTTTTTAGAAGATGATACTGCATCAGGAGTTGTAGCAGTAGTAGAAGCAAATGTTGACATTTGTTTCCTAAGTGAAATGTACCTATAATTTGGCGTAAATTGTAGACCAGTAAACTTAGTTGATCTTAATGTATGTACAAGTTGATTACTGGTATTATTATCAGGAATAGTTGAATCTAAATTTGAATCTGGTATAAGTTGATGTGATGAAGAGGAAAATGAGGACGAGTTTAAAAGTGTATTAGAGTAGTAGTATAACTGTGCTGAATTATTCGTGTTCGGTTGAGAATTTGACACAACATAGCCTATACTTCTTGATGCTGATGAAGGTATTATTGATGAGTAGGGGGAAATGATCCCCGGGAGGTACCTAGGTTTGATTCTCAGTACCATTGCAGACCGAGATGAACTTGCTTGTCACTGTGTGTGGGTGTGTAAAGCAAGACAAGTTTAGTAGTGTAAAGTTGATCTGCTTGTCTTTTCAAGATGTTTGCAATAGTATATGTATATATATATATACATTTGTAACAGCTGCTGTATAGGTTGTATGCTTCTTTATCTATATAATCGGGATTCGATATTTCAATTTTTCTTTCTTTGGCTTGGTGAGGGTAATTACTGTGGTTTTAGTTTATTTTGACATTGGGGAAGTGAGAGTAGAGTCTTTATATATAGTTGGGTAATATTTATTTATTTTTGATGTTGTTTTAAGTAAGTTTAAGTAGGTTATTTAGATGTGTCATCTTTCTTTGTATCTTCAGTAGACTCACTAGAGTCCGTCTTTTGCGCTGACGATGTATCATCATTCGATTCTGAGAGTTGTTTATTAGAAATTTTATTTTCGATTAAATCATGGAATGCGATGATGGATCTTACTAATGATGAGATGTACAAGACCATCAGTTCATCGTTTGTCTTGATATTGAATGCAGCTGCTAATTGCTGTGCTTTTCCCGCTGATTCCATTGTGCCTTTCGTAGTGGTTGATGAGGATGGAGTAGGAGGAACAGGTTGTGAGATTGATGTATTTGTTAAGCCTGTGAGATTAGGTAGTAAATTAAAAATATCTTGTAATTTTTCTAATATGACGTTGTTGATAGGTAATTGATTTTCAATGAGTTTATTTAAATAATTGACTATATTGATTAATCTTTCATTTAAAGATTTTAAAGATTTAAAATTACTTGTCAATCTAATTGATAAATTTCCACATGCTTGATCTCTTATATCTCTTAGTAAATGTTCAACACCTATTTCTTCAGCTTCTTCAGCTTTAATTATAGAAGGCAAATGAATGAACGTCTTTTCACTAGATGAACCATCATCTTTAATTTCTTCAATGGCTAAATATGAATCTGTTGGAATATCAATTTGATCATTTGAATTTACATCTACTATTAAAAGTAATGGATTAGGTGTGAATTTCTTGAACATTTCATTAATTTGTAAATCTGAAGATTTTAATTTTGGACCAGAATGATACCATCCAATTAATTTTTCCTTTGCATTGATTTTTTTAGACATTTCAAGCATTGAATCGATATAATTATGGTCTAAAAACCAAATATCTGGGTTTTTTTCATCTTCTTCAAAAGGAATAGCAAATGAATTAGTCACACGAATAGCACCATTCTTGCCATTGTTATTAGTGTCACCTAATATAACACCAAGAACACGTTTGTTGTCTGAAATAGAAGAAGTCTTAGAAGTGGATGATATAGAACGCTCATAATGGTCCACTACACTAAGTAACACCAAAGGTGCCACCGTCACTGTGGTATTGAGGTACTCTGTGAGTTCTGTTGTGGTTACTGGAGCCATTGATCTATTTTGCTCTATCGCTGTTGTCTGTCTATATTGGTTTCAGAAATATATACCTCTTCCAACGGCCGTGTATTGCATGTATTCCATGTATGCTCTTGTATGTATAGTTAGAGCTCTATCTCTCTATCTCTCAGTCTCTCTCTCTATCAATCTGGCTCGCTCGCTGACTGCAATTTGCCATCTTGTGTGAATAAAGAAATGAAGTAGAGCAGAATCGACGCGTCTATTTGTGAACAAGGTAGCATATTATTGTGTTACAGTGCATAGTATAGTATAAATATAGTATAGTATAAATATAGTATAGTATAAATATAGTATAGTATAAATATAGTATAGTATAAATAAATATAGTATAGTATATATTATTATATATTACTATTAGTAGTATTATTGTATTTGAGTCAAGTGTACTGGCGGATTTCCGCCTATTACCTTTTTCTGGATTTCTTACACTCATCACAGTACCATTCTCCAGTGGGCAATTCTTTCAAGCCAGTACAAGGTAAATGAAACCATTCTTTAACACAATGTTCACCATCACAGCCAACCATTTCTCCATACGATACTTGTTGACAATAACAATAAACTGGTTCTCCATCATATGAGGAAGCTGGTGGGGTAGTTGGTTCCAATGCGTTATGTGAAATGATGGCTGTTGTGGCGGTGGTGTTTGTAGCGGTACGATTTGAATGAGATGAATTAGAGGATCCCGAAGTCTTTGAGGATGACGAAGTGGTTGCTCTACTGCTATTTGAAGATTTATTGTTCTCATGATGTTGACCACCATTCGATCCTGTAGATGTACTATTAGAGCCACCTGCTGAGTCTTCCTTCTTGACTCTGTCTTTTCTAGGCTTACTCTGCTTCTTCTTGGCTGGTGGGGCACCACCACCAGTTGAATCATCGTTAACTTCATTGTTGGTATTGCCATTATTGTTTGCGTTCGAATGTACTCCCTGAGAAGCTTGTTTTCTCTTTTTATTAGTGGTTGATGTTGTAGATGAATTACCATCTTTAGATCCGGCTGCTGATGATGCCTTAGGTTTGCGTCCTGTTGATGCAGAACTTGTAGATACAGTAGCTGCACCATTGTTCAAGAATGGTTCAGAAGCACCGGAAGCACCAGAAGCCATAGGTGTAGCACTTCTACTATCGAATCCATCGTCTAAAGAATGAGCAGCTTTCTTTGCAGCTAAAGCTTCTCTTCTGCTTTCACTTCTTTGAGATTGAGCTGATTTAGGTTCATTAATAACAGTCATAGCAGGATGATTCATTGGTCCTATTCTTATAAATTCTGGGATTTCATGATCAATTACTATTTCATAAGCTTGATTTATTCTCTTGATATTTTTATTAACTGTATCTGAAGCAATAGTAGCAACATGCATTTTTTCTTCTAAACAGGGCATTAACTCTTTGATTAAATCTCTTATCTTACTTAATAACAATTCTCTTTTTGGATGAGTCTTCTTCATTTGAATGAATCTAATTATATATGCACGTAAATAAGGTACAGTATTAACACATTTAGCATCAATTTCTTTTAATAATGTGAAATAACGAATTAGTTCATATGGGAAAGCTTGTAATGAATCGGTAATTTCATTTAAACCAGGATACAAATCCTTTATGGTAGGATTCATAATAAATTGTATATTTTCTAAAGTATTTGATTGTTTGTTTAACCTTTCTGATTCAATCTGTTGCTTTACGGCCTTATCTACTAGTCTTTGAGACTTCATCCTGGGGGGTATCTCCGTACTCGACATGTTGCTTATGACTTTGTATAGCTGAGCTCTGTGTATACGTCTCTATTATATCTGTGTAAAATACAAAAACCCCTTATATACCAATCAATATACACATACACGAATAAACAGACCATCAACACCCATCCCTTGCAGTGTGCTATAATTATGTATGTACAAATATTTAATCAACCCAGTTTTGTTCTCTGCGGAAGAAAAAGCTTTACCGCAAGCAAATCCGTGCACCACAAGTAAAACAGACCAAAAAGCGAGCGAAAAAAGCGACGCGAAATATTTCTTTAGTTTTTCTTAGTTAGCGTGCGCTATACACAGTTAGTTAGATGTCTCGTAGTACATAGTACGTTCTTCTCTCTTTGTCTTGGCCTTTTAGCACTTATTGCTACTACAACTACTCCAACTTAGTTAGTTACTCGACAAGATGGCCTCACGAAGACAGTATAACAACATGGCGAACCAAATGTCGTACCATGAGCCACCTTCTCATCAACCAATCTTAACCTCTGCTCCTGCTCCAGCTCCTCCACCGCCAACCATAACTACTTCTCAATCACGTATGCAGCAAGTACACCCACTCGCTAATCCTGCCAAGATGACCTATCAAAATCCTGGTTATAATAATCCCAATAACCAAGCATACAACGGCCACAATCCCAATCTCAATTCAAACCCTCCAATTAGCCAAAAACAACAGTATCCTAATGCCAATCTTCACCCCAATTCTGGTGCAAATCCAGCCAGTGGCCATTATCGCTTAAATCAAGGCGCAGCACTTTCTAATAATATCCATAGTCATAATACCAGCTATAATAATAACAATAATAATAGTAACAACTATCTCTCTCCACAGCAGCAGCAACAGCAACAGCAACAGCAACCACAGCAGAGGTACAATCAGCCACCACCATCATCACAACAGCAACAATCGCAAATGCAGAGACCACCGCAACAGTACCATCAACAGCCACAGCAACAGCAGCAACATCAGCAGCAGCAACAACAGCAGCAACATCAGCAGCAGCAACAACAGCAGCAACCACAGGGATATTTGAGACCACAAGGACCAAGAAGTTACCCCATGAATGATTCTCCTTCTTCATCATCTTCTTCAATTAACATGGCTCAACAGCAGCAGCGACCACAATTACAACAAAGAATCCCCTCTAATAACTCATACCATTCTCAACACTCTCAAAATGATATAATTGAAGACGATATCTTTGAACAAAAGAAAGACTTGAGACAGATTTCGAACTCTTCAAATTCATCTTCAAGTTACGCATTAGATAACATTCCTACATCTCAACAACCTTCAAGATTTCCTTCAAATTCTACTCATGCTCCTCAAGATGATTCAAGAATCAATGTCTTAGAGGAAAAAATTCAGCAATTGGAGAAAGCCTTAGCTTTAAGTGAATTAAGATCTAAAACAGCTTCTTCATCTAATTCCTCATTATACTCTCCTCCACAATCCAAAGAAGCAATATCAACAGTGCCTGCTTCATCAATAGAGCCAGTATCGGTATCAACATCAGCATCGAAATCAGCAGCGGCACCACCGATTCCTTCACCTCCGTTACAAGAATCAAGATCTTCATTTTTATCGAACATTCCAAGTAAATCAGAGAAGCAAACTTCAATAAACCTTGATGGTACTTCACCACCAATCCCACCATTACCTTCTTTGGAACAAAGAAGAAGTGCTTCATTTTTTGATGAAAAACAAAAATCAACTAAAAATAAAAAAGAAGAAGAAAAATCATCATCTTCTAAAGTTTCGTCTTCAGGAAGTTATGATTTTGATCTGGGAGTATACGATGAAATAGATGAGAATGGTCATCTAGATGAAGAACCACCTCCATCATACGCTGAATTAGAACAGTCGGGAAGTCTTACGTACTCCAAGTCTATTTATCGTACAGGTTTCGAAAAAGCTGGTTTCAAAATGAATCATGTTGAAAAACCTTCAGTGGATGAAAAGGGTAGCACCTCTTCAATTTCATCTCCTCCAATGAACTTGAAAATGAAGAGAAAATTACCTCCACCTTTGCCACAAGTCGCTGAATTTCAAGATGAACGCCAAAACCAACAGCAAGAGCAGCCAAGGGTATCTTCGTTCAATAATAACGTAGTTGAAAGACCAACACAGCAGTTTGTTGGTTCATCTTCAAATACACCACTTAGACAGAAAAAGCCAGCTCCATTACCCGTTTCTCCACCAATGAATAATAAGATGTCTAGACCGACTCAAAGATTTGTAGATGATGATGATAATAATGGCAACGATGAAGACAATGTGTTTGGTAGTAATGGAGGTCTTCCCGATTTGCCCGTCCAGGCACCTTCTGCTGGTTCAAAGAGAAAAGAGCTTCTTGCACAACAGCAAGCGGCAGCCGCAGCAGCAGCAGCAGCTGATTTAGTAGAACCAGTTAAGCCTTTCAAAATTGATCCAAGAAAGGCAACAGTGCTTGAAAATGGTGTAATTCAACCTATATTACCTTCTGAATCACGTGAATCACTTGATTCAATTCGTAAGAGATTTGTTAAAATTAGAGAAAGAGCTTACAATGATTACAAGAAATTTACACCTGAAATTCAATTTGAATGGGCTGTTATGCTTTTAGAAGCTTTGGATAAACCTGTTTTCATTTCGAAAGTTAGTATTGATGGTGGTATTAGAAGGACGCCAATAGATATGAAACATATCTCCAAGGAAAAATATTTATTTTTAGATACAAGTGTTAAAGTATTAAATAAGATTATTGAGAAAGATCCAGATTCCACTAGAGCAAGATTATACCTTGGTGATGTATATTCAGGTGGTATTCACTCAGGTATTATTGCTAAGGACGAAATTAAAGGTTATAAATTGTTTTTGGAAGCAGCAACAATACAAAATGATCCAGTAGCTTATTATCGTGTTGCTTGTTGTCTTGAAGTTGGAGTAGGTACTGCCAAGAATGTGGAATTGGCATATAAGTATCTTGATAGGGCAGCATTATTAGGTGATCCATCAGCTATGTGTCAATTAGGTGTTGTTTTATTTGTTGGTAATCAATTAAAAGCTCCTGATGTAAAAGCTTCTTTAAATCTATATCAAAAAGCCGTTGAAAAATTAAAAGATCCTTTAGTTATGGGTCGTGATCCATTAATTGCTACTAGAAGTTTTAAGAATGCTAGGGATATCTTATATACTTTGGCTAAGATATATCAAACTGATATGAATTTATTGATGCTTACAGACAAGAAGAACTCGAATGTTATGAATAAGATTGATCAACTTAAACGTCTTGGAGTTTTCAGAAATTATCAAAAGAGTTTGTATTATTATTTAGAAGCCGCAAAGATTGGACATGGAGAATCTCAAACTGTATTAGGTTTCTATTATAAAGAAGGATGTTTCCCCACAGAAGATTTCAAGAGAGATGAAGATTCAATGATTAAATCCAAGCAAAACGCAATGAGTCAAATTAGTCCAAGTAGGTCTATTTATTGGTACTCTAAAGCCGCTGAAAATAATGAGATTTATGCAGCTATGGGATTAGCCAAATGGTATGCTTCTGGAGCAGAAGGTGTACTGGCAAAAGACCCAGAACAAGCATTTTTGTGGATGCGTAAAGCTGCAGATATAGGAGAGATTCCAGAAGCTGAGTATATGGTTGGTAAATGTTTCCAACAAGGATTTGGATGTAGTGAGTCACGTAGTCATGCTGTTGTTTACTATAGACGTAGTGCATCCAAAGGACACCATATGGCCTTACAGCGTCTGAAAGACATCACTAATCGTCCTAGCAATTGACCTCTGAATATATAGATGTACATACATATACAAATACATATACAAATACATATAACAAACAACCTACACTTATACTTATACTTACAACTAAAACCACAGCACCGCAAGCTTTCAAAGCAGCGCAAAAAGCAAAATTGGCAAAACCCAAAAAATCTCACAAAGAGAAAAAGAGAAATAATTATAAGAAAGTTACATTCATTCATTTTATCTCTGATTCACCAGCTTTTCTCTTAAGTTCCGTATAGACAATCCACGTATAGTTCATCGTTAATTCAACATTAATTGTCAAGACTAGACTCGAATTACTCATTTATAATCCAATCGATAATATAAGATGTCTGCTCCAGTTGCCACTCCCCCATTAGTTAAATCCCACCATAAGTTACTCACCTGGGAAGATCCAGCCAAATCAGGTAAAGTATTTGGTGGAATAGTTGCTTCTTTACTATTAATCAAATTCTTCAGTGTTACTGCTGTTGTTTGTTTCCTTACTGCTGTTGTATTAGGAGGTATGTATCCATTTTCAGGTATCAAGGATAGATTAGCAAAAACAGTCAATTGATTGATTGATTGATTGATTGATTGATTGCCTATCTCTTATCCTCTCTATCTATCTCTCCTCTGTCCTTTCTTTCCCTTACTAAAAAAACGCTCGCTTTGCCTTTTACGTTTGAGACTCAGCCAGCCAGCGTTTTTATGTCATGTGACAGTTTGACAGTATGTTATGATGGAACATTGTACTAACTAACTATATTGCATTGATTTTGCATTTAAATTACAGGTTCTGCAATTGCCGAATACGCAGGTAAGACTGTTACAGGTACCGGATTTGTCACCAAATACAGACCCGCTTATGCCACTACTTTAACTCAAAATGCTGATGCATATGGTAGTAAGCTTTCTTCATTCTTGAAAAATATTGAAACCAATGTTCAAGATTTAATTTATTCCAAAGACATTGAATTAACTTTCAAAGCTGCAGGTGTATTTTATATCTTATATAAGCTTACTTCTTGGTTCTCCTTATGGACTTTGACTTTCTTAACCACTGTTATTTCATTCACTGTTCCTGCTTTTTACTTAAAGAATCAAAAGCAAATTGATGAAGCTTTTGAGACTTATTCTAAAGTTGCTAAGGATAAAGTATTTGAATATCAATCTTTAGCTAAAGAAAAAGCTACTCCTTTATTAGAACAAGCTTCATCTAAGATGGGTCCAGTTGGCTCTTTTATTAAATCTAAATTACCAGTTAGAACCGCTGGTTCTACCGTTGGTGAAGAAAAACTTGCTTCTACTGACTCTACTGCTACTGCTACTACTACAGGTGCTGCTCCACTTTCATCAAGTACTGCTACTCCAGTTACAAAGAAAACAGAGACTAATATCAATTTCCCAGATGTTCCAACTTCTGAAATTCAAACTAAGATTAATAATGCTGCAGAAGCCGTTTCTGAAACTAAAGCCAATGCTGAATCAGCTTTATAAATTTACAAACGCACTAAGTTAATAAAATCACTTTTTGAGACAATCTTTACTTATTTCCCCCTTCTTTAACTTATACTATTATTATTATTATTACTACTACTACTACTATTATTATTTTACTATGAAATTATTTAATTGTTAAGTGTGTCTTTATTCTTTTTAGTGTTGTTGTTCTTACTTATTCCTCTTAATCCATTTTCTCTTTTTTTTTTATTCAAAATTCTTTTTAGTTGTCAAGTTACCTACCTTTCATTACTGAGTTCAATGGTTTTAAAAGGTAGTGGTTCTTTATATATCTGATCAAAGTATATAGCAAGGTTTTTATATCATGTTCGTATTCTTCTAATTATTCTGTTTTGCTAATTAAGTGTAGTTTACTTTATTATAGTTTAGTTTGATTTGTAATTTAAGAATAATTTTATTCTTGATTGTTATATTGACCAAGAGTAAATTATTAATTATAAGTTAATGAGAAATGTAAATAAATAAAAGAAAGTTTGATTGATTAAATTCAAGAAAAAAAAAAGTAAAATAATAAACGCTAAATAAATAGATAGATAAATAGAGAAATAGATAGATAGATAGATAAGTAGGTAGGTAGATAAAAAAAGGGGCAAACGGGGAAGACGAAGGAAAAGAGAGAAAATAAGGTAAATAAGTGAGTAAAAGAAAAAACTGATAAAAGGTAATAAAGTTCAAAGAAGACTGGTTGCGTTTTATACAATAACACAACAACCGCCACCCCCATTACTTGAACTGTTATTACCACTTGAATTCAGTTCATTAGATTTACCTGAATTCAAATTAGACTTCTTATTAACGCCCGCGTTATTTCCTGAGGTATTGGCTCTATCACCACCACGATTATCTGATGAACCTACAGCTGTTCCACCAACACCACCACCATTTAAATTACTTGAATGATGATCATTTTGATGATGAAGGTTTATTATATTATTGGCTTTTTTATTTGGATGACCTTGTTGCTTTTGAGATTGAGCTTGTTGTATTTGAGATTGATTTGGATAAATTGTTTGTTTTAAATTAGCTTGGAAAATGTCATGATTTAAAATAGTTCTTACAACTCCATAAAATGCTTCAGTGACATTTGTACCTGTCTTTGCAGATGTTTCAATATATGCACATCCAAATTTTTGAGCTAAATTAATAGCTTCATCTTGAGATACTTGTCTTTCAGAAATTAAATCTGATTTGTTACCAACTAAAATCATAGGTACAAAATCTGTAGATTCACCATTAACTCTCATAATTTGATTATAAAAAGTTGAAATTTCTTCAAATGAATTTTGATCAGTTAAACTAAAGACTAATAAAAAACCTTCACCTGTTTTCATGTATAAATCTCTCATTGAAGAGTATTCTTCTTGACCTGCAGTATCGAGGATATCTAATGAAGCAGAAAGTCCATCGATTTCACAATGATGCTTATATGAATCTTCAATGGTTGGATCATATTCATTGGCAAATTCAGATTGAGTCAATCTGATGGTTAATGCAGATTTACCAACAACTGGAGGTCCAACAACGACTAATCTAAATTCTTGAGAGGTTGACATTATTTAATATAGTAATTGAAGTAGTAGCAGCAACAGTAATACTAATGATGTGTAATGTATAATGTATAATATATATATAAACAATTAACTTGAATTAAGAGATATTGAAACTTGTGTGTTACTTTTAAGATTGTTTTGTTTTATTTAATTAGATTGAACAAATGGGATTTCAAACGAGTGATAGGGAGGGAGGAAGGGAGAAGGGGAAAGAGGCAATTGGTGTAATTAATACAATTATGCAATATTAAAAAAGACTTCAGGATGATTTATGAGATGAATGAATGCTAAGCTAATTTCAAAACGCTTTTACCGTACCAACTATGATGTTTAAAATTGCAAGTTACCTAAAACAAGTAAGGGACTATACTAAACTAAACTAAACTTAAGTGATAGCGAGTAAACTTGAGTGAAATTAAAGGGATAAATCAGCTTAAAGTGGGAGATAATGAGTTGATATCCAATTGATATAGCTTTAATACAACTTGAAGTGGTTCAATGGGATGAATTGACTATAGAAAACCAGGATTATAGTAATGCAATTGTTTATACTAAACATACAAAACCAGAGATTGTGCTGTCTTGTCTCTCTCGTCTCAATCAGAAATTTTTCAGTTTTTTGGCTTTCTGTGCTTTCTCTGCTTTCTTCTCGCTTTGCTAGGAAGGGGAAACGAAGAGTTGAGCAGGGAAGGAAGGAAGGGAGTAAGCAAATGTCTTTGTATGTGTCTATTGGCTTTGCTGGCCTGTTTTCAGTGGTAAGTATGCTACAGGATTACCGTGGTTCACACTTGTTTGTCTATACATGCCATTGGAGTTTTAGGGGGTACATATGTACACACATATCTATATATATATACATATATATAAAGCTAACAGATATGTATAATAGTTGTGGAGAGGGTAACTTTGGGGGTTCCTAGTGAGTAAGAAGATATCTCTGGTTATCTTTGATTATGTCTGGTTATCTTTGATTATGTCTGGTTATCTCCAGTTATCTGGTCTTTATGGGCTGTAGCTGTTCCCTGTTGTGTAAATAGGCTGGTGGTACCTTGGCAGGGTGCGTGTGTGATATAGATTTAATTACAATTGTGTATGTTTCCCCGTGGAAAGCTTAATATAGTGTCTAGCCAGCTAAGTAGGCTAGGCAGATTTGGTGGAGTTTGCTTCTGCAAGCGTGGTCCTAGCCTACTTACGATTTCAAGGTTTAATAGTTCTTCTTCAAATATTCCAAATAGCGCTGCTGCTGGTAAGCAGATACCCAAGGCTGGAGCAAGGAAACCTTTAAGGAGGGCTACAAATGCTCAAAATCGTGGTCCTTATACTGGTGAGCCATCTTTAATTAACCAGATATACTCACCTATGAGAAAAGAATTGACTAGTTTTATGGGCTGTGATGTTAAGACTGTTGTTGCTGTAACTAGTTGTGAATTATACGATTTGAGGTTAGTCAAATGTAAGTTGAATGATATGGGAATAAAAAATGAAGAAATTGTGTATGGTGAAGCAGTGTATTTCAAGTATCAAGATACTAAAGATGTATTTGTATTGAATACTGGGACTATTATAACTTGGGATATAACTGAATTAGAAGCATTAGAGAATATAGTTCCTATTTTCAAAGATGCTAGGATAGGCGAGTATGAGGTTCAAACTGAGGATATGGATTATATTGATCTTGAGAACAAAAATGCAGGATCAGGATCAGGATCAGAAGCAGGGTCATTTATGGATAAGAAAAATGATGTGATTTGTCTTGTTGGTGAATCATCTAAGGAAAAATTATTGGATAAAATAGCCTTCTCATATGGGATTTCTAGATCTACTAGATTGGCTGTATTAGAAGAAGCTTTAGAGAAGCACATTAAATTAACTAAGAAAAATATTGAAAATTTGTCCAAAGGAGTAAGATTAAATGTCAATGCTAATGATGTATTAACATCATCTGGAAAGTTATTATTACTTAGGGGTAAATTAAATTTATATTCAGAATTGATTGAAACTCCAGATTTATATTGGACTGAACCTCATTTAGAAAAAATTTATGAAGAAGTTTCTAAAAGACTAGATATTAATGCTAGAATTGGGATATTGAATAGGAAACTAGATTATGCTTCAGATGAATCTCATGCATTGATTGATATTATTGGAACTACAACGAGTAATCGATTGGAATGGATTATTATTTATTTGATTTTGATTGAAGTTTGTTTTGAAATTCATCATTTTTATGAAAGGTTTACTTCTGAAAAGCCAATAAAAACAGAAATTTAACATATAGAATGGATTTTGAGTCTTTCTCTACGCGTCTGTCTATTTATATATCCGTATAATTTATGAAAGGAATGCATTTATTTCTTGTCTATATAGTCTTGTCTTGTATATAAAAAAAACTTATATATCTATATATGTATATCTATCTATATGAATAATCAATTTAGTTTTATTTTTTTTTTCTACTTAATTTTTAAAACCCTTTTCAACAATTTCCAAAGTGATTACACCGTCTTTATAAGAATGTACCTTGACTTGAGTTAAATCATCAACCACGTAATCAGCACCATACTCGTATAACTGAGCAGCATCAAAAGAACTAGTTATACCAATAACTTTAGCACCACTATTCTTACCTGCTTTGATACCCAATGGAGCATCTTCAAAGACTACTTTTGCAGTAAGTTTCTCTTGTGGAATATTAAGTCTCTTACCTAATAGTTCAGCACCAAGTAAGTAACCTTCTGGATGAGGTTTCCCATTCTTAACTGTATCTGCAGTGATAAAAATTTGAGGTTGAACATATCCATTTGCAAGTAAAACGTTATTAAACCAACTTGAAGCTAGTAAAGTGGACCCAGAAGTAACTATACACCATGGACTTCCTGGTAATTTTTCCAAAGAATTAACTAAATCTGAACCACCAGGTATAGGTTTACCTAAATGACCATAGACATTAGCTATTGAAGTTTCAAATTCTATTACAGCAGTAATTAACTCTTCATCATTTTTAAATTCATGAGGGATATGCTCCCTGTATACATCTAAGACACGAACACCATGGATCTTATGATAGAATTGGCCATCTTTATTCAAATCTAAGTGCTGACGCTTATTGAGAAAATCGCCCCATGCACCTTCAATTGATTCAATAGAATTAACTAATGTTCCATCAAGATCAAATTCACAGATTTGAACGTCTAAATATGATGTTGTCATTGAAAAATAACTTGATGATTAGAAAAAAATTCGTAGTTCAACCAACTACAGCAAATGATTTTTTCTTCTTAGCAAGCTAGTAGGGCAATCAACTGGCCTATATATATATATATATATATACGTAAAATAAATTAAAGATAAATTTAGTCATCTTTATGATATCTGTAAGGAGATGGAACTATAATAATACTCGGGCGGGATACCTCCAACGGGAAATACCACTCGATTAGTCAATCAATAGCTAGAGTTAGCACAGCCACATAAAGTCTTTTTTTATTTTCAAAAGCTGTCACGTGGTAAAAAAAGGAGGCTGTGTCTAGTTTTGATAAATTTTGTGGCTTGTAGGCTTTGTCTGTATTTCTCTCTACTGAATGTGGCTGGTGCATTTTAAGGTTACTTTTTATTTACTTTGCTGTTAAACTGAAACTTGATTTAACCAAGCTGGTGCTCTCAGCGTTTATTATTATTTTATATTCATCCATCACATATTAACTACCTTCATATCATAGATCAGTCAATTGATAACTTCATTAATCGATAAACCTGATTAATTTCATTTTCATAGTGAATTTTGTTTGGGAATACGCTGGAAATTAACCTCTCCTCATTTTACCTTATTTCACCTTGATTTCATTTGATTGTTTGATCTAGTATTTAATTTAATTATTGATATTTATCTATTACTGATAATATTCAAAAGCCAATTGATTGACCAGATCATTCAATTTAACCAATTAATCAATCAATTGCATAAAGAACTATTCTTACCAATTGATCAATCTTCTTGGTTTATCTTCATAGATTGCCTTATCTTGCTCGCTCAGTGCCCTCTCGGTTATTCTGCCATTCTCAAACTCATACTTGCATCTTCTGCTTCTGCTTCTGCTTTTTGATTAATTTTTAATTTTCTTTTTTTAAAGTTGTGTTTATTTCATACTTGTTCACATCTATACTCAAATTTTATTCAATTCATAGTACTGTATTTGTCTTATTTTCACTATAAATCAAATTAAATATGTTTAATAGAAGAAGATCAACCAGACAACCACAGTATGATATATCTCAATACTCTACGGTGAATAACAATTCAACTGCAACTCCAAGTTCAAATGCACTAGCTGCAGCTTCTGCAATTGGTAAATCCTTCAATTCAGCTAATGCCGCTTCTCAGAGAACTTCAAGTATGTTGAATAGTTCGAATCCTAGAACAAACAGTGTCACTAGTTCAACCCAATCAAGACGCCCCATTTCAAGAGCTACTTCCTTATCTTATCATCCTCAATCTCCAATGACAACAACAACAACAACAACCACCACCACAACAACAAGAAGCTCACAAAACAAACCACCTCAGAAAGTTCGAACTCAATCTTTGACTAACAATGCTTCTACTGCTCAATATGTTCAAAGTATCCAAAGAAAAATTTCTACCCAAAGTTTACAACCCCCTTTAAAAAATAAAAGCTCTTTTTTATCAAGTGATCAGCATACAAAATCAAATACAACATCATCTCGTACCAACTCTCTAAGATCAAAATCTTCAAGAATTTCATTGCCCTCCATTCCATCTCAACCGAAAATGATAAAAAAATGGGTCCCTTCAGCGCATGGTTTAGTTTGTATCGAGGTACCAAGTGGAGTTCCTTCTTCTGCTGAAGATTCAACCACTTCTAATTTGTCCCCAATTACTCAAAGAGCAATCTCAAGAGCATCTTCATTAAACTCACTTTCTCATAAGTCCAAGCAAAACTTGAACAACAACAATAATAATAATACTAATCGTTCTCCTTCATTGCGTCATGGTGGTGTTAATCCAGCAAATAATACTCGTGTTCTTCAACCACGATCAGTTGTCAAGAGTAAGATAAGCATTCAATCAATGCACACCCAAGGTGGGAACACTTCGATGACTGTGGAACCAACTATTCAAGAAGATGAAGAATTACAAACGTCACCATCCAATCCAACTGTAGATGAACTAGAATTAGCTAAAATGAAAGAGAAATATCTTGAAGAAATTGAAAACGAACGTTTACAAGAGCAAAGACTTAAAGAAGAAAGAGAAAAGAATGAAAAACTTGAAGAAGAAGAAAGAATCAAGGCTTTGAGTCAATCTCATGCCGATATGGCAGAAGATGATAATATCAATAATAAAATTGATGGATCCACCTTAACCATAAACAATGGTGGTGATATTTCCGAAAAAGCCACTGATGAGCCAATAACCGACATCCATATTGGAAATGAGTCTCCCAAAGGTGAAGAGATAATATATTCTCAACATGAAGTGGAAGAAGCTCAAAGAAAACTAGAAGCTTTAGTTGCTATCAAGGAAAAGGAATTATTAGAGCAAATCAGATTACAAAAACTTCAGGAGTCAGGTAACCTTGATTCCTCGCTTGTTTCTAATGATGGCGAGGCTGAAGCTGAAGATGAGATTGAGGAACAAGGCAAAGTTGACCTTGCTGTTAATGCAATTGACAATCCTTTAAATGATTCATTTAACTCGGAAACTACCAAGGAATCAGAAATTACTCAAGATAAAGAACCATTATCTTTAAACTTACCTGATCATAAAGATTCCAAAATTAGTGTTTCATCAAGTAAATACTCAGATTCAAATATCTTAGATCATTACACTGATGAACCTGATGTAATTTATGAAGCAGATCAAGCAGACAATGATACTTCCATGGTAACAGCTACCGAAGAAGAAGAAGAAAGAGAAGAAATAGATACAAGCCAAACAACTACTAGAGGTCCAAGTATGGCTCAAAGATTAAGACCAACTTTAGGTTTGACCCCACCTTTATCTTCCACTGAGACATTCGAGTCACCAACGCCACCTAGTATATCTGTGGCTACACCAGTGAATGACTATGATATTCCTCAACGTTCAGAAAAAAGAATTAGTCAATCGTCAAATGAGCTATTACCAACGCCTACTAAAAGTAGTTCTTCTCCATCAAGAAGAAAATCAGTTTTGAAAAATTCAAATTCCACTCATAATTTAAGTGACACGCTTACACCTTCATCATCTGCCGCTGCAGGTGCATATATTTCATTAACTACTGCTGAAAACACAAGAATTAATGCAATGAATTCTCAAAGCTCTCTTGCTTTGAATGAACAAACAACACCAGTGAGAAGACCTGTTTATTCCAAACCTAGACCACAGTCAGAAGGTAAGAAAATGCATACTTTGAGGACACCCCAACAACAGCAACAACAGCAACAGCAAAGATACATGAATGGCTCGGCTTCTTCTGCTAATGCAGCCGCATCTGCTCCAACTTCAAGACCTGACTCGTCAATCTATGCCTCTGTTGCTGCTCAACAATCTCATTTTGCTAAAAACAAGAGTAAACAGCCACCTCCAGCAAATCAGCAACAGCAACAACCACAACCACAACAACAACAACAACAGTTTAACGCAAGGCCACAATCAGTTGCACAATTTCAATCTCGTCAAGCACAGGGACTCAAACAACATCAACCTCAACAAAGATACTCTCAACCACCGACACCACATGCACCACATACAGGATCATCTCAACCTCAACAAAAGTCCAAGTATATTCCTAATGCAAGCACAGTGAATGCTAAAGCTAGAGTAGCCGAATTATATAAGAAAGCCAATTCAGGCAATCCAAACAGAGCCAAAGCCGATGGATCTTTCTACAACAACCCTTTCCCAGAGCATTTAGCCAATGGCCTTAAAAAATCATCAAGTTTTGAGAAATTACAAGATGCTGCAAATAGTCATGGAAATGGTCATGGTCATGGTAATGGAAATGGAACTAATAATGTTGCTAAACCAGTCATGAAAATGTCCATGTTGAGTCTTAGAGACGAGCCATCTTTTGATCAACATCAGCAACAGCAACAAAATCATGTGAATGGTCATAGTCATGCTAATGGAGGTCCTACTTCTTATAGCGGTGGATTATTTAGGTCTAGGTTCTCAAATGACTCAGATGAAGATTTGCCACAGATGAATTACAAGCCTTCAATGTCGACTTTGCGCAGTGCTAGTTACAACGAGTCAACAAGTGGTAACAACACTACCAACTCAACTATTAACAATAACAACCATAACTACGTTTCTGTTCCTCAGCAGAGATTTTTCAGTGAACAAGTTTCAGGATCGAAAAAATCTGGATTTTCACCTAGTAAGTCCAAGAAAAATGCTGATGGTGAAGAACAAAAGAAGAAGACTAAGATTGGCGGAAGATTGAAGAAATTGTTCGGTAGAGGAGGTAACTAAGTTAGCTAGCTGCCCACTAATACACACATATATATTAACTGTTTCAATTACATATAACATACATATATACTTACATTTTGCATGACTTCACTCGTTCATTACATTACATTATCTTACAAAATAAATACTGTCATTATTATATCCTATCATGCCGAGTTTTAGTAATTTGTAGTACTACTTTAATTTATTTATATGGGATGTTATAATAATATGTAATAAGTAGGTAATTTAAATCAAAGAATGGTTTTCCATAGCTTTAGCCAATTTATATTCATTATCCAAACTCTTTAAATCATGCAAAACACTCATATCGTGATTAGGCGCCGGAATAGTATTCGTTAAATTAACGTTAAGTTCATCCAAATCAGTTTGCTCAGTTTCTTGATTTGAAGGTGATACAAAATTGCCGAAATCATCGTCTTCTTCTTCGTTGAATGAGCTTAAAGTTTGCGCTCTACTTGATCTAGCTTTAGAATTGGATGTCGCCTGAGTTTGTGAGGAGTTGTTGTTAGTAGTCGTGGTAGGAGATTGAGTACCAGCACCAGCACCACCATTACCACTACTGTTGTCACTAATGGTCTTTGCTGCATCATCCATACGTTTTCTCACTTCTACTGCAACTCTACGTCCATCAGCCAAGAAATTATTAAACATTCCACGAATATTATCAATCATGCCAAAATCTACATTAACGGCATCATCCACATGAATTGATTTATATAACGTGTTAGAAAAAAATGATTCGTATGTTTCATCTGCTAAGATCACCATTCTGAACATCGATGGTGTGATGTACATTGGATGAGATGGGTCTAGTGCTTTGTTGAATGATAATTTTGCCTTTTTCTTTTCATCATTCTTATCATCATCGAGATCAATCAGTGGTTCATTTGGATCTTCTTCAGGCTGGGCGTATTGAAATACTAATTTCAAAAAATTAGAACTGGAAGCCAAGTATCTTTCAGATTGCCTATTCTTCCATTTAGTATCGTTGAACTTGACTTCAGAAGGTAGTCTTATTTCTTCCTCACGTGTTAAATCCATACCACGTTCTTCAAGTTCTTTTCTTCTCTTGACGATCTTTTTAGCAATTTCAACCTCAATAGCTTTATTAGTGATCTCATCAAATAAATACCCATCTCTCCAAGGTGATGTGATGTAAAGTAAATCTTCGGCAATTTGTAGTATCGTTTCACGACCTATTCTACCCTTATGCTCCGGATCGTACAAGTCAAAAAAGCCCGATAGTGAACTCATAATATCTTTGTCTAACAGCTTATCTAAACCAAGACAAACTGTTTCTAAAGTCATGACTCCATCAACAGACCAATTATCGTACAACCGACGTAAAAATAAATCACCATCACTTTCAATGCTACTACTGCTGTTGCTGTGGCTATTAGCACTACTGCCTGAATCTTCACCATTGTTGGTGTTGTTGACCCAATCAACCAATTTGGACATAAATATTTTGAAATGTGCGTAATCCATGGTGGCACTATTTTGTATGGGAGTGCCATGATTTCCATATTTATCCGTAGTTAAAACGCTATAGTATCTGTCGTACAGATTAGATAATTGTGTGGAGTTAATGTGTGGAGTTTTGGGTAAGTTTCTAATCTCAGTACGTTTAACAAAAGTTTCAATTCCTTGGAAAATTTCATTTTTATTCTTTTCACGATATTGAGTAATGATTTTATCGTCTATGACAGAAAATTCTCTAAATGCAACATCCCATAAATTATCAAACTTGGTTCTTACCTTACCTTCTTGAAATAGTGAAGCTTCAGGTGCATCTAAACTTGCAAAATAATCTTTAAAGACATTAATACATCCACCGTCATCTTCGCAATTCAACAGATCCTCGCCATTGACTCTTAAAACAGCCAATGAGACTTGAAATAAAACCCTTGGCCCGTGTAAAAATAGCATATCCATGACTCTGAGGGAGTAAATTAAGGGCATAGTATTCAAGAAAAATGATAAAAACCAAGGTAGTGAAACAATTGATAATGGTATATCCAAATTTTGGAAGTGCTCGGATAATAAAGGCAATGTTTTTTTGACCAATTCTTCAAACACTTTTTGATCCAGTAAGACACCGTACATTGTTTTTGAATAATAACCAGGAATAATCTTGTTACATAAGACACTCAAACAGAAAAACACCTGTTCTTCAGACATGTAAATCAACAATGCAGCTGTGACTATATTCATAGCTTGACAATATCCAATATCTGGATCCTTCCATGAATATGCAGATAAGACTCTTCTCAATCTATTAATACCCTCAGGTTGCTGGTATGCAGGGTATTCAGGTAATGATCTATTCAAATCTTTTTCAATTTCTTCTAAAGCCAATGAAGTCTCACCATCATGATCAACTAAAATTTTCGTATATTCTTCATCATTATGCAATCTTAAGTATATAGAGCCGCAACACGTTTCCCACATTTCACCTCTTAATTTGTTGGGCAAACCAAAACTCACCAGTTTATAAAAAGGTATTGTCTTGACTAATGCTAAGTTTCTACCGTTTTCTCTGAATAGATCAAACCATTTTTTCATTTTTAATCTATCATTAAGTTTTTGAGGGTTTCCAGGAAACTTATAACTCCAACCCAGTCCACCCGAGGGAGGGCCTTCTATTTTCAAATCTGATGAATGATTTTTGTATAATAAATATTCAGAGTACAAACTCATTAAAAATGTATTAAGTTTAGGTCTTGCCAGTAATTGTTTCTTCAATGCTAATGTTAGATTCTTACCGAAAGTTTCGGATTGTGACCTTAATCCAACAAATTGAATAGTAATATCTAGATCATTGCTAGTTTGGACTAAAATAGTGAAATCATAAGAGTTTTGTACCCTTTCTATCTTTTTAATAGTAGCTAATTCTAAAGTAAATGAAAATGCCATTGGATCATAATTGTTTTTGAAAACCAAGAAATTAGGAGTTAAAGTCAATTTGCCTGAAAATATACTATCACTCTCAACATAATGTGAGTTGTGGTTATGTGAATTATGATGATTAGACTCTAAACTAGCTAACCTAGCTCTACGGAACTTAGTGGTAACGGACACATCAGCATTTGATTCGTCTATGATTTCTTGACCCGGAGGTAATTTGAACTCATCACACAACAGCTCACTTTTACTGGGTTTCTTGGTTGTATTCGTAGTCTCCAATATAGACTGTGCCGCTCTATTGACGATTCCTTTGAAGATATTCATGTATTCAGTATAATTTATTTCTGTCAGATGTTAGCTCTGTAGAGCATGCACAGCTTATCTCAAAAAAATTACAATGCTTTAAATAGTTTGTAAAAAACAGCCACAATAAATGTCAATTGGCAAAAATAGACAGTCTAAAACTATTCCAAGTGACTATCAGACCTACTGTTCTCTATTAGACTCCTCTAACAACGTCTTCTTTTGTATATTCTATTCCTAATATTACGCACCATAGATGCCATATATAGCCATCTCCAGATATACATTACATATACATGATGGCTGATATCCTATAGCACCAAGCATCCGGTGCGAGGTGTTCCTAAAAGACAATCGACGCATCTTGAGCGACGAGCGACGAGCGACGCGGCAAATTTCCAGCTGTGGACAAGAGAAGATGAAGATGAAGAAGAAGAATAATAGTAAAGAGAAGGATTGGAAGATGGTAGCTGAGCTGTGAACACAGTGCAGTAGATAGCAATACAGTGGAAATACGGAAACTAAGCAGACTACCACAACACATACTTCCGTCCGCATAAAAATTAGCAATTGTACTGCAGTATGCCACCCATTAAAGAAGAACCGGGGGCCAAACAGGCTCCACCTTCGACATCGAGTTCTACTCAATCGCAACAAAGTCAAAATACTCAGGTACGAGCCCAACAGCAGACTCAATCACAGGGTCAGGCTCAATCACAACCACAATCGCAATCACAGACAGCACAACCAGCACAACAAACACAGGGACAAGGTGCAAGACCTGCTGGTCAACAACAACAGGCTTCTGCTCAACCACAACAACAAGCCAGAAGCGGACAACCACAATATTCTCAAGCAGATTTGAACAAGATCGTACTGGAATATTTGAATAAAAAAGGTTATCATCAAACAGAAGCCACATTGAGACTAGAAAGTACAAAGATTCCCGGTGGCCCAACTGTTCCAGTCTCTACGGCTACTACTAATTTTTCCAAACCACAACCACCTGTCTCTAACAGATCTAATATTCAAGGTCAGACTCAAAAATATGTTCAAAATCAACAGATATCTAAAGAAAGACAATTTGATGAAGATCCAGCCATGTTTAGCCGTGCGTATCTGATGTTCAAGTCATGGTGTGAGACCTCTTTGGAAATGTATAAATATGAATTGGATAAATTTTTATTTCCTATATTTGTTCATCTTTACTTATCTTTAATTTCAAGAGAAGAAGCATCAGAAGCTAGAAAATTTTATGAGAACTTCTATAAAGATCATTTAATATTACACAATTATGAAGTGGTTAAATTAGGTGGTATTTCTTTGAAGAGTCATCTTGAAGAAAATGAAGTTGCTAAAATTTTTAGAACTACCAAATATAGAATCATTGCTTCAAATACATGTGTGAATTTGATATTGGGTTTTCTCAATGAAAATGAAGCCATTGGTGGCGGTTTAATTGTGAGAGAAATTAATAGTCATATTGAGATAGTGAAAGCCAATGACATATCATCATCAGAAAACGAATCAGATAATAATAGAGAAGGTATTCCAGCAATCTATGAATTGATATATAAAGAGGAGAATGACAGTAATAATAATAATAGCAATAGTAAGAAGAAGACGAAAGATACTACTTCCAGTGTTGAAAACAATTTAGAATCTTTCAACTCTAAGCCTGTTAAATTAGGCAAATTACCACAAGATCCTGAGTATACTAAGGAATTAGAGGCCGAGTTGAAGCAAAGAGATGAAGTAGCAGCAGAGACAAACACGTCAAATGGTAAGCCCCCTCCTGAAAAGACACTAATGGAGGAATATAACGAGAATTTTAAAGCTGACCCAAATTCAGATGATACACCAGCTAGAGAAGTATTACCACTTCCTCAAAAAACGGCTTATGATTTAAGAAGAGAAATCACAAAGATTCAAGACTCTAGAGCTAAGATTAAGCTTGACACTAGGTCAGTTCAAGCTTCATTACCTAGTGTATGTATGTACACTTTCCACAACACTAATAATGATATGACATGTTTAGAATTTAATGATGATTCGACGATGGTTGCTGGAGGATTTCAAGATTCATTTATTAAATTATGGAGTATTGATGGTTCACCTTTGAAGTCAGTACTGAAAAACGATGAGCATAATCAAACTATAGACGGTATGGCTGTCAATGGAAGTAGGAAATTAGTTGGTCATAGTGGTGCAGTTTATGGATTAGATTTTTCTCCTGAAAATCATTATTTGTTATCTTCATCTGAAGATAAAACTGTAAGATTATGGTCAATGGATACATATACATCTTTAGTTTCATACAGGGGTCATAATTCACCAGTTTGGGATGTGAAATTCTCACCAATGGGTCATTATTTTGCCACTGCTTCACATGATCAAACTGCAAGATTATGGTCTTGTGATCATATTTATCCATTAAGAATCTTTGCAGGTCATTTGAACGATGTGGATGTTGTTGAATTCCATCCTAATTCAACTTATTTATTTACTGGTTCTTCAGATAAGACGATTAGAATGTGGGACATTGCTCGTGGTGAAAGTGTTAGAGTATTTACTGGTCATACCATGGCTATTAATTGTCTTGCTGTATCACCTGATGGAAGATGGTTAGCTTCTGGAGGAGAAGATTCTACAATTCAAGTGTATGATATTGCATCAGGTAGGAGATTCAAGACTATGATAGGACACGGTCGTTGTTCTATATATTCTTTAACTTTTAGTAGAGATGGATCAGTATTAGTTTCATCAGGAAGTGATTGTTCTATACGTGTATGGGATATTAAGAAAGGTTCAATTGATAGTAATGTTAATAATCAACCTGAAAAATTCACAGTTGAGTCAGTTATGAATGCACGTAATGAAGCTAAAGCCAGTATTGATAATGGTATTGAAGGAGGTGATAACACTAATAGTAACAACAACAATAATAGAGTTAATGGTACTGGAAGTGGAAATGGTGCTTCACATTCAGGTGGTAGTGGTACAAACAGTAACAGCAGTAATGCTAATAATAATAATAATAACAACAATAATAATAGCAACTCTGCTGCTGCTGCTGCTGCTAATAAGCAAGAAGAAGCAATGAAGAGAAGAAGACAAGTTGTTGCAACACAAGATCATATGGCTGTTTATTTTACTAAAAAGACACCAGTTTATAAAGTTCATTTTACTAGAAGAAACTTGTGTCTTGCTGGTGGTGTTTTCACTGGTTAATTTGAATTGAGTTGATTTATTAAACTTATTACAAGATGTAAATTTATAATTATTGTATAAAAAATGTTATCAAAAGACAAAATAAAATTAAAGTAATAAATTATAATAAAATGGAATAAAATGAAATGAAGTTAATTTGTTGATTATTGTCGTATGTTTAATTCATTAAAATATATAAAGTTATAAAGTTGATTTAAATACAGGACGAGCAGGATCCCAAGGACCTTGTAATTCATCTTTATATTTTTGAAGAGTAATAAAATACCAAGGTCCAATAATAATAATTAAAAAATGTAAAAAAAACCAAATTAAAAACCAATTTAAACCAAATATCATATAAATTGCAATATAAACACTTAAAATTACACCAATTGTTTGTAACCAATGAAACCAAATTAAATTATTATACCTTGTAAAGTTATTAAACATGGGGAATAAACCAGATACTTGAATTGAAAAAACAATAAAACAAAAAGCTGATAAATTTGAATTTAATCTTGATGCTAAGACAATAGCATTTGATAATGATATGTTTTTGGATAAGTTATTATTATTAGATAATGGTTTCGAGTCTATCACGATTGCATAATCATTAAATAATATATTTAAAATTGATAACCATGTAGATAAAGCCCAAATTGAATCTGAAGATGTTGAATTTGTAAGTGATTTTAATACAGGTGAAAATGTTAATAAAGTGAGTACTATTAATATAGATGATTTAAGTAAACTTATAACATTAGTTGATTGTTGTTGATGTTGTTGATGTTGTTGTTGATTTGAATTAAATTGATTTTTATTATTTGTTTTTTCATTAATTATGATGTATATTATAAATCCAAATAATGTAAATATGGAACTAATTAAAGTTGGGAAAGTAGGATTCCAATTCAATTTATATATCCCATAAAATACAATAATAACAGCAAGTATAATACTTAAATGTAATGCAATAAGAGTGAAATCATTACATAATTTCCAGTATGAATAATTAACTACTGTAGAATTACGTTTTAATTGACTTAAGAATGTAACTGGTGTATAATTATCTGGATAATTTTGTTTTAACCATAAAAGTTTCTTCCATTCTGTACTTGTTGAAGTTGTTGTTGTGGTTGTAGTTGTTGCAACAGTTGTATTTGGAGAATCTGAATTTTTGGTACCTACTTTTATCGATGGGACAGATAAAGTTATAGGTTTATGTTTTAATTTGGATTCGAATGATAATTGGCCTTCTTCAGTCATCATATAATCATTTTTAGTTTGTGTTTTTTTTTTTTTTCCAAAAGTTTCACTCTTGCAATCCTCTGATTTAATGATCTATCTAACCACTGTATAGCATAGTAGTATACAAATACTAACCATCCAGATAAATCTTAGTAGCCAAGTATTATTGGTGAACATGTTGGCAGAAAGAGGCCTATTGAGAGAGACAGAGTAACAAAAGCCAGACATAATAATAGACGACGCGACGATAAAAAAAAGATACCGTGTTTTTAAACTATTTTAACTATTTAGACTATTTTAATTTCCAGATATCCTATTTTTTATTTAATGTTTTTAAGTAGTTGTTTTGATAATTGTTGAGTTAGGAATATATATGGTATTTTGAAGAGATGCCACCTATATTCTCCAAGTTACATATACGGAGCAGTCCCGGGAGTTCATCTAGTGAGATCATATCTAATTCTTCAAGTAATGATTTACCATATGAAGAAGACGAGTCAATTGAAGATAAACAGAATATAGATCATCCGGTTATTCAGAGTAATAGGTATGATTATTTAGATTACAATAACGCTGGTAGTCATGTGGGTATAGAGATAAATGAGCAGCACGAGCAAAATTTACATGAACAGGAAGAAGAAGAGGAAGAAGAAGAGGAAGATTATTTACCCTTTGATGATGAGATAGACGAAGAAGAACAAATAGAAGAAAGGAGGTATAGTTCAGATATGAATGATCTAGATGCATTAGAATCATATACATCTGATTATAACATTAATACTAGTAGAACAAATACCAATACGAATTCTATAGGTGGAGAATATGAAAGTAAATCCAATCCATTTGAAAATTATAAGAATTTTAATAATGATAATGGAGATATTGGAGGTATTAGGATACGAAGAGGTAGTTTAAATTATCCAATTACTAGAACTACAACAAAAAGTGGGAATTATAATACTAATACTAATACTAATACTAATAGTCATAGTTATAGTAATAGTTATAATTATAGTAATCCAGTATCTAGGACTGTAACATCATTTAGAAGAGATAAGGAAAGAGAAAGAGATATGGATAATGAATCTACAATATCGGGAATAATAGAGATCCATAAGACAAATGATAATTTAAGATCTATTAAACCATTAATTGATGAACAAGATAAATTATGGATACAATTAGATGTATTAAATGATATTGGAGATAAAGATAGACATTTTACATTAGAAGATGAAAGAAGAGATAAAGTATTAAAAGAGATTCGCAAAAAGCAATTACAAATACTAGTTAATACAACCACAAATACAACCACAAATACAATAACAAACACAAATACCCTCATCAATAATACTAATACAACTACTAATACTAATACTAATACAATAATCAACAACAACACAGCCAGCCAAATACCTTCTAATCCCACAACAAATGAACTGCTCAATGCGACATTCAAAGACATGAAAACACTGCCGTGAAAATACACCCATACATCCATACACCACAATAGCAAACAACTAAACTACATCCCTACACAACTAAAAGCACAGCAAATAACTAAAAGCACAGCCAGCAAAAGCGGACAATATTCTCCCGTGCAACCAGCCAATTCAAGCTAGTTAAGTTAGTATGGATGAATTTATTGACTGCCATACTTAGCGATTTTCCACTTAAAGGGATGGCAGTGCAACCCTTTTACCACTAATTTAGTATGATAGCATGGAGAATATACTCCATTATTGCATGTCTGTCTGCTCTGGTGATTATTTGTTCATTTGTTCATTTGTTGGTTTCTTCTTCTTCTTCTTATTCTTCCTTTTGTCTTAGTTGTTGTTCTATACACCTTCCTGTTACAACAACTTGAATTGATATTCTCTTTGTTACTATAACATAATAAAATAAATTAAAATGTCTTCTCCTTTACAATTACCAGCTTGGCAAAAGCTTCAATCAATTTTTGATTCTTATGGTAAATCTTTTTCTACAAGAGATGAATTTTCAAAAGATTCAAAAAGATTTGATAAATTCTCTCAATATTATTCTAATTTTGATGATTCAAAAATCTTATTTGATTTTTCAAAAAATTTAATTAATGATGAAATTTTATCAACTTTATTTGAATTAGCTAAAGAAGCTAAAGTTGAAGATTTAAGAGATTCAATGTTTAAAGGTGAAAAGATTAATACTACTGAAAATAGAGCTGTTTATCATGTTGCTTTAAGAAATAGATCTTTAAAACCAATGTATGTTGATGATATTAATGTTTCACCAGAAGTTGATTCTGTTTTACAACATATGAAGGAATTCTCGGATCAAATTAGATCGGGTGATTGGAAAGGTTATTCAGGTAAATTAATTACTGATGTTGTTAATATTGGTATTGGTGGTTCCGATTTAGGTCCTGTTATGGTTACCGAGGCTTTAAAACCTTATGGTCATGAAAGAATTAAATGTCATTTTGTATCAAATGTTGATGGTACTCATATTGCTGAAACTTTAAAAATTTGTAATCCTGAAACAACTTTATTTTTAATTGCTTCAAAAACTTTTACTACTGCTGAAACCGTTGCAAATGCAACTTCTGCTAAAAATTGGTTTTTATCAAAAACTGGTAATGATAAATCATTAATTGCAAAACATTTTGCTGCTTTATCAACTAATTCTGAAGAAGTTTCTAAATTTGGTATTGATACTAAAAATATGTTTGGTTTTAATGATTGGGTTGGTGGTAGATATTCTGTTTGGTCTGCTATTGGTTTAAGTGTTTGTATTTATATTGGTTTTGAAAATTTTGAAAATTTTTTAAAAGGTGCAGAATCAATGGATAAACATTTTTTAGAAACTCCAATTGAAAAAAATATTCCATTTATTGGTGGTTTATTAACAATTTGGTATAACAATTTTCATAAAGCTCAAACTAAATTAGTTACTCCTTTTGATCAATATTTACATCGTTTCCCTGCTTATTTACAACAATTATCAATGGAATCAAATGGTAAATCTGTTTCTAAGGATTCTAAATTTGTTAATTATGAAACAGGTATTGTATTATTTGGTGAACCAACAACAAATGCTCAACATTCTTTCTTTCAATTAGTTCATCAAGGAACTAAATTAATTCCTGCAGATTTCATATTAAGTGCCAAATCTCATAATCCAATTGAAAATAATTTACATCAACGTATGTTAGCTTCAAATTTTTTTGCTCAAGCAGAATCTCTTATGCTTGGTAAAACTAAAGAACAAGTTGAATCTGAAGGTACCAAAGAGGATTTAATTCCACATAAAATGTTTAGTGGTAATAGACCAACTACTTCAATTTTAACTCAATTAATTACTCCTGCAACATTAGGTTCTTTAATTGTTTATTATGAACATGTTACATTTGTTGAAGGTGCAATTTGGGGAATTAATTCATTTGATCAATGGGGTGTTGAATTAGGTAAGAAATTGGCTAAAGTTATTCTTAATGAATTAGAAGATGGTTCAACTTCTGTTGATTCTCATGATTGTTCAACTAATGCTTTAATTAATCAATTTAAATCATGGGCTTAAATAATTTGTTTAAATTAAGCCTTTTTTAAAGAAATAATTTATTTTTTATTTTATTTTATTATTACTTCCTTCATATCATAATTTTTTATTTTATTTACCTTTTTTTTAGTATATATACATATACATATATATATGTATATTGAATAGTTAAAAATCACAAATACATGACTTTTATGAATTATCAATAATAACTAAATTTCAAAATCATAAATTTACTTAGTTTATTTAAATTTGTTACTCGATGATAATAAATAAGGGTTTTTTTTTTGTTTTATTAAAGAAGTGAAGTGAAAACGTGTGATAAAAGAAAAATAAAATATACATTTATCACACGTATATATATATATAAAGTATAACTTGAAGTTATATATTAAATTAAAAAAAGTTAAAGCATAAGTAAGCATAAGTTAGCAAAGCTAGCAAAGTAAAGTAAAGTAAAGTAAACAACCATAATAAATAAACCGTAATAACCATAACCATATCCATATCCATTATTATAAAGAAGAATAAGCAAAAAATACAAAGAAACTATAATTTATGATTTCTTCATTTCATGTTTCTTTTAAGTTTTAATGAATCTCTTTTCCTTTGTGCTGTAACATTATAATGTGGATCAATTTCAAGATCTAAACCTGGTACATTACCATTACCATTTGGACCAATTGTTAAATTATCAAATGAATCATTAAGTCTTAATTTATTATGATGTTGATAATGATTATGATGTGATGAAGAAGAAGAAGTAGGTAAATGAGGTGAATTAGTATTGCTAGTGTTATTAAAACTAAATTTATTTTCATTAAATGGAGATTGTAAAGATATTATTTCATCAGTTAAATGATTATGATGAGGATTATGGAAAATATGTTGAGGTTGAATTTGAGATTTTTGACAAGTTACTTCAAATGTAAATTGATTATTTAAATCAATTGAAGGTTTTCGTTGTTGTTGTTGTTGATAAGAAGGTATTTCATTTAAAGTTTGAGAAGATTGAGGTGGTGTTATTAAATTGGATTGTGATGATGGTCCATACGGTTGTTGTTGTTGTTGTTTTGTTGAAGATAAAGGTACTGAATCAGTTAATGAATCGGTTGAAGAAAGTCTTATTGCTGTAAAAGATGGATTAGCATGTAACCATGAAGAATTACTATTTGATCTTGATAAATTTTGATTTATTGTTGTTGTGGCAGTATTAGTAGTATTATAATTTGGATTTACTAATTCTAATAATCTTTTTCTAAATATAGAAAGTATTAAATGTTGTTCAGATCTTTTAAATTCTTCATTTTCTTGTGGATTAATCATAATTTGAATATTTGTAATTGATTTATAAACTTTTTTAGATACTTTTGAAACTATACCTGATGGAGGATAATTTATATCAAATGGAGTAATATTTGGATTATTTGTAAAAGTATTATAAATTGAAATTAATAAATCATCAAATTGATTTGTAAATTCATAATTTTTATTATTTTCAATAATAGTATTATTATTAATTGATGAATGACTATTTGTTTTAAATAATAATGGGAAATTATTTGAACTTTTCTTAAACCTATCAGTTAAATCCAAATCTGAATTTAATGAGTTAATTGAATCAGTACGATCATTACGTGGACGGAATAAAGGTGTTTGAGCAGCATTAACATTACCATTAGTGTTGGTGTTGGTGTTAGGATTTGGAGTTTGAAAATAAAAGTTAGGGTATTGTTGATCTATTGGAGTTTTTAAATCAGTTGGAGTTTGTAACGAGTTAGAATTTGTTGAATTATTTGAATTTAATAAAGAGTTTTTCCTTGTTAAATTAATATTTAATTGTAAATTTGGATTCATTGCTTTCATTTCGGTGTAGTAGAATAGTTTAGTAGTGTAATGAGATTTAAAGATAACTTATTTTAAAAGTTATTTGTCAAATGTTTGAATTAATGTATTAAGAAATGATGTATCAAGAAATGATGTATCAGTGAAGAGTTACCAAGTATAAATAATGAATATATTTGTGAATAGAAAGAACTTGATAGAACAAATTAAAATGACAAAATTAGACTAAAAAGTAATTGGAAAATGAACTATAATAAAGTAATCAATTAACGTTTAGCGTATAATAACTAACATACCACAGTTGACAGGGTAAAGAAACAACAGTTGACAGATAGATAGATATCTAATTAGATAGATAAACAATACATACATTACATGCCGTAAATACCACTGCAGTGCACTTACCCCTTTGAAAAATAATATGAAATCTGTAAAAAGCTTAAAAGAGGCGCGTTTTGGCGTCATTTAAGAAATAATAAAAAATTGCCTATTTGGGAATAAATTAAATCACGTGAATTAATAGATATACAACAGTTAATTAAAGTAATACTGTAAATATTACCCTACCACCTAATTATGTAATCAAATATTTGATGACATAATCCAATAAAAGGTAGTGTACAAACAACAATAACCAAAAATAACTAAAAGCATGTGGTAGTGTAAATAAATTAATTTATAAGTAATACTATATAAGTAAATAAGTAAATACATCCAGGCTGTGTTAAAAGTAAGAGCGTTTCACTTACTCACTCACTCACTTACTCACTCAGTTGGCGGTGGTGGTGGTGGATGAGATGGATATAGAGAGAAAGAGAGAGAGAGAGATAAATAATCAATCAGATTTATACCTGAATACATATAGGTGTACACTTTATTAATCACTTTATTGATCTATTATATATAGTCTTTATTTCTGTTTGTTCATCCATTCATCTTATATCAATACAAGTATTCTATTCATATATACATACAAAATGGAGATCTCACCTAAAGTCTTGGAATTCAAACGTATGTCCTTTCATTATTTATTACTACTATGCTTGTGACTGGCTATATTGTCTATTGAGCAAGGAAAGCATGGCAAATTAATTACTATGGTTATGTTTGTAATTTTGATTAATATACTAACAATATTCATAATATATAGCTCCATTTACTGAAACTTCAACTTCAATAATTAAAGTAACAAATACTTCTTCAAATGGTTTAGCTTTTAAAGTTAAAACAACAGCTCCAAAATTATATTGTGTTAAACCAAATGCTTCATTTTTAGAACCAAATACTTCAATTGATGTATCAATTGTATTTCAAGGTTTATCAAAAGAACCTTCTTTAGGTTCTAAATGTAAAGATAGATTTTTAATAGTTGGTTTACAAACTTTATCTCAATATGATTCAAAATTAATTTCTCAAAATTGGTCAAATATACAAAAAGATGCAATCGATTCAAATGAAATTAAATTAAAAGTGGTTTATAATTATGATGGTTTAAATTATTCTATTCCTGAAGATAATTCAAATGAATCTCCAATTGCTCCTTCTAAATCTTCTTCTAAAATTACAAATCCCGTTGATAATAATTTAAAAAATCTTGATCAATCTTCTCCTTCTAATGTGACAAAATCAGATCCAATAGTATTAACTACAGATGAGAAAGTAGTATCAGACTCAAAATCATCTACAAAAACAACTACATCAACCACAGCAACTACACCACCAACTACCACTACATCATCTTCTTCTTCATCTTCTTTAACTCTTATCTTCAGTATCTTAATAGCTTTACTTGCCTATTACATCTACAAAAATTACATTTAAGTGATACATCCATTAATAAAATGAAATTACTCAATAATAATAATCAATTAAGTAATCTTTAACTTCCATCTAGATTATTATTATTATTTATTTTGTTATGTTATGTTATGTTATGTTATATTCATTTGACTAACCCAACCTCTTTTATCGTTCTTCACTAAAGTGTATTTTTTTTGAATTCATTACCCTAAAAATCCAACCCACTTACCTACCTACCTACTTCTTTTTACTTTTGTCTCTTTCTTTTAACCCTTTTAACTATATTATATATAAATATATCTATCTTTCTATTTATATTAATTTTTATCGTAATTTAATATATTTTCTATAATTTGATTAAATTAATTAATTTACTTTACTTTACTTACATACATAATTACACACTACACTTCACCTTTCCATGCTTTAATAACCCATTTACAATCCCTAACTTCAACATCTTTAAAATCAACACTATCTTTTCTTTTAACTTCATCATCAAATAATTTAGATATACAAATATATTCATTAGATCCAGGTAACTCACATTTAATTTGTGAATCAGGAAATGGACAAGAACAAAACTTAGGTGATTCAACACATTCAAATGTTTCACGACACAAGTACCCTTCACATTCAGAATTTAATTGTTCATATTGATAATCAAATTCTTCAATTTGTTCATTACTATTTGATCCTGGTCCTCCATGTCCAAAAAAATTTTGAAAAAAATCACCTCTTACTATACTTATAATATAAAATAAACTTATTATTAACCCTCCCTTGAGCATCATCACTATACTTTTAATTGTTATAATACCTACCTATTAATATAATGAATATATGATTAATTTAATGATTTCAACCACGTAACACAAGAAATATATACAGTATTAATTATGTCTGTGTTAATTATACTAGAACCTTTAACGTCGCGTCGAAAAAAAAAACTATTTCAATGTACGTATATACAACTATTGTTTTAAAACTCCATGGTTTATTTTATAATTTATTACTAAATTACAATAAATAGTGTATATAAACTTAAATATCTAGTCCCTAGTCTTGCTAGGTGACCAACGATTAATTATCATTTCATCAATATCGTATAATTTTAATAAATTCATAATAATTTCAATTGATTTTTCTTCATTAAAATTTTCTTCATATAATTTAATAAATTTCATCCATTCTTTATTAAATTTTTCCAATGTTGGTAATTTAACATAAGTTATCATCATTGTTTTCTTAACTGTACTTAAAACACGATTCACTGAAGATACTTCAATCCAATTTAAATTTGGTTCATTTGGTGATACAGTAATTATATTAACTGCAAATTCAGCGTGTTGGAAAACTGGTCCTCTTTCATACATTATAAATACAGATGAAAATTTTAAACCTGATTTAATACACCAATTTAATGATTTATAATAATAATATACAAATAATTCAACAATAAATTTATTATTTGGAGTTACTATAGGTTCATTATTATCATCTGGTGTTGTTGCTGCATCAAGGACAAATTTATAAAATAATTGAAGTAAATTATGTCCTGGTACTTCAATACAATCTAATATCTTTAAAAAAATAACTTCATAAGTCATTAACTCAAGATACTCTAATTGCTCAATATCATCATTATCTTCTTCTTCTTCTTCTTCTTCTTCTTCTTCTTCTTCTTCATTATCATTTTCATTTTCTTTGTCCTTGATAATTTTATAATCTTCATCTCGAAGATTATTTCCTTCATCATAAAGTTGAAAATTATTTCCATTATGACGACGATTACGATAAGATTTACCTAATTCGTATCTTTTAACTTCAATCTCATTTAATTTTTCAATATTATTCTCTAATTTATATTGAGATTCCAATAAATCAATTGCCTTACGTTGAGACTTGAAATATTCTCTTTCAATTCTACGTAATTTAACAATCTCTTCATTACTCAATGAATTTCTATCATTCTCATCAATTTTCTTTATACCTAATCTACGTAATGTACGATTATACCATGTTGGTTCACTACGTGATAAATTACCCTTACCGAAAAACCCATTATTCCAAATAAATTCCATATCTTCCAACTTTGTAATTTTATAAATCTTAGAATCTTCATCATACTCAACTTCAACTCTCGTCTTTTTGGGAGTGGCTTTAAATGATAATGATGATGATAAACTAAGGTACTTGAACAATTCCAATGGATTGTTATACCAATCAATTATACTGATTGGTAATGGATTTGAATATTTAGCCAATCTGGCATGTTTTTTATATCCACTCATCTAAAAACTTGATAATAACAGTTAGTATACAAAAAACAAAACAAAAACCATTAATTACAAGAATTTTATTAGTGTTTTTTTGTTTTTATTTCATTGATTATTCACATTAATAATTGTATCAGATACCGTTGTAGTCTATTTGAGAAATCATGTGCTTACATCGATTAAGTTTCTTCAAGCAACTAATTTTATCATCATAAAAATAAATATTAAATATCAAATAATCAAATCCAAAAAGAAAAAAGCCATTTTATAATGTTCTAGTAACATACCATTCAATCATATTGAAACCTTGTTTGCTGAGTGATATTCAATCAAATAGAACAACCACTTATAAACGTAGCAGCTTTACTATGACTTGATTGTATAACTAATTAACAAATAAATAGATAATAAAAGAAAAGGCTGTTATAACTAAAAAAATCTAAGAAAAATTTTCCTTATTTTGTGACTGGCCTAATTTAAAAGCAGAGCAAAAGAACAAAAAACAATTAGTCGCGTCGATACATTTTTAAATATATTTTTGCCCAAATCTTTTGCTTTTTTGTTGTTTAATTTATATCTTTCTTGACTGTTTCTTTGGTATGTTTAAGTGTATAGTTGTGTAATAAAAAAAATAAAAATGTAAGTTTATTAGGTAGGTTAGCTAGTACAGTACAAATAAACAGAACATAAAAGTTTCAACGCTGATTTGATTCAATCAGATCAAATCACAAAAACATAAATTTTTATGGTCTGTTCTGATTAAGCTCACATAAATATGAAAGGGAGTGTTCTCTTCTATTACTTTTATTTGTTCTTTGTTTAATATAAGTTTCTATCAGCTATAATTACAGCTTCTGCTACAGTCACGGTCACTGAATTTTTATAGCTTCCAACAAGACTTAGTCTTTAGATACCTTTCCCAGCTCCAACAATGCCAGTGTTCAACAACTTACACAAAGGTTTCCATCATAAATCCAGGTTTCCAAGATCATTACAAGAAATTGAATTGGTTTCCAAGTATGTTAGAAACCCAGATTTTACTTTTGAGTCTAAGAATTTCTTGGATATCTTAGATAGATCTAAAGTCCCTATGATACCTCAAGAATTACACCACTTGAACCATCTCTTGAAATTAAACTGTAGTTGGATTCCTATTAAATGTTTCAAAATCAAATTACTTCACATCAACGTATCTAACCGTAGTGAAATTGATTTGGATTATATTTATCCGTTCTTGCAAAAATGGAAAAGAAATTTTAATGAGATTAAAATTACAATTGGGGATAAATCAATCCATGCACCTTTTGATAAACTCCACATGATTGTCATTGATAAAGATTTATTTCCAGTCGAACAAGACTCTAACGACAATAATAATGATTTAATTGTTCAAACACCTAAACCTACACCTGAACCTGAATTAACTGAGGAGGAAATTATGGCAAATATGATTGCTGAAATAAGAGGCGTTATTCCAATGAAAAAACGTAAACCTCCTCCTTTATCAACACTCAAATTTTGTCGTTTCTTAACTGGTGAACCTGGCTCCCAGACATATACTACTGACGCCACTGATATTATCACTAAGTTCGGTCAACATAATAATACATGCTCTGGAACGTTTTTCCAGCGTTCAGAGTTGCAAACTGCTGATAGTAGATATAAGAATTTATGGGGAAAGACAAATAGTATAATTTATTGTACTAATGAGCTAAATATCGTCATTAACAACAATTCGAAAGATGACGCAGAGATCTTTAGCAAGAATATTATGAGTTTATGCTTATTTCGTCACTTGAATACTTTCACATTGGATTTTGGATCATGCTTAATGTCAAGAGATTGCTACGAAGCCTTAATTATGCAATTAGGTTCAATGGATACTTTGAAAACTGTGGAATTGTCGAACATTAAGTTTGAAACCAAACACGATTTTACTCATACTTTAGGACGTTTAGAGTCAGTTAAATTGATTAATTGTGATTTTACAAATTATGACTTTGTCAATATGACTAATTTGAAATCATTGACTATTGAAAACTCCAAACCAGTGGATGCTAAAGTCTTAAATATTCCTCAATTTTTAGAATATTTGAGTCTGATGTCTACTTTTGATTTCAAATTAGATCTACCATTTTTAAGAAAACATTCTTTCTTGACAACAGTTAAAATCCAATCTTCTATGATGATAGCTACTCGTACTTATGGTTACCATTGTGATCTTAAAAACTTGACAATTGATTTCCACGATGATGAAATGTTCAGCAATCAACCAGGAGCTTTTAAGAAGACAGAATATTTAAATATTCTTAACCACGATGATTTAGCAGCTTACATTCCTAAATCCTTAATTGAATTAACAATATTGAATAACCACTCATATTGTCATTTCAAATTAAACGGATATTTGGATTTAAAGAAAATAACTGCTAAAAACTCAGTTCTCAGAGTAGATGCAAGATTTGTTCCTATTCGTGAAATGCATCTTTTTGATTGCAACTTGCCTTGTTATTTCGATATTCCAAATAGTGTTAAAGTGCTTAAGATTATCACATCAGGTAAATTGGCATTAGAACATTGCAAATGTGCCAAAGGTGATATTGATCTTTGTTTCAGCAGAAAGTCAAAATTACATACACTGATTTTGGAAAATCAAGATAACATTCACAGAGACTCAATGTTAAGATCAATTAAAAATTTGAAAATCTTATATGATGTGTTTTTAGGTCATAATGGTCAATATTTCACTCATGGTTCTGGATTTGAAAAAACACAGTCTTTAAGTCAGTTTGTGAGACATGGTGGTGTCCCACTTAATAAAATTACCACTGCTCATTACCTTAAAAATGTGACTAGATTTAAAGGTAGTTTATGCTTATGCATGATTTCATTAACTAGTCTTCAAGAAGCTTCAGTTGGCAAATATGGTCATCATCGTCATAAGCAAAGAATGTTTCCCGAACAAACTTTTACGTGCTCAGCTGATTGTGATCTTGCAAAGGTTCCATATAGACCCAGATCAAGATCTCTTATTGGTCTGAAAATTTCTGATCATGCTATCTGGCGTGTTTAAAATAAAACAAAAAAAATTATTACTACATCTTATTTATATTTTAATATTTTTCTTTTATATTTTCTAATTTTAATATTATTATTTTCGTCTTCCATTAATTTGAGCTTTTTTGTTGAAGAGTATGATAATGAAACGCAAGATAAATTTTGTAATATACAGCTATTGACACTAGCCTAAATATATCACCAACTCACTCACATATGTAAATTCAATTGGAGAAAGAAAAGTTGTGGCATGCATTTAGTTGGGCTAGTAGACGGCGACGCGGTCGGTGATCGGATAATTTTATTTGTGTGACTCCGAAAAGCATTTGTGTGTGATTTCGGGCTTTGACATAATAACAGAACTAAGGCTAAAACAATATACGGATATATATATACTCATACCAGTCATTTGAGAGGTGATAGGAATTGGAAAGTACGAGTAAATAAGGAAGATTGAAGCGATCAAGTCATTAGCGTGCATAACAATGAAAGTGGATGAGATATATGGCAGATTAGGTGATTCTGGGCTTAAAGTATCCAAGATCATTTGCGGTACTATGAAATTTGGATCTAAAAAATATTTTGGAGATAATGAACAAGCTACAGTGATTGACGATTATAAAGAGGTAAAAGCCGTGTTAAACGAATGTTATAATTGCGGGATTAGAACATTTGATACTGCTGATGTTTACTCTGGTGGATTATCAGAAGAGTATATTGGTACTTGGTTAGCTGAAGATGAGATCCCTCGTGAAAATGTTGTTATTATGACTAAAGTATTTGGATTTGTAGAAAACAAGTATGGGATCAAAGAAGGTATGTTAAGTAGAAATCCATTGGACAAAGTCAATAATCAAGGATTGTCGAGGAAACATATCATTGAAGCTGTTAATGGCTCATTAAAGAGATTAAAGACAGATTATATTGATGTTTTGCAAATACATAGATTCGATTATGAAACAAATATCGAAGAAACAATGAAGGCTTTGAATGATGTTGTAGAGCAAGGTAAAGTCAGGTACATTGGTTGCTCATCAATGAAAACATATCAGTTTATTAAATTACAGAATTTAGCAGAGAAAAAAGGATATCATAAGTTTATATCAATGCAGAATTATTACAATTTAATATACCGTGAAGATGAAAGAGAACTGATACCATATTGTGAAGAAGAAAATATTGGATTAATGCCATGGGCACCATTAGCTCAGGGTCATTTAACCCGTCTACCTCAGCCTCAGCAACAACCTGACAAAAGTATATCATTCTCATGGTTCTCTGAGAATATCTTAGGTATAAATATCAAAGATGATGCACCAACGTTAAGCATTTTACAAAACCTGCACAAAGTGGCACATGCAAGAGGCACAAGCATGGCGGTGATAGCATTAGCTTGGCTGATTAATAAAGGATGCTACCCTGTAGTGGGGATAAATAAAGTATCTAGAGTACGTGAACTTTTAAAAGCTGTGGAGATAGAGCTCACCGATGAGGAGCTGAGCTTATTACAAGACTGCTACAAACCGCAGTTAAACAACTTGCTCAGTTGACTTGTCATGTACTTTTTTTATTCTACATATAGTGTTATATATTTAATACCTAATATCTATCACCTAATAATAACGACTCATATATGATGCTGTATATGCTGTATATGCTGTAACCATGCTGTATCTACCACCAGCCCATTAACCCAAACAGGCAAATATCGCCCAAAGCGGCAATCATGACGTGCTGGCAAAGAGCCTTAAACGCAAAAAATTTCGCGTCGGCCAAAGGAGTTAGTTAGTAGACAGGCAGGACACAAAGAAGAGTTATCTTATGTTATGTTAGCGTACATTAAAGCAGAAAGGTCTATCACAGCTTTATTCTGATTCGGTGATCCTGTCTGTATCTGTGCAGATTCTAGCTAGCTGTTTTTGTATTGCTGTATATTGCTACGTTGCTGTGTCTTTGAATCGACTCACTTCCTCGCACTTGGGTTTTCATCAAATCCTTTCTTTATTATTCACAACTAACTTTCCGCTGCCTCCGTCATTGCGCTTCTTGTCCTCCATTTGAAAAAGGATATTCTTCATTCTAGTACAAGCACATAATTACGTCCGTTTCCTTTGTTCACATCTGAAATCAAGAAAGAAAAAAAAAAGAAGAACTTCAGACACGATGGATGCGGGAACAGATACTATGAGCCAAGAAGAGGTCATAGCTGCTAAGATCCTGAAAAGAGCTGAGTTGGCTAGGATTACAAGACAACTCAAACAAAAATTATTCAAAGCTGGACTCAAAGTAAGAGGGGAACTAGACACTCTTGAAAATAATAATAACAATACCAACAACATTCACAGCACATCTTCTGATATAGATGAAGAGAATAATAAGCTCAACGAGTTTAGTTCACCGAATAAAGAAAATGCATACTCCGACTCAGATTCTCTTTTGATGTCTAATTCCACACGTATGAAATTTCAGAATTCGTCTAATACTACTACGCCCATGAAAAGAAGATCCTCATTAATTATTTCTTCTTCTAAAAAACTACAAAAGGGCGATGACCAAGATGCTGAAAACGATGAGGAAGACCCAGATCATGACAACGAAGTTAGTTCCATTATTAACTCCTCACAAAGATTATACACAGATAAATCAGATGAACTATATCAACATAACAACAGTAATAGAAATAGTTTACATTCACCTGCTAAGAAATTACAAAGCTATTCTAATTTACCCTCATCACCATTTTACATGGTCAATAGCAATCAAAGCCAACATAGCAACCACTCATCTTCTTCGCCATTTAATCCAAGAATTTCATCTCAACCGCTTTCCCAATCTCAATCACAACAATTACAACCACCAGTCACACCTCCTTCAAGTTCAAGAGTTGCTGTACTATCGGATATTTCAATTCTTAAGACACCCGATAAATCACTCTCTGTTATTACATCAGATGTACTAAGTACGCCTAAATCCAAAATAACTTCATTAGCCAATGCATTATCTTCTTCGTCAAGTAGAGACCAACAAAACGATATTTTCAAAACTCCCAACTCAAAATACGTTAATGATAAAGAAGAGGGAGCAGATTTATTATTGTATCTTTCTAATTCACCAGGCAGATCTTCCAATCCTCTACCAAATTCTATTGCTCAAACATTGAACCTTCCAACTACGCCAAAAAGAGAAACTACTAACTCATCCGCAAATACCATCGCAACTACAACAAATAACAACAAGATCGACACCAATTCCGCAACAGCAACTACTTCAAGTCACGATAGTACTAGTAGTTCATCTTCAACCTCTATGTCAACTAAACTTCCAACAATTGAACTTCCTCAAACCCCAAAGACAAACCCTCCTGACCCAACTAGCTCTAATGCCTCAACTGAAAAATTCACAACTCCTAAGACACCAGTGATGAATATGCAAAAGAGCGGCTCTTTGAATGGAAATAATTTAAATGCCAGATTATTAAATGGGCAAAGAACACCTGGATTTAGTATGAGCGATTACGTTAATATTTTTACTCCTTCTCCAAGATATACTAGGACACCAGATGTATATACAAGCTTGAAAAATAGCATAGGAATGGGAAATGGTAATGGACCTACAAATGGCAATAACGGAAACAACAGCAATATTTGATATAATCAACTCAAACTCACATAAAATGCACACAACTTCTTTGCTTATAATACTTTCTACTCACATAGTGTCTTTTTTTTTTCTTTTCTTGTGCACTCTTCTCTTCTCCAACTTTCTTTTTAGATTTTGATTTTCTTTAATTTCTTTATAAATTAATGAATATGGATACACCGTACTTCTTTATATCTGCTATATACACTTATGATTTGTACACAACGCATACTAATGCTACTCATAAATATATATATATAAATATAATATAAATATAAATATAAATGCAGAGATAAAATAAGCCGCTCAACTTTTTTTAACCTTTTTATTTTTTTTTTTAGTGTATTTTGTTTTTTTTTTGACTCTAATTTCTTTCTGCGTAGAGTATCTCTTTACAGTATTACTAGCAAGCACAGGGTTCTAAATATATCTCGAGTGCATATTAGCAAATTACTCACCACAGTTATACGTGTACTTTATTAGCTAATGCCTATAACCCTTAAAGGCAAAAGAGATTCATTGAGCCACCTTATATTCCACATATATACATATACACTGGACTTTTTCTAACAAAGTTTCCTCCACTGGTGGGTGAATTGAATATATTTCCACTTCGACAATTCAAATAGAACTACTCTAATGCACTCGAATGGCACATCATACCACGTATAGTGCATAGAAAATGAATTACAATCAGGTGTATAATACAGGTTTGGCTTCTAACACAGCACCCGAAACAAATAACACTACGGCCAAGCCCTACATATCAAATATCAATAAAACGTCAATTTCTAATGATTCCTTGGCAGGGAGACAAACAGAGCAAACACCTAATGGTATCAATGCGACTGGATCTCAGCACGGTTTACAACCAGTTGGTAGTAATAACATGAGTAATAACTTTTTTTATCAGCAGTATGCCGTAGCTGCAGCTGCAGCTGTTGCAGCTGGTACATCGCTACCTCCATTGTCACAAACGCAATTACCAAATCAGCAACTTCAGCAAAGCCAATCGATAATTGTCAATCAGCAACGTACCTTGCCCCATATTGGAGATATTTTACGCCATGCCAACCATTTTGAAACACAGGAAAATAATCAAGACATAGTGATACATGAACCAACAACTGTTCAAAATAACAATGATGCGAAAAGCATAAAAAATAATCTTGTAAATGGAAACATGCTCACAAGCGGGAAATTACCTCGTGCAAGGTTAGAAGACAAGATTGAAGTATTAAACTATTTTCATACTGCGCAGAAATCAAACCAAAGTAGTACATATATCCATTTCAAGAGACAAAATAGATTTGCTATCACTAAATCAACATTGAATAGATGGGTATTAGGTGAAAGCAAGATACGACAAGATTTCAAATCACTTACTTTAAATAACAAGGGTAAATTTAAGACAAGGCCTAATATTAAGAACCCTGAAGTGACTAAATGTCTAGAATTTTATTATCAACAAGCGTGTAATGAAAACAAATTAGTCAGTGAGCCAGAACTAATTAAGAAATGGGGAGTATTTTATAGACTTTTCAATAAAGATGAGAATGCAGAGAATGATTTACATAAATCTAATGGTTGGATACATCATTTTAAAAAGAGAAATGCAGTAAAGAGGCAATTAGCTAAAGATCTGTATACTTCTTTTAATTTGAGCGAAGGAGACATAGACATTGCAATGAAGAAAATTGATGATAGCAATAGCGATTTGACGTCATTGATTGCTGCTGAGAACTCAAGGATTAAAGACAGCTTAAAGTATTATAAAGATTTTCAAATTTTCCAGCTTGATGAATTGTCAATTAGTTTAAAATCTGAGGTTTTTAATAATTTTCAAGATCAGAAACGTAGTATATTAGATACCATTCATGATAGAATTACCGTTTCTATATTGACTAATTCTGATGGTTCTGTTTTCCATGATCCTTTGATTTTGACTACAAGTTCTAAATATGAATCATCTAATTATACATCTGAGAGTATATACTACTCAAAAACAGGTATGCTGACAAGTGAGATAATGTTTAATTACTTGCAGAATATTGATTATTTATTGTCTACCAAAACAGAGGGTGTTTCTAATATAGTTGTTTTACTAGATTGTTTGCATGCACATATTATACCTCATGAATTTAGTCACATTAAATTGGTATATTTTTCACCTTCATTATATTTTATTAAACCACACTACTATCCTTTAAATTATGGTGTGATCAAATTGTTTAAATTGCTGATAAAGTTTGAAATAATAATGTTTTTCAATGAGGCAAATGTTAATTATTTGCCAAGCTCGAAAGCCATAACTTTTATACGTCATGCTACAAAGATAATGCAATTGAATTATGCCAATTTTATAAAACTTGCGTTTAATTCAAGTGACATGATGCCATCTACAAAACACTCTAGTGCCAATATACAAAATAAAATCAATAATAAAACCAAAAGTCGTAACAATACGATTGAATCAATTAACAAATCAATTGAATTGGATTTGGAAAACTATAAAGTCATAGAGATGAAAAAAACACTCAAGAATTTATACCATAAGAAATTACTTAGTTTGCAATTAAGTAAACTACTTGAAATAAATGGAGGTGAAGAAAATTTGGATTTGGATCTTATTTTGTTTCCAGATGATGAAGATGTCAGTAATGTACATTTGGAAGATACAGATATAGTGAATTATATCAAAGTGGAATTGGGGTTGATCGATCCTTATACTGCTCAATCTCCATCTGCATCATCATTATCATCCTCATCATCACCATCATCACACACCGATGTGAAGGCTCTCGTAGCTGCAACTCTGCCATCTTCAACCAGCAACAACAGTATATAGTTTATCCATAGATATATAGATATATATAATACCCCATAACACAAGACAAATGTCATGCACCGCCTTTCTCTCGGCAAACCAAGGCAAACCAATTTCACCCCATACGCGACGCACGCACCCCCAATCCAAAAGAAGTAAAAAAGTTGCCAAAATCAGACATAAATTTTGATTTAATTTTTAACAAGATTTTTTTTAAATAAATTCAAACTCAAAATAAAACCACCCTGTGAAAATCAAGCCAGTAAGCTTAAAACCCGCTCTAGTTGAATTAAACTATACGACTATATGCAACAGTGGTAAAGGAAAAGTTCCACAATATGGTGAGTAAAACAAAGAGTAAAAGGTTGTGGAGATATGGCTTTTTATATCACTCTTATTTCAGTACTTAATCACACACTAAACAACTCAACACGATACACTTCGTAAATAAATATCAATTATTTAAATACACGCTGAATCCACACACACATTATATAAATTATATAATTGCACATCTTTGTGTTTTATCTTTTCCCAGTTATATTTTTATGGATTTAATGTTTACATTAATAGTAATCCAAAAATAATGTCCCCTAGTAATGCTTCCAGTCATTCATTAAATGCAACAGCCAAGCCATTGCAAATAAGTCCCATTTCATATATGCTTCCACTTCGTCCCACAAATGTCTTAGATTTAGACGCAGAACCCTCAACTCTAGAGTCACCACTCATTCATAATACTTCAAATAAAGAATATAGCAGGTTAGTTTGTCCTGTGTCAAGTGTTTTTCCATCTCTGCCAATAGATCCTACTATTGCAATACAACACATACAAACCCACCCGTCCACAATTTCCCTTTCCTCTTCAAACTTTAATATTACCGACAAGCTTGAAATGTCCGTTCACAAAAACTCACAAACTTCTGACGCGGCACTTCTTTCAACAAAACCTAAACATGATTATCTGCTTCAAAAGCCGCCTTCAGTGAGTTTGATTAAAGAATCAAAAAATAATCTGAGTCATGATTTGAATCTCTATGATGGAAGCACTGGCAATAAATGTTGCCTGAAGTTATATTATAACAACCTCTTTTTCAATAAGTCTAAACACACCATGACAACTGATTTCCAAAATTCCTTAGATATCGCAAAACAAAATCCTCATTTAACTGGAGACGACCATGCAAAATTTGTTAATGACGCAAAAGACAATTTCAAAACTTTGCAAAATCTGAAGAGCAATACTAGATCATTCAAAGAAAAAGTACTACAAGCAAAAAGAGAAATAAAGAAGTCAGTGAAGACGTTTACTGCTTATTTTTTAATAAACAAAATTAAAGTTAATGAAGCTATTCTTATTACTGGTCTATACTCGGATTATACAGAATACTGTAATTTGTACAGCATAAAACCTTTAAGCTTGGCTACAATTGGTAGGTTCGTTAATTTCATATTTCCAAAAATAAAGAAAAGAAAACTGTTTGATAGCAGTAAAGTAAAGCAGACCTACTATTATCTTGCAGCTACTACCAACAATAAAAGCGAAGCTTTTAGTTCAGCTACAAAACCAAATGCAGATGATGAAGCCAGTAACAGGAAATTTACAGTATTTACTGCTGGAGTACGATTTGGCATAGAAACTCCTCAATACAAAACCATCGATAATGATTTTAACGTTGTGCCTCTTAATATCAACTTGGATTCACTCAACCGCCACATCAATTTTTCAGAGCAAGAATTAAATATATATCTTGTTTATGAGTTTGAAATACCAAGTTTTCGAGCAACTTTATTGTCTACATATGAGGAAGTAGCTAATTTCACCCAGAAGTACACTCGGTTCAATTTTGAACGACTGGATTTGCTTAAAACTTTTCAATTCAACTCGTTGCTCAAATCATATTTAAAGTTTGACAAATTTCTTTCAGAAATCAGTGTTTTCAAGCTATTTGGATTATGTCAAATAAATAATACAAACAATTTACAACAATGGATTGAAGCTTGTGATGAGAAGTTTTACATAGCAGCAAGAAACATGTTGACTAAATTGGTGAATTTAGCAGTCCCAAGCACACTTATCTTTCAACTATTTATCTTGGGATCTGAACTATCCAAGTACACAGTCTTTGGTTCATTTCCTGTTTCCATTATCGATCATCAAATGAGTAAATGTAAATCTCTTCAGCTTTTCCTCAAACAAGTTTCAATAGTTCTTGAGAAAAACGCGGATATTTTAGCAAACGTGTTAAGCAATAATGAACTAATTTCACGGTTACCTTACTACCAGAATATATTTAAATCACTAAGTATTGTTCCTGAAAAAGATTTACAAATAAAGCTTGAAGAGAAACATCTTGTTTATCTCAGAAGGGTTCACGAACTGATAACAAAATTGCTTACGTTATCAAGTGGTTTAAATACTGCAATAGAGAGGTATAATTTTATTATTGATTTAATTTTCACCAATGTTCCTAGCTTTTTAAACGATATGGGTAAGCAGCAAGACTATGTGACTTTAAGTTTAATTAGCACATATCTGATTGAAGAAATTAATTCTGCCATTCTTTTTCATTCTTTTGGAAGTCTTCAGAATGCCTTTGGGGTCGATCACAATACTAATAAGCTATTTCACGACTTATTTTCATGGTGGTTTACAATGATCAATTTTATTATTTGGAAAAAACGTCATTGTATTGGTCAAACTTAACATAAAAAAGTTTAAAGAATCAAATTAAGTATTTACTTTTGTATTTTAGTATATCGTATCCCTTTTAGATTCAATTATTTTGTTCCGCTGATGAGTGTTACTTGATAGTTCATATATTAGCGAAGCATGTAAATTCTCACATCTTTTGTTAAAATCCTCCAAGGGACTTTATCTCAAATTGACATTTTGCGTACTTTTTGAAACACTTCATTGAAGCCATCTAGAACTCAGAAGTCAAACAAGCAAAGTATATTCAGTGAATATTCTATTAATATACCCGTCTGGGGTGGCCTTTTTAAGATACTTATAAACTTTGCTTAATACAATGGGAGACATTAACAACATAAAGTGCAACAACACTACTTTTACTTCAAAACCAACAAATTCAAGAAAACAGATATCACCGCCGACATCAATACATAAATCATTTACAGATAGCATAAAACAAACCCAATCTAGTACATCTAACAAAGGAAATAAGGTAGATAACCAAATTGAAGACATTATTGATTTGTTAGATTACAACTGCATGGAGCTGAATTCAGAAGACGATGAATCATTAATTGGGAGTCAAGATTGTGCAATGGATGCTGCATTGAGCGATTCAGTAAAAATTGTTACTTTTCCAGTAACACCAACTCATAGGGATACAGCAATATTCAAAGGTGCAAATGAATTTGTTGGTGCTCCAATAATGACCGAGCCTCAGTTTGTAAATGAACTAAGCGTTTGTAAATCATCTCAAGAACTTTATGTTCATGAACTACACCCGTATCAAAATCATTCAGGCACAGAGTCTATTATTGACAAAGCTAATTATGAGTCATCTGAATCTCAATCAATGTTGTACAAATGTAATCAGTTTTTGGTTAAAAATGGCGTCAACAAGAATGATGAATCAGCGTTAAATATTACAAGTGATACAGAAACTCAAAACAGTAAAATGGATAATAAATTGAGCCGCCATACTCCTATTCCTGACAACCATTCTGGGAGTGCCAATCTCTTCAAGCAAAACAGCCATTTTATGTATAACGAATGTGAATCTGATTCCCGTATGCAAGTGGAAGAAGTATATGCTACCAAACTAGAAGAGCATCAAATTTCAGCAGAACCATTTGTTATAACCATGTCAAAGAAAAAAGTTGAATTGGACTCAATTTTGGAAAACATAGTTAAAACAATTTCAAGAATTGATAATCCGGATTATATTCTCAAATCAAGCAAAATGAACGTTTTGCAATCTCTTATTCCAGATAATTTGCGCTTGATAAATGCAGAAGGAGGAAGTCATAAAAGAGGTATTGCAACATCCAATGATAGCAGAGGGTACTACAGTTCAGGATCTATTATTTATACATTCAAACCATTAATATCAGTGACCCAGTCGGTAAACAAAGAAGATTATGATCAAGCAAAATCAGAAGGTATACTCTTGCATGTCTCATGTAAGAGCTGTATGATTACTATTGAAGCAAATGCAGCTTATGAAGGCGTCTTTTGTGAAGAATGTGAAATGGCTTGTTACTGTTCTTATAAGTGCAAAACTGAAGATAAAGAAAATCACCACATCGAATGTGAATATTATAACTTACTTGGTGCATCTATCAAAAATGACCCTAGATTTTTCACAGCGACTGAAAGAGCCATTATTCGGCTGTTGGTACTAGCTACTGAAGACAGTAATTTTTCAAGACAAGTTTCAATGTTAACTTCTCATCATGATTATACAGACTTGCATGAATTAACATTTGGGCAAAATCAAGTTGCTCATAATGCAAATTTTTTTCTCTCAAACTTAAAACACTTTTTATTAATCGATTGTGGTAGTGACAAAGATAAAGAAAAGCAAAACAAAGAACTGTCCAGAATAGATAAAGCGTTATTAAAAGCTATTTATATCATATTTGTTAATGCTACTACTTTACAAAATGATTTTGATGAATCTATTGGTACAATGTTTGATCCTTTTTTTGCATTGATTAACCATTCATGCAAGCCAAATTGTACTTTAGTGTTTGAAAATGACAAGGTCATCCTGAGAAGTTTAGTTCCAATTAAACCAGGTGAAGAATTACTTGTAAATTATGTGCCTATTTCATTTCCTAACTTGATAAGACAACAACAATTGCAATCAAATTTTTTCTTTGAGTGTCAATGTGACCTATGTACTTATAATAATGGAGATTTCTGGTTTCCCGTTTGTTGTCCTATCTGTAAGGCAATATTGACTAGCTTTAACATGAATGAACTGCTGAACTATCAAAATGGTCAAAAACCTTATTCTGCCACTTGCAATGATTGTGGGGATATAAAAGTTGATGTTAATCAAATTGGAATCCAATATAATATTTTGATGAGTAGCTTGAGACAAATATATTCTCCTAGAGACCATAGAATTGCAGTTCAAGATATTATAGTGAATGATATGTCTCATATTACATCTTCAAACTATATTTGCACTGAAAGTGAAAAGAGGTATCTGTTTGAAGTATTTGAGTATATTAGAACCAACATCAAATCAATCCCTCTTTACTCTTGGCCAGTGAATATGATAGCTCATAGTTTATGCAAGTATTATATGCCTGAAGACCCAGATTCCATACCTCAGTTGAATTATATTCGATTTATGGCTTTTGAGTTAATTGGTACCGAGATGATGGACCCAGCTGAATTTAGAGTGGGTTTAGGCTTAAAACTACATCAGTTCTTAAGTACATATGTTCCATTTTTGAGAAAAGTATTATCTGAATCGATATTCATTGTAGATGAGTCTCCGATTTTAAATAACAAGCTGCTGGATTCCCAAACAAGATTTTCATTAGTATATGCTGGCATAGTTTTGACACTTCAAGCTTACAAATATATTGCTATGAAATACTGCAATCCTGAAAAAATTGGTGCTTTATTTGAATTGCAACTAATGATTTATGAAATTAATGCCTTAATTATCAAAGAGAAAATCACTCTTTTTCCAATTAAAGCAATAAATAATTCCGACGCCAAAATTCATTTGGCAAAGATGTACGAGCTGTTTGATATTCCAATCATATGTGGAGAGATTACTTTTTATAATGGTGTCACTAGAGATTTTTATCTTACTTTAGAGCAAAAAGATCTTGACTTTTTTGGATTGATCTTGCTGTAAGCAGAAAGTGTAGTAAAAGCAAAGTGATAATTCTGCCCAATTGAGTTGCTCTTCCAGGCGCTTTGCTTAATAACTGGTCATCCTATTAACCTTATACACATATATAATTACGTACACCCAAAAAACTCTATTAAAATAGGTCAAAAAGAAATAAAATTCAAGAAAGCTTAGATGTTAGCCGCACAGTGCCGACCGTTGCAAACACAGGCCGATTACAATAGCCGACACGATCGCTCCGGTTCATAATTATTAGTAATGCATTATTTTAAACAATGTAACTAGTGAATTGCTGTCAATAGCAGATGAAACGATGAAAAGTAGTGCACTACCATCACATCATATTGGCAAATATTGGGGTGCTGATGGCATTTTGTTATATAAAGTTTAAATACCCGCAGATTCACTACATACTTCGAATATTTTGAAGTATCTTTCTTAAAGAGTATGTTCTTTTAATATTGCTTCTCTATTGACTCAATTCATATAAGTAAAAATAAATAACAATGTCTGTTTCTATTCCCAAAACACATACTGCTGTTGTCTTCACAGGTGAAACTGAAGACATGAAGTTGTTAACTCTCGATACTGTTGAGACACCAACTCCAAAAGCCAATGAATTACTCATCAAAACCGTGGCTCATGCTATGAACCCAACTGATTGGAAACACATTGCTCTTGGCTGGGGTGTCAAGGGAAATATCCCAGGTACCGATTCGTCTGGTGTTGTTGCTGCTGTTGGTTCTGATGTCAAAGGCTTTGAAGTTGGTGACAATGTCTCTACTTTCATCCATGGTGGTTACAGTGTCACTCCTCACTCTGGTTGTTTTCAAGAATATTTCATTGCCGATCCATATCTTACCATTAACTACGGTAAAGATACCTTAGGTTCCGAATCAGAGACCAAAGTTTCCGCTGGTAAAGTGACTACTTTTGAAGGTGCGGCTTCAATTACTTTAGGTGTTGTCACTGTTGGATTAACATACTTCAACCAATTCAAGTTGAGTTTTGATAAATCTAAGCAAGAAGGAAAAGCTATCTTAATTTGGGGTGGTGCCACTGCTACTGGTATTATTGCTATTCAAATTGCTAAGAAAATTTTTGGACTTGAAGTTTTAGTTGCAGCCTCAGCTAAACACGAAGAATTATTGAAGTCTTTAGGTGCTGACAAATTATTTGATTACCATGATTCTGATGTGGTTGAACAAATTAAAAAGTACGGTGGTGAAAGAATTGTTTATGGTTTTGACACTGTTTCTGAAACTGAAACCATTAACCAACTTTACGATTCATTGGCTGAAAAGGCCCCTGCTGCAATTGACAACTTGCTGTTCCTTCCTGAAGACGTCATCAAAAACAAAAAATCCAACGTCAAATTCTCTTTCTCATTGGCCTATTTAGCTAGAGGAGCTACCCAATACGTCAGTGGTATGGCAATTCCTCCACCAGAAGGTGTTGTTGAAGATCATGAAAAGTACTGGGATACCATTACTAAGTATGTGGTCGACGGTACCATTGTGCATGCACCTTTACAAATCTTACCCGATGGTTTCAACAGTATTGAAGAAGGTTTATCCTTGTTGAGAAACGGTAAAGTTAATGGTGAAAAGATCATTACCAGAGTTGCTGATACTAAAAAATAAGGAATTCATATATATATATATACTTTATGAATAATAGTTATTTTCTTTTCCAAACAAATCAATGTTTATACTTATACAATTACACATCATTAAGAGCGACACAGATAACACCTTTATTATGGCCGTTATATTGTCTCACAGTCTCGCTGGTAGACAAATCCCAAAGTCTAACATAATGATCAGAACATGCAGTTACTATATAAGCCGAATCAGCAGAAAATGCACAATCCCAAACCCAACGCTGATGACCTTTGAGAGTTGTTTCTAGTTGAAAATTATTTGTAGTTGACCAAATTCTTGTGGTGTGATCTGCTGAGCATGTTGCTAAATGTCTACAATCTGAGCTTAATAAAACCCTTGTAATATATTTGGAATGCGATTTGAATTTGGAAACAGGTTGTAAAGAAGTAACGTCCTTGTTATTCTGCATTTCCCATACGTAACAATTACCTTTATTATTACCTGCCACAAGCATTGAACCATCTGATGCGACACTAATCGATTGAACACTTACATCGTCTTCGGGAATTAATTGATGAGTGCATTGATTCTCACCTAAATCCCAAATGCGCACATTACCATTCTGATCACAAGAAATCAATTCTCCTTGATTAGGATGTATCACTACCTCATTAACGGGGCAATTATGTCTATAATTTCTTTGTACACTTGGAGCCCTTACGTCCCAAACTTTGACTGTTCCATCCTCACTTGAACTTACCATCCATTTGTTATCAGCTTGGAACCCGATGGATGTAATATTATTCGTATGTCCTTCAAAACTGGTCACTGGATTAGGATTAGTTGACCTTATATCGTATAATCTAACTTTTGTATGTCCCGCAGCAGCTAAAAACCTTTTATCTGACGTTATCTCTAATCTATTAACTTGTGAATCGCTGTGTTGAATTGTCCTGGAACAAACACCAGTTAAGGCTTCCCAGAATCGTATGGTATGATCATAACCAGCAGATGCAAGTATAACCGACATGATGGTCTTAATATGTTATATGATTATAACCAGATTGAGTAAGAATCCAGGAAAACCAATTTTCATCTCTTTCTTTTACCTTCCTTTAACTTGAACCGAAGATGTCAAAAGCTACAAAAATCAGATTTTAGCTGTTAATCGACGCGACGATTAATGGTGTTTAAGTTACTTGGTATACACCGTTTTACTAGAAGTTTTTATATTGTTTTTTAAACTGTATTAGGAGCGTGTGAACTATGTATCAGGATATAAAATGTAAACAGGAAGATGTCTAAGCAGAATTGAGCAGAATTAACAAGAATGCCAATAAAAAGTTTAATATGCGATGAGAAAATTGAGTGCAGCAGATGTTTGGAAGTGCCATGTTTACGCTTGAAAACAATAGCGATGGACATAATGATGATATAAATGATAATATAACAGATTCAAATCGTGAAATTCAAACAATTCTGGATTTTTTTAACTAATGATCGTATGGTGAAGTAAATAAATTAATTAAGCTGAAATTTTGCCTAAATGATTTTGCCTAAATGACCATGGGATTCAAAGTTTATTTTAATGTGAAAGATCAATTGACAAGTTCGTAAACATGACATAGAGTTAAATTAGGGAATCTGTATGACTGTATCGGATGAGAAGCTTCAAACTTAAAAAGCTTGGTTAATAGCTTCTTTTTGGGCAGCGTTTAAGACAATTGGGTAATCAACTTTATACTTGATGATTAAATCCCCAAATTTACCAGGCGTCTTACTTATTGGCATACCTAGATTTGGGTATCTATCAGTAGCAGAAGGATTCATAGGATGAGACTTGACTATTGATATCTTCTTTCCTTGTAAAGTCATAATGTCTTTACTGAATCCTAATAAAGATTCTTTGAAAGATAATGGGATGGTTGCGACTAAATTATTATCTTCTCTTTTGAATACTGGATGAGGTTTTTCAGATATGGTAAATCTGATTGTCTGTCTTTGGCCATCAACATAATCACCTACATTAGGGTATGATACTTTAGTACCTGCTTTCCAACCTGGTTTTATATTGATTGAGATAATTTCTTGTTCTTGCTGTCCATTTCTGCCTTTTCTGTTGATTTTCATTTTCTTTACACCTCCATTGAATAATTCCTCTAATGTTACTGCCACATTCAAATCTACCACTTCAGGTTCTCTTTGACGAGTATGAGATTCAAAACCTCCAGGCATTCCACCACCAAATGAGCTTTGAAAACCGCTACTACCAAAAGGCGATCCACCGCCCATACCACCACCCATTCCGCTGCTTTGGCCGAAGAGTCCTTCAAAACCACCAAATTGGTTGAACATGTTGAAAGCATCAGCTTGACTGAAAGGATGGCCGCCTGCACCTCCGCTAGAGAAATTGAATTGTGGACCACCGGCACCACCACCACCAAAACCTCCTCCAGCTGGTGCATTTCCTCTTGCGGCTTCTAAACCATAATCATCGTATACTTGTCTCTTATCAGCATTGGATAATATATCAAAAGCTTCAGATATCTGTTTAAATTTCTCTGTATCACCAGTTGGCTTATCTGGATGGAACTTCAATGCCATCTTACGATATCCCTTCTTGATCTCCTGATCGTTTGCAGATGGGGAAACGCCAAGTAAGTCGTATAATTTTGTTTCTTTAACCATTGTAAGTATGTGTATACAATATGCTCTATTCTATTAATGTGTATATTAACTTTGTTAGTGTGTCAATATTGTAGTATAACTGTGAAAAAGAAGTTGTAAGGAAGAAACGGGATTTCAACAATAAAAAGAGTTGTAGAAGGGCACTTGATGGATATTTCAATGTCCATCGTCGTTGTAGAAAGTTGTAATGGGGCTTAACTATGGGGAAAATAACCTTCTAGAATGTTCTCGCAAAAGTTTTGATTACACCTGTACACTAGTATAATACTAATGCGCTTTTAGTTAAATTGAGTTATATGTCCAACTAGACGTAAAAACATATGGATTAAACAAAATATAATTATATATGTATATATTTCAAAGCACACAACTGCATTTGCATCTGCATACTTACTTTTAACAATATAGTTAAAGTACACAATCATTTGTATCCTAGCGCGCAAATATTCAGCTTTGACATTTCACCAAGTAAATGATCGATTTGACCGTCTAACAAACCATTCGCATAGTCATCTCTGCTTTGTGGCTCTAAATATTGTTGTATCTGCGCTAATCTGGCGTAGCCTTCAGTACAAAATCTCAACTGAATCTTAACTAATGCTTCAAAAGATGGGTCGTAGTAAGGCACTCTTAAGTCTACTAATTGTGGTAGTTCTGCCTTCAATTGATCATTTAATTCCTCGAAAATATCTTTTGCTAGTTGATGTTCCCTCTCAGCTCTTGGTAACTTTCCTGAATCCTTAGATGGTTTATCCACCAATCTTCTAACTTTTGATCTGGCTTGCTCAAAGTCAATTTTCTTATGTGCTCTCTTCTTTATGGCTTCATTTACTTCAGTGAAATATTGACAGAATTTAGAAACGGGATCTAAAACAGCCTCTCTAAATGGTCCATCTAATTGTTTAACTGTTTCTTGATCGAATTCTTGTACAGTTTGCAAATAAATACGTCCTATATCGGCACCTCCTAAAGCTCTAGCATCATCATACAAGTTATTAACGACTTCAGCCATGGCGACTTGTGATGCAGTAACAGCTCTTAACGAATCCAAATAACCTTTGGTTTCTTTCTGTAAATCAGTACCCGCTTTCTCTAAAGTTTTAAATCTTCTCTCTTCCATATCATACTCTCTATCAGTGACCTTGTCGGCTGATCTGACGGTAATCTAAATTAAAACAAAAATTGCATTGATAATATGTTAGTAAGTAAATTCGGCTTAATTGAAAGCAATTACAATCGATATTGCAACAATACATACGGCACCACCAGCTCTATTTATGGCCTTCTTAAAACCGTCCCAAGACATTGTAACAATGAAGTATGCTGTAACGACTTGATGTAACTACAAAAGACTAGCTAGTTAGTTAGCCTGCTTTTGTGACGATGGGATATTAATTTGTAATAACCGAGCGGATTTTCTAATGCGTGAACTTCAATTGTTTTGAGCCACCCAATTGAAATGATAAAAGCGGTTTAACAAGTATATTGGTATATGATTCACCTGTATAGTCCGCTGACACTTTGATACGATTATTATATCAACCTTATGCCAACGATTGAGCTCTTGAGACTGTTGCTTGAACCGGTTATGCCTCTGATTATAAATCTGTTTTTGCTGGCTCTGCGCTGCCAGTGTCACACTTCACTCGCTTTTCTGTTGCAGCGCCACTTTTTTTCTTTCTTTGTGTCTCTTGCGACTATTTGAATGGTTGTAATTCCAACTTTGACTATAAGCGAGTACTATAGCGACTTTTAAATAGGAACTGTAAATATTTAGGAGCACAATTGTAATGATATGTGTACCAAAATAGCATAATTGGGTGTACATAAACACATAACTTGTAAAAGTGCTACTCAATAAGTTGAAACAAGACTTCTGTTACGAAACATCCTTCCCGTTAGAAATGAGAAAAGGATGAGCAAAAACATTATGACATTTACAAATGTCGTACTAACTAGCAGAGCAAGGGAGTTGAGAATATGTTAGATGAAATGTACGAAAAGAATAGATGAGGCCCATAAAGAATAGCAATAGAACAGTAACAATCGTTTATGGCACTAATACATGATGAGCTCAGAGGACACGAGAGTAGTTTCCCTGCCTATAGCAGACAAGTATTTCATTACAAAGAAAGAAGGCAAATCCAATTCAAGGTAAGGATATAGGATAAAACAGAACAAAACACTGGGCAAATGCTTATGATTTAGACGATTCCGAATGCGAACATATACAGTGACAGATAATAAGTACAATAAGTAGTGCTTAGCATAGAGGATAGTGACCGCCATTTAATTTTCATCATAGTGGCTTTTGAGCTACTATAGGTATATGTATACACACATACGCACATACAGCTATTGAAAACCATAAAATGTTCGGCGGCTTCGCGGCTAAAGTTCTCAATCTACTTTTGGGACACAAAATTCATATATTTTTTTGTGTAATGGTTTTTTTTGGCGATACCCATTTTTTTAATTCGATTCGGGCCTTTAACTGTAGTAATAATTAATTAAAATGCCTCAAGATCGTCAAAATAGAGTCAAAATTGACGGTCAGAGATAGCACCTAGGTTACGAAGACGACAATAAAAGCCAGGACCATAAAGGTATGAAGTTGAGCGTCATAAGGTCAAGAGCGACAACTTGCCTTAGAAGTTCTTTTTTAAATCTTTGTGTCTTGCTTTTTGAAGGCCTATCTTTTGATCTAATTTATGGGGTATAACTTTAAAAATAATAATAGCTGAACACAACTGAGTACAAAGTTGAACTTTACTAGGTTGAGAGCGACAACTCGCCTAAGAAGCGATTTTGAGTCTTTTGTGTACGGCTATTGGTGGGTGCCCGCACCAATTTACTAACATTGCAATAATGGGCCAATCCAACTGACCAAGGCGGATTCACTATTGGGTTCTGTATCAATCCAAGAACCAAGCTGAAGTCTTTTGTGTTTGGCCCCTGGTGGGTGTCCGCTCCAATTTACTAACCAATACAACCGACAAAAGTGGCGGCACTTTTGGGTTCTGTATCAATCCAAGAACCACACTGAAGTCTTTTGTGGTTTACTATTGGTGGGTGTCTGCTCCAATATGCTAGAGGTGCAATAGCAGACCAATCCAATTGACCAAGGTGGAAGCACTATTGGGTTCAGTATCAATCCAAGAAGCACACTGAGGCCTTTTGAATTTGGCTACTGATGGGTGTCCGCTCCAATTTACTAACTTCGGATTTAATCTTTTGTGGATACTAATGGTCAGACTGAGGCTTTTGTGCTACCCTAGGTGGAATCTTTAAAACCTTGAAACCTTGAAACCTTGAAACCTTGAAACCTTGAACCTTCGTAAACCTCTTGAAGCCAAAGGTCCCGCATCTGTCTGCACAAAGATCAAGGGTTGACACAAAAGAACATCCAAGTTATCCAACCATATGAGTTACTAAAATGAGCAATTTTCCAACGCTGTTGATATGATTGCACAAAAAACCGAGATCCAAAAAAAATAGCCCAAAAAAAAGTGTATGATTATCGCCAACTATTACGAAGATCTCTTTTAAGTACTCATTTTGGTATCTCGTGAGAAAGCAATTACCAGTGTAAGCCAGCTTGGCCAACAACAACAAAAAAAACAAAAAAATAATAAACAAAAAAGCATCTTTCATTAACTGGAACATTGCAGGCCAAGCTGGAGTGCTGGTAGTTGCCGGAGTAAACCTCCAAAATTACCTTGAGGCCTCAACAAACAGGTTGCCACAGCTTTAGTCTTTGAACTTCAACGCGCTTTTAGTCTCCGGGGATCTCTAAAAATCGACTTAAAAATCGACTTTAGTCTTCCGCGTCGCTACTAGGCTTTTAGTTCAAATACTAAACCTGTGCACCTGCTGGCCGGAAGGGAAGTTATTGACAAATTTTGCAGTTAGCGCCCGTGCACCAGCCAGCCTAAAAATGTCTCTTGTGGTCGTAATTGTTACTATTTTATCTCATTTGAAACATCAGATCAATTGTTTACTTATAATCTCTAGACATGTGTTGTTAGTTCAACAATTGATTAATTATTGGTAAAGTAATTAACAAAATAAGCAATACCATAGTAAGGCACCGACGCGACGATTCTTAACCTACTCTCACAGAGACGCAAATATCTAGCGACTTTTGCTATGAGTAAATTCTTTGTAACAAAAATAATAATAATTGTCATGACAAATGCAATCGTCATTTAGGACTAATTGATGTATGATTAGTTGATTACATAAACAATAATTGATTGCTTATCAATTAATTAATAAATAAATAAATAAATAATTAGGCAGTGGGAGCGAGTATGGATATGAAAACAATTATAATATTACTCACATAATAATAGTACAGTTTAAGTGTGTGATTATTGAGAGGCAGGAACAGATGAGAGGGATTTCTTGCAGTCACCAGCTTCACAAACTTTAATTTCTCTAACCCATTCACTCTTTAGAACTTGCTTAGCTGTAATTCTACGACTGGGTACGGGGTCAAGTATTGAATATATCACGTTTCTACATCTAGCACGCTTTAAAGATTCAATTTGTTCGTAGCCCTTTTCATCTTTTCTTTTCTCTAAATAATTTTTAAAAAAAATATCTTCATTAGCATCAGCAACTTTCCATAATTGACGACCTGTTCTCATAGCCATATAAATCACACCACAAGACCAAATATCTAATGGTCTTGGATCAAATTCTTCTTGTAAATATTCTTCAGGGGCAATATATGGAGATGACCCACTGATGCCTTTACTTAATTGTATATGTTCTTCCCATGCCATTTTAAAACACTCAGAATTACCAAAATCCGTTATCTTTAAAATACCATTATGAGTTAATAACAAATTCTCTGGTTTCAAATCACGATGAGAAACACCCATGTTATGCATATAATGTACACCTCTCATTAATTGCTTAAAGAAACAATCAGCTTCTGAATATTCTAGTTTTCCAGCTGCGATAATCAATGAATATAAATCACCACCTGAACAATATTCCATAACTTCACAATAGTCAGATTTTGCATCTTTCAATAAATCCAAAGTTGATATTATGTTTAAATGCTTCAAAGATGACGATATACAAAATTCATTAATTAACCTACGTGAATACTTTTTATCACTTTCAGTAGGTTTTCTCTTAAATTCTTTAACTGCATATAACTGTTCGTCAAATTGATTAGTTAAGGTGTTTTTGGTGGTCAGTTTCTTGTGTGCGACTCTAACAACACCAAAAGTACCACGTCCAATGATTTCCTGACATGTACCATATTTTTCAAAAAATGATCTATTGTCAATATCATTATCATTTTGATTTATATTAATTGGAATATTTTCAACACTAACAGCATTTACAGGCTGCTTCAATTGTTGTTGTTGCTGTTGCAAGTTACCACCTGAAAATTGTGTGATGTCACCTCTTTTAACTTGAGCTATCAGTGAAGACATCAATGTGGGAGGCTTTGCAGCAGCATTTGAAGCTGAGGTGGGAGCTGTTGTTGTGTTTGTAGTTGAAGTCATTATGGTTGTATCAGTTGGTGTACCAGCCAAAGAAGTAGTAGATTGAGTTGCTGAATTATTAGCAGCTGCAACCACTGCCGCAGCCTGTTGATCCAAAGCAGCTAAATTAGCAGATGATAGTAAATTAGGAACAGCAGAAACCATTTCATTTCTTAATTTTTTATTTCCTAATAAATCTCTAATCATATTACTCAACTTTTCCTGCCTTTTCATAACGCGTAAATGATGTTCATGGTTCCCATCTTCTTTCATTAAGAATCGAGGGTATTGTGGTTGTTGGTTACTTATTGAATTAGATCTTGAAACAGTTGAATTAGAACGAGATAAATTACCCGATGAAACTGATCCTTGAGGTTGATATGGATTTGAAAATTGTTGATGATCAGAAGTAGATACCGTAGAGGGTTTCCTACTAGTGGAAGAAACATTACTTACTGGCTTTAAAGTAGGCGAATGTTTAGGTGAATGTTTAGGTGATATGGTAGGTGAACTTCTGGCACCATTTAGTTTCTGAGATGCTAAAGAATTTATAGTAGCGATATTAGAATTTGATTTTGATTTAGGTGATGGTGCAGGAGCTACATCAATAATGTGATTTTGCTCCGAATTTGAAGACAAAGATGAGTGAATTGAGTTGGATAATGATTTGGTTGTGTAAATCTGGTTTTTATTAATGTTATGGTCAACATTACTGGCTGTGTTTTGTTTATCATTCATACTCTGTTTTATCTGGGAATTTGAACGGGAAGAAAGGCCATGGCTATCTAAGGATGCGCTCGTGGAAACTTGGGAATTAGAGCGTGGCTTGGACGAAGTTGAAGGCGTTCTCTTGGGGGTATGTTTCCCATTATTGACTTGCACAGCTGATGATGAAGACGGAGATGAAGATGAAGTGGAAGAAGATGACGATGTCACACCAAACAACTTTCCTATTTTTGAAAATGTAGTGGTAGTACTCATTGATCTCTGTCTTTCCACAGCAATGGGTTGTTCTGAGTTTGACATTTGCAATAAAAAAAAATCTATAATGGTAATCGTAACCTGAAAAGAAAGTAGAAAAAAAACGAAAGCAGGAAGTTAGAATGAAAAGTTCACAAAAAAATAGAAATAGTAAATAGTAAGAGGGAATGAAATGAATGCGTTGATGGAAAAAAAAACGAAGAACAAAATAACCGAATGAAGGTGATTATGATAGACCAAAGAAAGCAATAATAAAGGACACACAAGCAATGATAGTTACTATCACTTAACGTGTTTTTTTTTTTGTGTGTGTTTATTCAACTAGTTATAACACGAGATCACGACAACGAAACGAAACGAGACGAAACGCAACGCAACGATGATACGGAACGCGACTCGACAGACTCAGCAGTGAACAGAGACGACAATAGGCGTGATACGGACAAGCTGTGGGTAATAATGCTGGGTGATAGTGCTAAGCAAGCTGCAAACAAAGGGAGGTATGCTATCGACAAAATTATTTAAAGCTTAAACCAAAAACAAAAAAAAAAGCATGCAAAGTGAAATCTTAGATATTTTTTTTTCTCACAGCCAGTCACTCACTCGCTCGCTCACTTACTTATTTACTGACTTTACTCGCTGACTCGGCCTGTGATTGAAGTTACACTGCACGAACTCTGCGTGTTTGGGCGTCTTTCCACACAGTTTAGACGGTGTTTCTCGGGGCTTTCAGTGGCACCAGTAAGTTCATCGTGCTCCCACTGACCCTGGCTATCCAGTGGTACCACCATAATACCAGATCACCCACTTCACCACGCACTAAGAGTGCTCTGAAGACAGGAGAGCCAGGTCCCAGATTTACACAAGGCACAACAGGCACACTCACTAAATCTCTCATACTTAAGCTCGAAAGGGAATTTTATTGCGGTGAAGAGGAAGGAAGCAAAGCTGTTAGTTAGCTAGCTAGCTAGTTACTTAGTTACTTATTTAGTTAGTTAGTTACTATGTAGCTAGTTATTTAATAAGTTATTGAGTCACTATCTATATACACACACAACACATCTATATAGAATATATAACTATAGAGAGATTGAAGCAACTAGGTTCATGATAGCGCTACCTTCACCTTGATGTTCTTGAGTAACAGGTTATTCTCTTTAAGTAATGCCCGCATTTGAGTACGCTTTGTTAAAAATAAATCCCGGGATCCGAAAACAGGCTTAATTTCAACATTTAGTAAATTTATTATTTCTACAACTATATCTGAATCAGATTTATATTTGTTTTGTTTCATTATTGTGTTATACTGTTGTAGAACATTCGTTTCAATTGTGTTAACCGATTTATCAAACCTTTGAAACTTCAAAGTAATACTAGCTTTATAAACCTTAATTTCTTCTTCAGTAATAACAGCGGTATTGTGAGTCGTATATGACCTACTACCCTGATACTCATTTTCCTTGTTGTTGTTGTTGTGATGAACTTCATAAGAATAGCATACATCGCTATTAAACTCTTCTTCAGAATTGGTTTCTTCAACTAATTGTGTGTCATTCAGTTTCATTGAAAATGGGAACATTGGACCTCTGATCCAAAATTTTATTTTAAATTTAAATGAATTATCATTTTTCAAATAGTTATGAAAATTTATTGTTTGATTATCCATAGTATCATCTCTTTCGTTGGTCTCCTTCTCAGTATCTTCATTTTCGCTTTGCCTCCTTTCCCTCTTTTTCGTTTTCTTTTTCTTCTCTTCAGTTATTATCTTCATCATCTTCTTCTTTTTTGTCTTTCTGGTCTTTTTCTCGATAATATCAATTTTACTGCTATCCAGTAGCGAAACCAACCCAAATTTCATTAAGAAATCAATAATTAATGTACCAAACAATCTTTTTGGATTATCTAAGTGTTCTGATCGAGAGTAATCATATGCAGCAAAGTGTAAAAGCAAAGAGTTTAATAGTTTCTCACAAGTCCCTGACACTGTTCCATTAACTGTCTTTTCATCTTTCTCTATATCAGTATAACAATACTCTTCCCGCAAATTGATGAAATTGTGATTATCATCAAGATCTCCAATACCAAATGTACTACTTAATAATGAAGATGATGGCTGAGCAAGACTTTCGTAGTAATCGGAAAACTCAGTTAAAAATCTCTCCATTAAATAAGCATTTGATAGCTTGCTATGACTTTTCAAAAGTTTTGGCACTGGAACCGTAGCCTCTTGATCAAGGGAAGAAGAACAATTTTTCATTAAATCAGTCTTGCCATGTTTTGATTTTTTTCTTTCTTCTAAAAATGAATCACTGTATAAAATCTCCTTGAATGAAGGCAAGATGAGTTTTTTAGCAGTCATGGCATCCTTCTTGAACTTTATAGGTTTTGAAGTCTTCGATTTGCGCTTTTGGTCTGGTTTTTTATAATGTCTATTATCAGCACGTGAGCTTATCGGCGTTTGAAAAGGAATGACATGAACGGTTGCTTTATCATTAATACAATCATAAGTATGATCAACTGTAGCAGTATCGGAAGTTTCATTTGTTTCCATCTCTTTTGCTATCTCCAGAGAATCTCCAGTGTGGCCATGATTATTGCCAATAAGTTTCACAATCTTCTTTTTGTGTCTGTAAGGAGCCATTAATGTGAGATAAACGGAGTTGATATTTCAAAGAAATAGAAACGATAATAAACAAAAACAATCAAAACAATGGAAAACTAACACTTAACTCTGACGTATCACACTATTGATTTTGGCATATATATACCTATATATATTCCTTGCCAATAGTCTTAAAAGTAGTTCCAGATAAGACATTGCTGACTTATCACTAACAGCTAATTGAAGAAAAAATGACAAAAAATGAAAGATTTCTTGAAAACATGTTAATTTTTAAATCACTTTTACCCCATAAAAAGAACCAAAAAAAAACAATTCACTGCCTTGTTTTTGTTATTTTTAAGTCTCTTCTTCTTGAGTTTCGTAAAACTCTTCTTCTTCTTCTTCTTCTTCTTCTTCTTCTTCTTCTTCTTCTTCTTCTTCTTCTTCTTCAGACACTTCAAGTAATGGGTTCATAATACGCAGATTAATATTGCTGCTGCTGGCACTCTCGGATATTGTCTCATTTGTTGGAGACTCTGCAACTTGCAAGCCTTTAGTAACGCTTTCAATTTCAACTTCATCATCTACTTCTTTATCTTGATCATCATGGCCTAGTTCAGTCGAGCTATAGTCATTTTCATTTTGATATCTGCCATCGGAAAACAATGAGTCTGACCTAATGGTAGACTGACGTGGACTGTTAGTATTTCTACTCGGTAATGTATCTTTGTTTTTGGCATTGTTGGCTCTGGCGTTAATGGTGGTAGTAACAGTAGTTGCATCTGATGATCGTATAGTATCATATACTGGTCCGTATCCATCATCATCCTCGTAGAATAGACCAGCTGTAGTTGACGAGGTTGAATCTTCAATGTTCTCATTTGTTGTATTCGGAATAATTAATGGTGTCATATTTGAGCGAGGGGTGGTTGTCGTTGGTGTTCTTCTTTGTTTTGGTGTGGTTATCGATGAAATTTCGTGTCTTTCTACTCCAGTGCTAGAGGTGCTGCTAGTGTTAGGCTTAGTTAAAACTGGCGATGCTGGTTTTATCTTGTACTCGTTCAAAATTTTATTTGGAGTCTCTTTTTGTGGGGTAGTTAAAAATTTCTTAAACTCTTCAACATTCATGTTGAAATTTTCATTTATAAAAGTTGACCGTTGACTTGATTCAGCTGTTGTTTCTAGCTTTATTGGTTTCTCTTGCTTAACCTTTGTCTTGGGGGTTTCAATTGGTTCAGTGGAAGCGGGAAGCAAAGGTATTGGAGTAACAGAATGAGCTAAATCTAGTAAATAATGCCACACTGAAGTCACGTGGAAATAATCTAAGGCATCGTATGCTAATTTGCGAACGCTGAATAATTCAATAGTGGTGTTTTTAAAGCTCAACAGGTAATTAATAAAGTATAAGGTAATACCTGCTGAGACACCACAAGTTATACCGATGATGAAAGCAATAGATAAAAATTGATAGATAATAAGTATAATTATAAGTAAATCATGAAGCAAATTCACTATAGTTTGCCCTCCATTTGAAGACAAATCATTTATATCTGTCCCAAAAGTAACAGACAATATAATGTTAACGGGGAAATAAACACAAAAATTAATGATTATTTTCAATAAGTTTATAATCGGTTGCAAAAATAAAAAATACCCTAATGCAAATAACAAGTTTATTGTGGACTTGCAGTACGATAAAGCAGATAAAAGTATCGCACCTGACCAAGTGGCCATGCTACTCAGTACCTCCATCTTGTGACCGGTAAGCGCTATGTAGTCATATAGTCTACCACATATAGACATACATATACTTGACTAACTTACAATTAACAATCAATTAACAATCAATTAACAATCAATCAATCAAAACAATAGTATACTCACTCTATAAGTGTAAGTGAGTAAACCACACTGCCAACAAAAAACCCGTTTGAAAATACAACATCCGTACACACCAAGAGAATCAACCATTTTCATCATATAGCAGCATTTCCATAGTTAAAAATTTTCTTCAGTTTACTTTACTTTATTTTACTGTACTTTAGTTCATGGTGAATTTTGTCTTTTTTTTTCTTCCTTCTACAAGTTCAAGTAATGTGTCTTGGGTGTCTTGTTATACGAGTGGGACTTGTTTGTACTAGCATCTGCAAGATTATATGAATTTTCGAATGGTTTAAATAGCTGTATACTAAAGTATAAGTTTTTCAAATCACAGAAATTTCAATTAATCTGCTTTTTTTTTCGTGTGTTATTCATCATGGATAATTCCAAGACACATTTTTGAACATTATACTCCAATTCTGCCCCACTGATCTTCTGCTACAATAGTCAACTGGGTTCTACTTCCGGAGGAGAATAAGCTTAGTTAGGAACCTAAAAGCCGATTTGATACTTCGCTTTTTACCTTCTTTCTTTGTTCGTGAGATGATTTAATTGATTTGTTTGACTGACTATTATTCAACAGTTAATCTACTTATTGGATCGCTCTACATTTACCGTTTCGTAAAAACTTATTTACTGTAAGATTTACTGTAATCTATATTATAATTTTCTTTTATTTTTTTTTTTGGATTTTTAATTTAATACAGATACTTAGTTGAGGGGGAAAATAAGTACTGGAAGAATCCTATTTCTCTTCCTGAATGCTATGATGGGTACTATGTGTAAATGTGTTTGACGTATTGTATTATCGTATTGTATTGTGTACCATTGCATTGCATTGCAATGTTTTGTAGTGCGTATGGAAAACTGGATCAATCATTCAGCAAATTCAGGTCTTAAATCAGAACGTTTAGGCTCGACTAATGGATGTAATTGACAAAGGTAAGTTATAGCCCACATTAAAAACATCATAGCTAATGATAACGATACTGTACTTCTCCATACACTAAATTGATTATTATCGAATGAAAAAGTTAGTAAATTGTTCGTTCGTAAATTTTAGAAATCACTAATGATGTTTATCATTAAAAAAGTAAACATACGTTTGATCTTGCTTAGGTGCAAAATGCCAAAACACTGTACCAACAGCTAAGGTCAGTATCAAAGTTATTACCACAGTCCAGCTATTGGAAATAAAAACATTAAAGATAAGTTAGTATTTGTTAGTAACAAAGAAAAAGATGCTTGATTGATATGTAACCTAAGGCTCTCAGAGAGGCAATTGGAAGAAACTTGAGAAGCTTTTGTTTTTTTTTTAGTGCTAGTTGACTCAATACATACCCGCTCATGATGTGATATGTGTGATGGTGTAATGTACAGCTGGGGAACTTGGCTTCACAACAATCAAAGTCCAAGCAATATATAGTCAACCAGCCTTATTTAATTCAATATCACAGAGACAAAGAAGCAGCCACCATATACGGAGAGAGCATTTGGTATGTGCACGGATGTTTTAGTTATCATTAGTCTTGATACTTGATACTTGATAAGCTGGTGGTTTTAAATCAAGAACCACTAATCAGTGCCTGCTTGGAAAGGGTATTTTACTCTATACTGGATTTGTGTATATCCGTTGCAATGAGTGGGAAGCTTCCTGATCAATTACTGCAATGGCTGTATAGGGTCTTGCAGGCAGAGTATTTAAATCCAGTACTCGCATATCAAGATGTTTCTTTAATTATGTTAGCTTACTCGGATCTCAAGTTGAAACCATCTACAAAGATATATTTGAATGAAATGGGTGTTCAAAAACTGCTGTTAAACCTTTCTGGTTGCATTCCTATTCCACGTCCTATATCCTCTTTGAAAGAAATACCAATTGATATCTGGATACCACAAGAATATCCTCAACAACCGCCTATAATCTTCATAAGTCCAACACCTGGGGTTTCTGAAATTTCACCAAATAATAACATAGATGCAAATGGGAAATTTTACCATCCAATGATATCATATACATGGGCTCAAAATTATGCCAATGCCATTTCAAATGAAGGAATCAAACCTACTGAAAATAGACTGTACTTATTAATGAGAGTGGTCATTGAAACGGTAACTAAAATAGTTCCCTTGACAGATGCTTCCTCAAATGCACATAATGAACCTTTACCCCCACAGTACAATATGACTTTTTCTTCTTCTATGTCTATCAATAGTACTAATGTTAATATGGATACTAATAGCGGTCATACAACACCTCCTCCATTACCGATGAAACCGGATTTTACAGGCTCATCCAGAACCTATCTTCAACAGTCTCCACAAGTTCATACTCCTGCAATATTAGCATCATCGAGAGACACAACCCCTATAGGAGTTCAATTACAAACCAATCGGGTTCAATCCCCGCCGCCTTTACCCTCACCTCCTCCTCATGCTAATCAGTTTCAAAGACCAACAATGATGACACCATCTACATCTGTCATAACCGCTGCATCTTCTTCAACTCCTACTCCTAAACAACTAGATGGTAACAGCAATCCTCAATCACCATCATCAACACCGATACAAGCATTGCCACAGCAAACCACTGCTACTGATGCTGTAAAAACTTCAAAAGCACCTTTACTTCCACCTAATCCACATAGATCTCAAACACTTAAAGCAATTGAAAAACAGATAAATGATATAATAAATATAGAATTGAGACAAGAACTAATAGAAAACATGTTAGTACCTTTGAAGGAAGCCGAAAATGAGATTCATAGTATAGATAATTGGAAAATTAGCACCGTGGAACATTTAGATCGTATGCGTACTTTGGCTGGATCTAATGAAAGATCTTTAAAAGATAAGATAACCGAGGTCAACCAATTACTAACAGATTGTAGAACGCTCAAGAAGCCTATAGTAGAAAAGATAGATGAGTTTTTTATTCCAGAAACGCCAGTTTATCAGCAATTGTATGATCTGGTAACGCAAGACGAGTCTATCACTGACACATTGTATTATTTAGAAAAAGCTCACGATAATGGAGCTATCAAATTTGACAGCTACTTAAGTCATTCCAGAAATCTTGCAAGAGAGCAGTGTATGATCAAACTACATATCGAGAAACTAGTTGATCTTTGCGGACTGCAGAAGTTCTAATACTGAACGCATATATAGGTTTATGTATAAATATATATATTTAATAGCATTAAAAATCTAATAACTTCATCCAAAACAACAACACCTAGCGTTGTACATCTCTGCACCATATAATAACCCGGGTAATCTTACCATAGTTAACTAAAAGGAGAAAAAAAAAATTTCACTGCGAAAAGGGAAAAAAAAATTTTTAATAGTAAGTATAACAGAGTTAAGATAAACTAAAGAATAATATCAAAACTCTTGACTGTTGATTTGATTGTGAAAATTATACGACTAATAGACCATTCCAGTTGATACCAGGTTTCAATACAGTCATACCGATTAAAGGAAGATGTCTGAAGAGTATATGATCAAGCCAGAGTCTGGTGCTCCAGTCAATGACACTTCCAATTTACCTTTACTATTAAAGAATATTGATAAGTTATTAGTTAGAACCCATCATTATACACCAATTCCACATGGTTGTTCTCCTTTGAAAAGAGATATTAAGAGTTATATTTCCTCTGGTGTCATCAATTTAGATAAACCATCAAACCCATCTTCTCATGAAGTTGTGGCTTGGGTTAAGAGAATCTTAAGATGTGATAAGACTGGTCATTCTGGTACTTTAGATCCAAAAGTTACTGGTTGTCTTATTGTATGTATTGATAGAGCTACAAGATTAGTTAAGTCTCAACAAGGTGCAGGTAAAGAGTATGTTTGTATAGTTAGATTACACGATGTTTTGGAAGAAGAAAAGGAAATGGGTAGAGCATTAGAGAATCTTACTGGTGCTTTATTTCAAAGACCACCATTAATCTCTGCTGTTAAAAGACAATTAAGAGTTCGTACAATTTATGATTCTAAATTATTCGAATTTGATAATAAGAGGGGTCTTGGTGTCTTTTGGGCTTCATGTGAAGCTGGTACATATATGAGAACTTTATGTGTTCATTTAGGTATGTTATTAGGTGTAGGAGGTCATATGCAAGAGTTACGTAGAGTTAGATCTGGAGCTATGTCCGAAAGTGATAACTTAGTTACTTTACATGATGTTATGGATGCTCAATGGGTTTACGATAATTCAAGAGATGAAAGTTATTTAAGAAAAATCATTCAACCTTTAGAAACTTTATTGGTTGGTTATAAAAGAATTGTTGTTAAAGATTCAGCTGTTAATTCTATTTGTTATGGTGCCAAATTAATGATCCCAGGTTTATTACGTTATGAAGAAGGCATTGAATTATATGATGAAGTTGTCTTGATGACCACTAAGGGTGAAGCAATTGCCATTGGTATTGCTCAAATGACCACTGTTGATCTAGCATCATGTGATCACGGTGTTGTTGCTAAGATTAAGAGATGTATAATGGAAAGAGACACATATCCAAGAAGATGGGGATTGGGTCCAGTTGCGCTTAAGAAGAAGCAATTGAAGACCGAAGGTAAATTAGATAAATACGGTAGAGTTAATGAGAATACCCCAGATTCATGGAAGAAAGAATACACAAGTCATGAAAATGATGTTCCACCTCCAGTTCCAGCTGATAAATTAGAAGCCCCAGCGGTTATGGCCTCTAAGAAATCATTAGGCGAATCTACCAAGAGTGAAGAAGTAGAAGTGTCTGAGAAGAAAGAAAAGAAGGAAAAGAAGGACAAGAAGGAAAAGAAGGATAAGAAGGAAAAGAAGGATAAGAAAGAAAAGAAGAGAAAGAATGAAGATGGCGAAGAAGAAGGTGAAAAGAAAAAGAAGAAGAAGTCAAAGAAGGAGTAATCAAATGGTTTGTCAATAACCCTGTATCATTTTATCATTTATATTTTTTTACAATTATCTTAATATTATCACTTTAGGCATTTTAATTATTATCATCGTCACTATTACTTACCATCATCACATCACATCACATCACAACACACGGCATACACAATCCTTACCTTGTAGCGTGTAGCGTTTCCACAGTCTGTTATTTTACTTTACTTGATCACTATTTTTATTCTTATTACCACTATTTTAACTCTTTATTTTTTTTGTTTATATGTCGTTTATATGTCGTTTTAATAGCACTATCCAGTCACCGAGTTTCAGTCAGTAGTCAGTAGTCAGTAGTCACCCCAGTCGTAGAATCTATAGAGTAATCAGCTTGTATTATACTATTATTGAAGTAGATGCCATGAACCACAGTGAAAGCCCAAGGCCCATTACCCTGTCGCGATATGCAGCTTAATGTAAGGCAGTTTATGTAACTGCTGCCACACGCACCTTGTGCGTCTTTTCCAGCGTGCAAGTGCTCTTCACCTCCCGCTCAGCTTTACGACACAAAAACCCCTGGTGGTTGGTTCCCCAATCCTGTCTGTGCGATTGTGCTTGGTCTCCTGTTGCCAGCTAATAAACAGGACAATCACTGCACTCTCATCCACGTCTACATAGCCACTCTACAAGTGCAAATTGACAGCCAGCTAAGCAAGTCCCTCTCTTTTTGACCCTCGGCTGCAACATTTTCCTGCTTAAGTTAAGGTCCCACGCTAGAGTTACATAATCAATAGTAGTTGGTCCTGGCTTAACCCTACACTCAACATATACATAAATACACGGCCATCATAAATATATACAAATAGAGAGATTTACTGGTAGTGTTGCACATTTACTACCTGGTATCGCCTCTTTTGCACCAATTGCTACTGATTTATTTTATCTTGCTGGGGGAGGTACTGTATACAAAGACCACTTCTCTGGTAATTTACCTTACTGTTTTTTTTTTCAGTTGATTTGCTTTTCATTTTGACAAAGGGATTTGAATTTTTCATCCATTTATATTTCATTTCGTTTGTTAACTTACATTTTACACTTAAATTGTTTATTAGTTGATTTGAGGTGTTCCCTTATCTTAGTCTGCATTTCACAATCAACCAAAGTTACTTCAAGGGTTTGTTATTTTTTTGGTCAACTTTTTCATGGAAACGCAAATTGGTCTTTTCTGCTCTTTCTTTTTCATTCACTTCATACTTAATCTTAATTAAATTTCCTTATTTTTAATCACTGAGCCCCATTTTGTTCTAATTTCATACCTGCATTATACCATACTTTCACACTCGCATAATTCTGTTAAGGAAACTCCATAATGCCCTTAGATAAATCAAGATACGAATATAGTAACGACTATACAAATCGTATTGACGGTAGCGATGCTTTCACATTATCAAACTTTTACCGTTCTTGGATGCAATCTTTAATACAATACCATACTAATTTGATTAATCTCATAGTTGAGTATCCTTCTTCTATGATACTTTGGCCTGCAGCATTGACATTTGTGTTATCTTACCCTTCATTATTCACCTTTTGGGCATCACCTCTCCCAATTAACAACCGCTCCCCAGAATATAATAATATCAAGCATGTTACAATAGACACTTTTAAGAGTCCGTCGGATGATTACAATTTATATCCTGTACTCGAATTCAAATCACTGTGGATTCAGTCAAATGTATCCACGTATCACAATAAGAATCACCAAGACACTAGTTTATTGTCTTCATTCACAATGTTCAACTCAGATTCAAATGACATGAGCTTCAAGACACTAAGCAAAGAATTTTTAATTGATGTACTGGATTTACAAAATCAATTATTAATGGACATAGATTTATTCTCAATGAAAGATTACGATGGTAATGGAATACCTACATCGAAAGCTTTTTTACATTCTCCATTTGAATTTTGGAATAATAATAAAACAAGACTCCTTAATGATGCAAATGTTCTGAAAACTATGCAATTAAAAGAATCATCGGTTTCAACGGCTGGTATACCGTTGACTCATTTAGGTTTGTTATCAGGATTGACTAAAGTAGATGGGCTGGTTACCTCTGCTAAGGCTTTGCAAATCTCTCTGATCTTTATTCCAGACTCTAATATAGAATGCGATGCTGGATGTCAATGGGATAAAAATCTTGAGTTAATTAAAGGGACAATTCAAACTAATAATAGTTTTTTAATATTTGAACAGGATAATGATAACGATAATTTAGATGAAAATATGAGTCACTACTGGTCTTTGAAAATTAAACATACAAATATTTTAGAAACATTCATATTGAACACCTTACTGTTAATTACGATCGCTTATGTGTTAATCTCATTAACTAATATTCATTCAGTTAGATCAAGATCAGGTTTATTAATGGCATATTTGGTAGAAATTTTATTATCCCTTTGTGCTGCCATGTCTGTATCTTCTTACTTTTTTAATTCACCATTGACTTTCCAAAACCCACTAAAATTAATATTGGCTCCACCGATTTTAATAACTTTGGAAAATATGTTTAGATTACTATCTACAATTTCAAAAACCTCATGCGAAACAAATTTGAGGACTAGAATATTTCAAGCAGTCATAAAAAGCACGCCTTTGTCAACAACAATAGTAGTAGTCAACGTGGGTTTAATTACACTCTTATATTTGTTCTACTCGGGAAATGAAGGTAAACACTTTTGTTTTTTTACAATTATGGTGATTACAATTGATCATTTCTTGCACATTACTTACTTCACAGCTATATTGTCAATTGACATCAGAAGATCACAATCACGCGACTTGTTACAATTATCATACCCCTCATCTAGTTCTTCTTTCTCGTCATCATCATCAACATCGTCACCATCATTATTCTCATCCTCTGCGTTTTCTGGTATGCTGGGTGGAAATACAGACTATTTGTCATCCTCCAAGTCCACTTATTCATCACCATCATCATCATCTGCAAATGTAGATTTTCCAACCAAGATCAAACCATTAAGTGGAGGAGGTGCGTTCTTGTCTTCAACTCTACTAGATGATTTTTCTAACTCAGAGTCTCAACAAATTTCCTATAAAAGGGCATTGGGTCAGTTCTTACTGACTGTCAAAATGCCTTTTTTCAACGACTTGAAATCATCTTTAATTTTAGCGTTTTGTCTCTTACTATTTTCTTTGAGATGGGCAGATTGTATATCATACGACAACAATGATTTGTTTGACTATTCGTTAACCTCACCAATCATCGACGATTTCAAGCACCCTATGAAGGCTACTTCTTTTACATCTGTTACGAATGAGGATGGCCAAATATCAACTAATTTGATTGGAAATTATGAGATTGACGTCACTGATTATCCTATTAATAAAATGTATTTTGATCAGAAGTGTTTCCCTACTGAAATGTCAAAATTAATCAAGAATTTGAAAACTTCAGGAGACCAAAAGAAGAAAGCCCCATATGAAGAGATTATCATTCGTTTTAATGAACCTGTTGTTGCATTACCTATAAATTCTGTGTCAGAGATTACTAATAGATCCAAATATAATAAAACCAAGAATATTTTGAGTTTTGGACCCTCTACAGTTTACAAATTTGATTTGTTTTATGTATTTGAGTTTTTCAGTTGTTTGTTATTTGTTATTTCAACAGCAAGCGTTATCTTAAAGATTTCTCTGGACAAAGATGATTTGAAACTTAGCAACGCATCAAGCTCATTAAATAAAGAAAATTTCAAAGAAGAAGAAGAGCATTCACCTAATTTACACAGCAAAGAATTGGTAAAAGGCCATTTCTTAGATGTGGTGAAAATTTGCACTTCAACTTGTCCCTTTATAGTGACGGTAGGTATGGATCATAAAGTATTGGTTTGGTCTCCAATGACAACACCTTTGCCCCCACCTGCGCAACTACCTATATCTGGAAAATTACTGCCAATTACCAGTGTAGTTATGTCTAGTTCGGGTTCATTGATTGCTGTTTTTAGCAAGTCAGGTATTGTTAAATGCTGGTCTAGATTTACTATGTCTTGGATATTCACTGTTCAGATTGATGAGCTGAAATCCAGGGCTCCTCTAGAGGCTTTTTTTAGGAAGAGAACAAGTAACCTGCCGGTTAGAAAACGTATTGGCTCTTCAAAGAAAAAGTTGGTTAGTAGAGGGTCTAAGTCAAGCTCGGCTACGTCCTCAGAAAATGGGGATTCGATTTCTGATTCCAAGAGAGCAAACTCATCATCTAAAACATTGAAAAGTAGAACTTCTGCTGTTGATCCAGAATCTAAAGTTATTCAAGATGCTATTTCTAGTGGATTGCTGGATACGGATTCTGCTCAGAATATGAAGATCACACAGTTGCAATTAATGAAAGATTTTGTCATTGTGCTACCGACAGGTGAATTATTAGAGATCAATTGTGCCAATGGTAAAATTAGTAAAAGTATTTTAACCCATCAACCAATTGCAGCTATCAAGAAAATCTCATCTCCAAGAGTCAATGATAGAATTGTTTGTATAACAGAAGATGGATCAATGGTGGTATCTACAGTTATTAACAATAAATGGAAACCTAGAAGCATCAAAATTCAAAAAGAGTCCTACAATTCTGGTCAAAGTTTATTAACTCCTGCGGCTATTTCTCGTGCATCTTCTATGAATATGAAATCGTTACAACAGTTCCAGTTATTCAAATCTCATCAAAACATGTCTTCTCAAGCGACCATCACATTAGCTAACAACCACAAAGAATTTGGAGCTGTTCATGATGCGGTTGCACCTGCTCCCGTTGTTAGTGAAGTGAGCTATAAAGGATGTGTGATTGAAACGGTGCCATTCGTCGGTATGATAGTGCGTGCTAAAGATCTCAAAGCTGAGTTGATCGATGTTCAAACTGGTATTTTACTGAAAGAATTCACAATTGGACAGTTCAAGGATTCAAGCCTCCGTGTTTTTCATCCTGAACCATCACATTGTAGGTTTTGTGGTTGTGCATCCATCTCTTCCTTTTCTATTGCCTATACTGAAGCCGAATCAAATATGCTAATCCTGCACACATTTACCATTGATAACAGAGCCAAGAACAGTATCTGTCTGCGTGTGGAAAGAGACCCTCGTGAAACCCGTTGTCTTGGATTTGCATCCGTTTCAGAGCATCAACATTGGTTGTCTGACGTTGAAGGTTGGAGTCCTACTGACTTGAACATGATTATGGGAGTAAGACGTAAGGAAAATGAAGAATCACTGACAGATACGAATTACTTATCTGGTAATTACTATAGGGATTCTTCTGCGTCTTCAGGTATATTGGGTAATTTGACTGAAGCTAAAAGTAGATCCAGAAGACCAAACGAAAGACGCAATAGATCTAATCCCAAAATTAGCGATATTTGGGAAAGTTTTACATTATCTGCTACTGGACATGTTAAATACTATAAAATTCCTGATGGTTCAGATTCGGGACTGTTAATCAAAAGGCTGGGACCGGTTACCAGATTTGGTCATAAGTCCATCGTTGCATCATTTGGTAACATTATGAAAATTTTATTCCTTGGGAATGATAATTTAATTGAAGAAGGTAACGAGCATGATTCAACTTCGGAAGGTCAAACCCTGTCTTTTATCAATAGAAGTAGAAAAATGAGATTGAAGAAATACGAGTTAACACATTCTACCAATTTTAATGACGCTCCCGATGACTCTGATGGACATATTTCTGAAGAAGATATTTGATTTTTTTTTTCACTTTAATTAAAAATATCTTTAAGTTACTTATGATTACTACTATTTTTCTGTATATTAATCTTTGGTTTGATTTTCATCTTTTTGAACTGTTATACTTCCCTTTAGTCCCTCTATTATTTAGTTACTTAGTCATTTTTAAAACCCCATTACGTATACTTATGGCCAAATTTAGAGCAAGTAATCTTTAAAAAACCCATAAACAACCATTAATTATGTTGTGCACGGATGTATGCATTTTTTATTTCTGGAAGAAAGAATACAGTCCAGAGGGAGAAGACGGCGAGGAATTTAGAGGTGGCTAGCATTAGTTAAGTCAACTGTTTATTATTGTTCCACCAGAACACAACGAAAGACATCATAATATATCAATACAATTGACTATTAAGATGGCGGTTTCCAAAAGACGTCGAGTGAGAACAGGTGCAAGCTCAGCTGCGGGCGGTTACAAGCAATCTGCACCATACGATACACATGCAAAACATGGAAAGCCACATGAGGTTGTTGGCTCATTTGTCAACGGAGGTGCACAACGTAACAATGCTTCAGCTATACATAAGAAAAAACTAATAGTGCCACCATCTTCACATGAAAATGCAGCGGCTTTGCATGACGAAATGGATACCTTTTCATTCAAAAACTCTGCTTTAAGTAAGTTCAAAATTTCGAATGAACTTTTAGAGAACACAATGAGTAAACTGATTCCATTCAATGCCCTTGCTGCTCCCGATTCTTTACCTAAATTAGTTTTAGGTAGCCTTGATTCAGAAGCTGTTATAAAACTAACCAAGGAAGAGCTTAAGGAAAAAGTCAAACTTTGCAAACCAACCGATGTTTTGATTGGAAATTTAGAAGTTTTGAATATGAAAGCAGAACTCATAAAGAACGCCATAGATGAACTTAAGGCGTTTGAACTGCAAAAAGATGGCACATCTGATAATAGTTTATTAGATAAAGTTTTAGACTCCAAGCATAAATTTGAAACCGAAAAATATGAGACACTGCGTAAACTTTTTCATAACTATAATGCTAAAGATTTGGCAAAGTATGAAGAGGAGGTAGATAACATTGGCAAGGATCTCCAGAAAAATTTCAAGAGAAAGGTTTTTGAAATTGACGGAGTGGTAAAATTGAAGCAGCCTGATTTAAACAAAGAAGCCAAAGTGACGTGCTCGTTTGCTGAATTGAAAGTTAAAAAGGAGCAAGAAAAAACGAAGCTTGCAGAGTTGGAAAGAATAAGGAAAGAGGAAGAAGAAAGAAAGGCCGAAGAAATACGGAAGAAGCAAGAAGAAGAAGAGAAAAGAAGGCAAGAGGAACTTTTAGAACAACAGAAACGAGAGCAAGAACAAGAACAGGAAAGACAACGACAACTTCAGCAGCAACAACAGCAACAGTATCAGGCTCAACAACAGACAGCAGCATCAAATGGACCAGTTCCTGTGGGAGACAACCGGTTCTATATGGATCCGTTTGGAAATCCACCTCCTCCACCCCCTCAAGGCCCAATGCCAGTTCAACCTGTTGGACAGCCACTTTCTTTTCAAATGGGTGGAAATGAATTTGGATTGGATAACGGTAACGTAGATGGTTTGCTAAATGGAAGTCTCTATGGTGCGGGTGAAGATTTGATGATTGATGATGGTAGTGGATTTGGAGCTCTTGATGATCAAGTTTTCTTGAGCAACCTTGACGGTAATTTAGATTAGTAATGTACCTGTATTTTTACTCTATGTAATTTTTAGTATTTAAACATAATGAAAGATTAAATGCGTTCTTTATAAGCAAACCAAAAGTCTATTATGATAAAAAAACATATAAATAGATGTCTATATAAAAACTGGAAATTAATAATTGAGGAATTCGATCAACCGTCCAGGTTCAGGTTCCAGTTCATTAATACGTTACCCGTGGCAAAACCAACACTTACAAAAGTAATTAAGACATTCATTAAAACTAGAATCATGCCGTTAAGCATAAACCTTGGAGCAAAAATCTTCCAAACCATAAGATGCCTTCTAAAGTGGGCTGACATGATCAAAGTGGATAGCGTTAAACAAAGCTGATAGATTAGCAAACTTGTAGCGCTCTCTACTATTCTTGAAATTAAAGCAATTGGTTTGTTGGTTGGTTTTATCTTCCAAAGTGACAGCAATGCAACAGATAGAGATATCATAATAAATGGGCCAAAAGTTTCTAATGCTATAGTTATGTGAGTAAATGGGAATACAATTTTTTCGGTAAGTAGAAATCCAGTTTCCCAATGGATCGCTTGCAGGGTGGCTTGATGACCTGTAGTGAAAAAATGAGAATAACCCAAAAGCCCTAAAACGACTACCGATATAAGGTTGGTTCTGATACTTAACATATCCGTTAACTCTAGTAACGTTAGCAATTGATTGACAAAAACAAACAATGACAGTTGGCCTAAGGGTTTACTGACCAGAAGAACTGCTGCTAACACATTGACCACCAATAGAAAGTATGTAGAACCATACACATTTCCATAGCCAATTATGTTGACTGTCTTGTAAGGCTGGCTAGTAGTTTCGTTACTATCATCGGCTGACATCTCCACTTTTATGCATACCGGACTTAAAGACCAACCAATGTTTCCGGCAATTAACGAAGTCCCAATAACAAGCCTAGCAATCACCATCTTCACGCTACTAAAAACTTCTTGAGGTATGAATGAGAACAATGGTCTCCAGTAGCTATCGTTTTCTAGATATTCTAACGTCCACATGAATGCAGATAACAACATCAGTCCCCGCAATCCCACTGAAATCCAGATTGGTGCTGCTCCTTCAAAAGAAGAAGATATTTGATAGTAAGCTTTTATTAAAACAGGTAAAAGGTAAGCAGATAAGTAGAGTAACAATACTATCCACCAAGTAGTTTTAAAATTTGACTGACATTTAGGTTGTTGTTCTTCTCTGCATAGGGTGATACTAGAGACAACTCTAGTTAAAAGTATAAACGTGAAGCTGTGATAGGCTGATATTATTCTTTTGACAGCTGTCGGTTGTTGGAAAGACTTGAATAATGCGCAAAAACCAAATGTGGTCAACCAAAACGAAACAATTTTGTCTTCCCAAATAATGAAGGAGTTAGAAGTAAAAATTAGTGAGTGTAAAACAACAATGAAAAGAGCAAAGTAAGTCCATCCATTTTGAATCAAATTTTCTTTGACCTGGTCTATGAGCCATGGAACAGAATAGCGATCCATCACAGGTGCTAATATACCATTTATTATACCGACTGCAACCCCTAATGTCATACACCAATATATGGAAAGATTCTCGGGCCTGAATATTAAGGAAAAAGAAGCAAATAATATGCCATATACAAAGATGATTGCTATGGAAGAATTAAGAAATTGGGGATTTAATTGAGCTACCACAACTGACGGAATTAATTTTGAATATATTACAAGAAGTGCTAAAGAAAGAGCTATTATGACAATCCCAATTACTATTGATATCAAATCAAATCTGGCCCACAAATCCTTACATCTCTCAAGTGACAATGATTGATATGAACGTGCTTCAGTAATAAAATCTTTCCATTCCCCATCAGTGACACTTACTTTGTGATTCAAATCGTTCCATTTATTTTGCAGCTCCTGAAACCTGTTATTGAGCTCCAAGTCGGACTCAAGTTCAGGAGAAACATGTCTATAGTGATTGATTTGAGACGCTGTTATATAACTACCCTCGGCAACATGCTTGAAACTTCCTCCATGCCCCATAAGAACCTCTTCAATGGGAAAACCAAGACTATTGAAAGGAATTGGGAGATCTAATAAAAACGAGATTGTCGGCACAAAATCTATCTGATTCACTGATCTATAGTTTATACCTTTGTTTTCGATGTCATAACTCAGATCGTCTAATCTTCCAAATGCACGTTGCTTGCTGTACATAAACAAAGCGGCCTCTAATTCGTCTTTGGATTCACCTCCATGGTTTCCTGTTTCATCCATTCCATGGTCGCCAAACAATATAAGTAATGTATCGTCGTCGATTGCGCTTATTATTTTACCAATAATTTCATTCATCTGAAGCAACTTATCTTTCATAGCATCGTGAAAGGGACCATATCTATGGCCGCAATGATCTACTCCGAGAAAATGACCAATAAGAACATCCCATTCGTCGGATCTCTGCTCAATTAGAGGAAATATGTGTTCAATGACACCATTGTCCACTGTATGTAGATCCCATACGTTCAATGAATCATAAGGATAGCTCATGTTTGGATGCAAGAAAGGTGAAAATAATGCAGTCCATGTATCGTCTCCAACAAATGCTATTCTTTTTCCATTAGAATGCAGCTGGCTCAGCCAGTTGTCTTCTTCGATTGTATCTCCATCAAAATTAGATCCGGCGTCAATAATAGTAGGTAACGAGCCGGTAGTAAGACCCTTGAGTCTCTGTAATGTTGTAGTGGGGGGATCTGCAATGAATTTCAATAAAAGGGAATTCTCTGGTGAGTTTTGAAACGTCTCGTATAGTATTGGGAAGTGGTTGTGAAACGGCTGGTCACTATCTTCGACTGGTATAGTGAAATCAAATCTTAAGGCATCAATCAAAAGCACAATGGTTTTTTTATAATGTCCCGATTGAAAGCATGTTGGGCTACCTTGTTGTAATACACAGGTGGAAGTATCCGGCAATACCTGTCTGGATAGTAAAAATCCTTTAGTGAAAAATGCAAGACCAATACATTGTAGTACACCTAACAATATCATTACTTTAATATAGTAACCGTGAGACATGTTCAGCTTTTGCTTTGTTCTTTCAGATGTTTGCCTGTTTGCGTTAGATACCAAGGTCCATAAATCTGGGTTCCGCGTTGAGTCATTGGGAGTGGCGGCACCATATCGACTTGGTGTGCTCATTATGGTATATTCAAACCGCACTCTGTTGTGCAATTGGTGTCCCGTTAAAAATCAGCCACCAGAATCACAAAATCAGCTTCAATTTGGATCAAATAGAACGTTTTAGGTTTCCTTTCTAAAAACAAGACATGAAATCGATTTTGATCTGGGTCAAGTTTTTTTTTGTATGACAGAATCGGGTAACATTCGGACCGAAATTTCGTGTTGTTTACAATATGTATAATATTTAACTTATCTACAATTTTATTTGTGTAATTGTATATATTATAAGAGAGTGATTCTATATGTAGCTGATATTACCAGTGTCTCACTGTGACTATATGCTCGTCCATTACACTTATCAACTTTCTAATATCTTGCCTTGAAATACCCTCTTCTATCATAAACAATTCTAACGCGTTTTTACCATTCATGTATTTTAATAATTTGTAAAACAAGTTAACTGTTTCAGGCGGCTTTCCTTCCAGGCATTTGGCAATCCACCTCTTTTCCAATGCGCTTGCACTTTCTGGGTCTAACAGCAAGGTATCTTCTTCTGCATCTTCCTCAAAAATCACATTTGGGCCAGCATCGGTTTCGCTGTTACTCAATCTGTTGTTGTCAGAGTAGGATGTTGCGTTAGGAGAAGAACTAGTAGTTTCGTTTAATGGCTTGTTGGTGCCATTGTCTGTTTTTTTGGAAGTATTATCAGTGGATCTTGCTTTCGGCATCTCTTCTGTTGCTGACGAGCTGGCGCTATCTGCAACTTGCTTCTTTTTGTCCTCTTCCTCCAATTCTTCATCGACTTGAATCTTGATCTTCTTGGGTATTCTAATCCACAAAAACAAATGCAATTGACATAGATAGCCGTATTTTATAAGCCATGCTACTGCATCTAAATAAAGATCTCGGTGGTCCTTACTTGGAATTATGGAGCTAAGTTGCTTAGGTCTCGTAGATGATGAAGAAATTAAAGACAGTAAGTTGGGCAAGCCAGGAAGATTTGTGAACTGGTTCTTGAAAGCAATTGAATCCTTAGGTAAATTAGACATTGGAGCAATGGGCGAGACTATATAAATGTTCCTTGGATGTAGCGGAAGGACTGCTTTGGCTCTTCTCCAATAAACTAAATGATTGGCAAATAACTTAACTTCGGATATATCAAGACCACTAAGCGTAGACAATCTAGATAAGCTTTCTGTTGGTTTAATCATTCTGATAAATGTAGCTATAACACTATCCTTTTCTGCTTTTATATCTTTTATAATGGCTTCGGGGTCATCTAAAAGAATCAGAGCAAAGTGTACAGTTACATCCTCTGATATGTTCTGTCCGTTTCCTTCAAATCCTAATTCGTTAAATGGAGATATGGAAGAAAGAGTCGACCCAGGTAGCACAGGTATTTGTCTTGGTGGTAGTGAGTTGAACTCTTTTCTAATTGGAATTTGGAAAGACCTCAACCTTCCGTTAATTTCAATGTTCAGTATTTCGGAATTTGACAAAGCCAAATAGCTTTTAGCAATGAGGTTCGCCAAAGAAGATTGTTCAATAATGTTTGACCATTGCTCATTAATGCTGAGATTGGAGTACTTTTCTCTCAGCTGCAAAATATGTGAGGATTCTTTCCAAATAAAGTTAGATTTCTCTTGCTCATATCTCAAAACTAAGGCTAATCTGCTAACAATATAGTGAAACATTTCATCTATACGATAATTATACTCAATCACCGGGGGATTCATCACAAACACGACATGAAACAAATGCATTGGGCAATCCTTCTGCTTCTTCATATTGCTTTCTTCTTCAGTTTCATTATGATCTTCATCGCCCTCTTCTCTATTCTCCTTCTGTTTTTCGGTATCGTCTTCACTGCTGCTATCCTCGTCACTTTCCTTGTGTGTATTTGTACTCGACGACACAATGCTAGTCCCTCTCTTTCTAGATTTCTTTGTCGATCCTTTCTTAGAGGTTTTCTTCTTCTTTGATTGACTTTTGGATCTCACCTTTCTGGTCTTTCTCCAACTTCCATCTTCATTGACGTGCACAGGTAGTCCTAGGAATGCCATATCGTCTACTGACAACTCAAATCTAGTATTACACAATTGCTTAGGAGGTATTACTACTTCACTCAAAAAATCAACATCAAATCCAAATAACTTATCGATAACTGTATTGTTAGCACCAGCAGTATTACCACTAGTATTATTGTTACTATTCTCATTCTGCCCGCTTGATATTGACTTGGATTTGCTATTTCCCGATGAAAACTCCGTCGCATTGGATTCATTATCTAAATTTCGTATGCTAGATGTGGCATTAGTAGGTGCCGATTGTATTAATATTTTTCTAACCAAGTTTTGACGTTTATTCTCCTTGCGTTTCCTTCTTCTATCTTGCTCATCTAGCATGTCAAGCAAAGCTTTCCCTGACAAATAGTTATTGTCATTAGTTAAGCTATTGATACCGCTTTTATAACTCCCTGTTCCACTTCCCCCAAACGAATCACTTGCTGAGTTGGTGGTGCTTCTGGCATCACTATCTTCTTCGCCACTCAATTCATCGTCACTTGATCCACTGGAGCTATAGTAGTCTTCGTCGACATTCAATGCCTCCAACTGCTGGGCTAGAGGTGTAGCTTTGTATCCATATTCATTAGGTCTTGGAGGATAGTGAAAAACAACTTGATGGCCATCATGAGTTGACACAGCGAGTAGGATACCTAGCAAACAAGGATTTGGTATGTAAAGTGTACTCATTCCTTAGAAGAGATAATCCAAGTGAAGATTATCGGTTATTATCTTGCCCAAGTAAAAAAAATCATTGGAGTATTTGTACTGCCTCTCCACAAAGAAAACTACGATACATAAAATAGATTCAAGAAGGTTTAAAATTATCTGCGAGAAACTTTTTTTAGATCCAAATGCATTTGACCTTTAGCAATTATTTTTATATATATGTACATTAATCTGGGGACAGAATGTCTTCAAAAAGCGACATTGATGACAATGTTAAACCCTGTTTGAAATGCAGGGTTATTAGAAAAGCTTATGTTACAGATATCAATCCTATAACATTAAAGAAATATAAAACATGTGATAAATGCAGAGATAGAAATAAAATTTACAAAAAAAATCAAAAAGCAAAGCTTTTGCAAAAAATGCAAGATATAACCGGTTCAACTGTGCCCTCAGTAGACTCTTACACGCCGAATTATATGCTACCTGCAATAGGAGAAGTAAGATCCAAAGATAACATAGCGGATTTTGAATGTTTTCTGGAATTATTAGGAAAGACCATTACAGGATCCATTTCCTCGTTGAAGTTCTCAAGCATACTTTCTCCTATAATTGTACCCAGACTTGATGATGATACTCAGCAGATTGATGATGAGCCTTCCCAATACTCTACGAACAAAAAACAAGAGACTGCTCTTTTGAAAGAAAAGATTAAAAGAAAGCTGAAGTCACATTATGTTAAAAGAATTGAAGATATGCTAATGGATGTTAATATTTATTTCAGAACAAGATCCACTAACTGGAAAGTAAACCGATTTTACTCTCAAATGTGTTGTGATTGTGATATTGTGGGCTACATGAAGAGAAACCAGACCATGGTTACGCATAATGTCAGTCCTGAGCTTTCTGGGTTTGAAGAAGAAGACCAAGCCAAAGGGGAACAAGATGACGTTCATGATGATAATTACAGCAGAAGATCGAGAAGCCCGTCTCCTATGATAGCTCAACCGCGTAACAAAGAGTATTTTCATTGTGAGTCCAAGCTCAATTTCTCGTATGATGCATCTAGTGGCAAGTTTACTGTAGAAATCAATCACCGCAGCCACTCCGGACTAACATCAACTAACCCTGTATACTCAAGTAGTATACTCCATCCTGTAAATTCTTCAGAAAGTTTGGCGAGAGAGTGGTTTCAGTCTCTTCAAAAGGCTGATAGAGTTGGAAAAGTGGACACAAAGTACAGCAGCCCGAAGGTTTCCATTTCAGAAGGCTTACCGCATTCCGTTCCTTAGGATTAATGATAACTATTAGTTAACAAACTTGTTCATTATAAAAGATGGGTATAAAATTTAAAGAAGGTATATAAGAAAAACAATATAAGGAAAGACAATTTTTTTTCAAAAAAAAAGCGTAGAAGTAATCTTTATTACAGCTGATTTTGCATATTGGCATGTGCAGATAAATTGTAATTAAATACTTGATTAGGTTTCATAGGTTCTTGGTATAATTGAAAGGAAGGAACGTTGGAAATCTGCTCCTGTAATATATTGTCCCTAGTGATCATGAAGTTGAATCCCGCTTCTTTTTGTGGACTGACTGAAGATTTTCTAGAGATTTCGGAGTGTGTTGGTGAAACGTTGTTTATGCTTCTTGATCTTCCTTCCTTTTTGGTACTTTCAGCGTAATTGACCGCAAATTTGACGTCATTTATTCCACTGGTAAGCACAACAAATTTGTGATGAGTAAAAAAGTTTGAGATTGTCATAATAATATGATTAAATTCATTTGAAGAAATAAGCTCTAGCTGCCTTTCGAAACTTACTTCTTCAAGCTGTGGATACTTATCACTAAAAGACGATGGATAATAATGCAAAATAGCTTCTGCGGCATTGTTTTTCCAGGCTGTCTCTATTTCAATATTGAAAAGAAGTCTAAGAGGAACCAAAATTTTGTCCAAAAAGTCAAGTTGCATTTGACTTGCGGTGAAATAGGACAAGCGTTTTGAATTTTTGCAGCAATCGTCTATTTCTTTGAAATCTTTATAATTAGCAGAAATGGTAAATTTATACTGTAAAGGTAAAAGTCTTTTCATTTGTGATGCGCACTTTACTGAATTTGATTCAACTCCATATATCATTAGGTGTATGAGCTCATGATCGTCACCTACATCTTCCAGTTTTGGAAACTGGATATAAGTATTTGTAGTTTTTTCAAACTCAGTAATAAAATTGGTTGGTTTCTTTTTGTTGGCATTAAACTCGTTGTTGCATTGCTCTGAAGTCATCAATTTCCATTGCGCGTTAGATAGCTCGATAGTAGAATAGAAATATGTTGTGTTCATAACTTTTCTGACTAAGTTCTCTAATTCGGTTTTAGCTAGAGGGATCTGATTTTTATTTTTAGATGGACATTTGATCACAACGTTATTTTTTCTCAAAAAGGAGTGTTGAAAATTTGAAGAGTAAGTTCCAGCCTCTTCGGCTTTATCATTCAGCTCGAAGCTATTAGAGAATTTTATAAAAACATTAAATTTCCTCATAATAGATTGGACAGTTTGCCCACCAACACCAATAATTTGTCTGTGAAAACTTTCTGGAATATTGAAGGTAACCATGGTTGGTAATTCATCTTCAAATAATCCAAGCCCAAGGGTAGAGTCCAATAACTCACTGCAACAAATTTCAACAATAAAATTGTAATCAGTGAAAGGCAAAAGTTTGATTTGGACTGAAGACATATTCATAATCTTAATGATTTTACCATTTTTTTTACCAGCTATAAAGTCCTTTTCCGAGTTGGGGAGCTCAATCTGATATGAAACCATTTCTGAAATGGTTTTGCCATTGATACCACTTTTGAATTGAGATAATGAATTAATTGAGCTTTTGATATTGGCTGGTGCGCCAATAATTTGAAAGATATATTGTTGATTAACATGACTCACCGATACTAAAGTATTAGATCCAAAAGAAAGAGTATCCGCAAAGTTGAGAAGTTCCTTGATGTCGCAGTTTTGAGGATATGAAGTGACTAAATTAAATTTAGCTGTATATAGCTTTGTGAAATGCTGCATAAATGAATCAACTGCAAAGTCTATAGCTTCAATGGAATTTCCTTGAAAACTGATTATATCACCCAGGCTATCACTCTCTGTACCCAAACAGGACATATAAATATAACAACCAGTAGCAATCATAACATCTTTTAGGTATTTATCATTTGAATTGAGTAAAATCAGAAGTTCTCTCTTTATTGGCATTACAGAAAGCTGCTTGATAAAAGGGGTCTTTCGAATTTTTTGAACAATATCACCCAAAAGTTTCTTTGCTAACAACACTAGAGACTTAATACCTGTAATATAAATTTTAGGTGACTCTGTGTTCTGGAAAGAGTTCTCATGAAACAGTTGAGGAACTATATTTGGTAAGTAAAGTTGGCAATTTGTTTGTTTGACAATGGTTTTGAAATTTGAAAACTCAGTTCCCCCTATTAAGGGTATGAGAGACGTCCTTTCAATTTCCAAGTAGTCGGTATAATATAGTGGGTTTAAGCTATCGATGTATAATCTTATTTTATTTTCTAGGATTGATGTTCTGCTTGGAGTTCCAAATATAGTAAGTAAAAATCTATTAGGACTTGAGGTAGGACAAACAAATATTGAAGCTTTTTCATAACTGGAAAGCTGGTTTAAAGCCAATAAAAATTCAGATTTGAAAACACCATCACTGAAGAGATAATTTTGCTTAAATAAATCCAAAGTGATTTCTTTACTGGAAAGTTGGGTATAGCTTTTGAAAATCATCATTCTAATAGTATTCATGTCATCTTGCACAGAATGGTTTCCAATAATAGAAATGGTGATTTTCAACTCTGTTATTCTAAAATCATTCAGTATTGTCATTATTCCTTGTGCAGCGTAAATTTTATTAACCTCATCTACTGTTTCTTTCAATGGTGCTAAATTATCGTAAATCAAAGAGTCCGCTGAAAGCTTTTGGAAGAACGCATTGTTGGATGATTTTTCTGATCTCCAATCACTCGCACAAATTGCTTGATGTATACTATTAAGCGGTGATAAGAAGTAGTTGTAATCGAATGGGATTGTAATTACCAACTTGTCCACTGTCTGGTTTAAAGTGGCAGGATGTTGCTCCATCTTGAAAAGGCCGGAAAATCAAAGCAATTAGTTTTTGATTTATTTTTCTTTTTTAAATCACAAACCTAGCCTGACTCTAGTCTTACAGGATAACTTGTTAAAAGCAAAAGAGCAGTTTGGTGTAACATAGGCCAGTTGAAAAGGACCTGGGGAAAATGAAGAAAGAGCAAAGGCCAGAAAAGTTATGGAAGAATCGACTCCAAAGATCAAATAGGTAACATATTCATATTGACATTTTTCCTGTTTAGGAAAGTCATAAATATATCAAACGCTTCACCGCCTCGAATCTCAAAACCCAAAAAGTCAAAAATCTAAGTGAGGCCGAAGTGAATACAAGCGAAGTCTTTGAGCTACCTGTTGGGAGCCACTTACTTCGCAGCCTTCAACGGGTGGAATATAGGTGAACACTTGAGTATGGTTAAGAATATATTTGCGTTTGAGAGTTTGCATTTGTGCAAGGAGCTTGAGTCTACGAGTGCCCCGAGTGCAATCAATAATTTGCAAAAGCCCAACCGCAGAACAAAAAAGACATCTTTTTGAAAAAAAGCCATTCACGTGACAAAAGAGTACCGACTAATTTAAACAATCTTTTGCGTCGATTATGCCCAACAACATGTGACTTGATGTTGCATCTAGTCGGTGATAAAGCTTGGAGTCTATGGGGGTTTCTTTATCACAGGTCATAAAAGAGATTGCTATACAAAAACCCATTTGTTTCAATTATCTGGTAAATTAAATATTACTCTGGTTAAGTTAAGGATGGACAGACCTCGGTATTTCAGAAAGCCATCTTCTTCCTCTGTTCACAGACGGAGGTCAGGCTCAAGAAAGCAAAGTAGACGAAGATCATCTTCATCCCATTCCCAGGCCAGAGCAAATCTACAATCAGAGCATGGTCAAGATATCTTTGACTCGCCTTTTGGTAATGAGCCAGAATTGAATGAAATCAGAGCTGTATTAGATAATACTCTACCATTGGATTATTTCAAGCAAGATGTCCTTGCTGTTATTCAACTTTTGAAGATACCTAAATGGAGAAAAATACAAATTAAAGATGAAAATCTCAAGCATTTGGAGCTCAACAGAATCAGTGGAGCGTTGACTAACTGTGTTTACCGTGTCTCATATAAAAATTACTATCCACTGCTACTTCGACTCTATGGTGCAAACGTGGAAGACATTATTGACAGAAAAAAAGAATTACTTACTTTATTAAAACTATCAGAAAGAAACATTGGCCCCAAATTACTGGGCTGCTTTACCAATGGTCGTTTTGAAGAATTCCTGAATAATTCTGTTACATTAAATAAAGATATGATTAGAGAGCCAAAAATTAGTAGAATGATAGCTAGAAGAATGAAAGAATTGCACGCGGGTATCCCCTTGGATATCGAAGAATCGCTACAAGGTTCAACAGTCTGGAATACCATTGATAAATGGATTGTATTAGTTGAAAATATTATAAAAAACTGTGGCGCAAGCACTGACGATGAAAAATCTATTTTTTTAGTTGATTGGGAAACATTCAAAGGTTTAGTGTTCAAGTATAGGGATTGGTTATATGCAAAGTACGATGGTAAAATTAATATTGATACCAGACTTAGGTTTTGTCATAATGATACACAGTATGGTAATTTATTATTTTACAACAAATTCGATCAAATTCTAATGACTGAAGATGATGAAGATGAGGCTGATGATGCTGATACGAAGAATGGATTATCAACTCGTTCTGCTACTAGTCTTAGTGTTGTTTCAGCCAACGATGTTGAAACCGATTTAGCGACACAAATTTCCGCATTATCTATGACACCTTCGTCTGCAACCTTACCGACAATCAAGGATACTGACTTAAGGAACGATAAAAGGTTAGTTGTTATAGATTTTGAATATGCCGGTCCTAATATTGCCGCATATGATATAACTAACCATTTTAGTGAGTGGATGGCAGACTACCATCAGCTAGAAACAAGCCATAAAATTGATGAATCCAAGTATCCAACAAAAGAAGAGAGGTTAAACTTGTTAGGTGCCTACGTTAGTTTTACACCAGGTTCACAAACGCCAAGACTTCCAGGTAATTTACATCGTAATTCGTCAGTCGCAGACATAACACAAGGTGAACTACCTAAGAGAGTAGTTCAGTTGTACAATGAAACCATTCTTTGGAGAGCATCTAATTCCATATTTTGGTTATTATGGGGTATAATCACCAAAGGTACAATCAAATCTCACGATGTTGCCATTGAGGAAAAGGATATAATTGAAGTTGGACCTAATGGAGAAAGATACAGAATTATTGTTGATCATTCAGAATCCAAAGGTGAAGACCATGAAGAATCAGACGATGACGTTGAAGAGCTCAACAATGATAATGATGACAATTTTGACTACTTGGCCTACTCCTTGGAAAAAGCAGGACTGGTATTTGGAGACCTCTTACAACTCGGCATAATTGATAATGGTGCTGTTTCCAAAGAACATGAAAAGAATATCAAATACTTAGATTGTGAAATGTTAGCTGTTGCAAAATGATTTTGTTTTGTTTTGTTTTTTTCACTTTCTTTTATGTAGATATTTCGTGAATATATATATGTATATAGGAGCATCTTTAATACATCCTGGCTGAAAAAAAACGCATATTGTTACCAGCTAAAATTGGCTCATACAACAATTTGGCATTTATTAAAAAGTTCAAAAAAAAAAAGAAAATTAATTTTGGACGAGACCGGAGTCGAACCGATGACCTTTTACTTGCAAGGCAAACGCGCTACCAACTACGCCACACGCCCACTAGGCCAAAAGGCCAATTTCTTTGCTAAAATTTGGGTACTTTTAACCAGTAGTGTGTGTAATAGTCACGTGACCGACTACACCTTAGACCTGATGTTTGTTGAATTTGTAGTTGCAATTTTACAACAAAATAGTGTATGTTATTGGCAAATTAATCTGATGTTTCAAAAGATCAACTACTTATTCAGATCCATAATAACAGTCTAACTTAATTAAAAAAAAAAGTAAAATCTCATGAAAAATTCTAGATAATATATCGAAAAATGTTTACAGATTACTGCACTTATCAAACTTGCAGTAAATTTTTGATAACAAATTCATTAATGAACCATTCATGGAATCTGTAGTCCATAGCGTTAAGTTCAGGATGGAATGAAGTACCTAGCAACTTACCTTGCCTTACTGCAACTATCAATTCTTCTTCTTTTTGCTCGCTTGAAGAAACATTGACTTTTGCCAAAATCTCGACTGGCGGACCATTGTTTTCTGATTTGAGATATAACTTTGGAGCAGATGCCATACTTTGATTTTCTTTTATTTTGAGAGTCATCTTTAGTGCTGATGGATCTTGAGGACAGGATACTAGTTTTATGACTGGTGCTCTAATAAACGTAGCAGCAAAAGGATCCATCTCTTTTGATTTTTTGTCACTTTTAAGAGTTGATTTGAAATCATTAAGGTTTAGTTTAGTGGCAAAAGAATCAACTTGCCTTCCGAATGAGTTCCTTTCAGTTACCACATTCAAACCCCCTAAAAGCTGGTAATTTGCATTTTTGCTTGCTGTTAGTGAACCAGAATTGATCACATTGTCGCTTATCAAAATCAATCCGGCACAAGTACCCCAAATAGGAACTTTTTGAGATTGTGTCAACTCTCTCAATGGTTGTAGTAAGCCGTATCTTTGAGCTAATATTGACATTGTGGTACTTTCTCCTCCTGGTATTACTAAAGCTGAGAGTTTAAGTAAATCATCTGCTTCTTTGACAGCTTTGACTTCAATGTTGTAATTTTTATACTTAGGCAACGAAATTATTTTTTCAAAATGTGAGATATGTTCACGAAAAGATCCCTGTAAGGCCAAAACCCCAATTTCAACAGTTTCCATATTCACTGTATGTCTTGTTCGGTCTAAGATAACCCGTTATTTGCAATACAAAGTAAATAGAAGAATACTAAGTTACTTGCCCACTATATATATAGTATCTATCTACTAATAAAAAAAAATAAACCCAAGAAGATGAGATAATATTTTGGAAATCAGGTATGACAGTAAAAACCTTTTAGATCAAATATCAATTCACATTTAATGGGATTAGTTCTTATATGGCATTGACTTCAATTGAAGGATTATAGCTGGATTAAATAGAGTCATGTAGTTAGTTTTCATAGTTAATATTCATTTTGCTAATCATCACAGTTGAAGTATATACTGTCAAACCAAATATGAAAATAGGTGAGTATTTACTTTGGGGGCATTTTACTCAAATCTGTTGTAACAAATATCCCAATCACCATCAAACTTGGTTTCGTATCACTTGTCAGGTTTTTTATTTATGATAATTTTAAAGGTAAGATTATGGCAGTAAAAAGAGAACGATCAGGCGTTCAAATGCCAATGTGTAAACTTCAGGTATAAAACCCATCAAACATGATATAAAAAGTAGTCATATAAAGTCGTCTTGTGGTATATAAAGTAAAAGTAAATTCCATTGAATTAAGATAGCAATTCAACTTAATCTTTTGTTTTAAGAATAACAAAATTTACATTAACTGTAAAAGGAATAAAATGACCATTCAAGATAATTTTAGAGAAAAGGCTGGCCTTGCACAGATGTTGAAGAATGGTGTGATCATGGATGTTACAACAGCTGAGGAAGCGATAATTGCTGAAAGAGCAGGCGCCGTTGCAGTAATGGCATTAGAAAGAGTACCTTCTGATATCCGCAAGGAAGGTGGAGTCGCTCGTATGTCTGACCCAAAAATGATTAAAGAGATTATGGACGCTGTATCTATTCCAGTTATGGCAAAGGTTAGAATTGGTCATTTTGTGGAAGCCGAAGTTTTGGAAAGTTTAGGTGTTGACTATATTGATGAAAGTGAAGTATTGACAGTTGCTGATCAAAAATATCACATTGAGAAACACGAATTCAAAGTTCCATTTGTTTGTGGATGTAAGGATTTAGGAGAAGCATTGAGAAGAATTGACGAAGGTGCTGCTATGATTAGAACTAAAGGAGAAGCTGGTACTGGTGACGTTAGTGAAGCCGTCAAACATGTGAGATTAATTTATTCTCAAATCAAGGAACTTTTGGATAAGTTCCATAACTTTGTCGAAGACGAGTTACAATACGAATTATTTGAATACGCAAAATCAATTCGTGTTAAACCAGAAACTTTAATCCAGTTGATTGAAAACAATGGTAAATTACCAGTTGTCAATTTTGCAGCAGGAGGAATTGCAACACCATCAGACGCTGCACTTTGTATGAAATTAGGGAGTGAAGGTGTTTTCGTTGGAAGTGGAATTTTCAAAAGTGAGAACCCAGAAATGGTAGCCAGAGCTATTGTAAATGCAGTGAATTTTTACAATAAACCAAGTGAAATTTTGAAGAGTAGTGTTGGCTTAGGTAAATGTATGTTTGGTGTTCAAGTTTCTACTCTAAGTAAAGAAGACAAGTTATCATCCAGGGGATGGTAGATCTAAGGCCTCAATCAAAATAGGAAACTCACGTAAAATCTCTACTTATTTTTTCTATTTCTTTATAGGTGTATAATCTCAAGCTAATTAGTTGAACCAATTTCCCCATATTTTCATATTTAAACTATAAAAAGTGCCTTTGGTTGGGCACAGACTGTAAAAAGCCAAGCATTTTAAAAAAAATTAAAGCCGCACATCAAATAAAAATAAAATCTAGGCTTTATGATAAAAATCACAGAACCTTTGACGCCGAAAGACGTCAAACTTGCCTAAGTTTTATTGCAGATAGGTTTGGAGAGTTTCGAAGGAGGTTTTTGAAAATATATATCATTCCAGGCAAGGTATTTCACATTTATGCCATGTGGCTATATAGATTTGTATAGAAATTATACAGATCTTATAATCCTTACAAGATGATTGTAAAAGTTCTCCGTTAAAGGAGATAAACTGCAGCTTTTGCTCAAGCGCAGATGATCTTGTATTGTTAGATAACTATAATTCTATGTAAACACGTAGGCACTAATGTGAGATGAAGCAAAACAAAGCCTCCAATTACATTTTTCTGCCCCATTTAAATCGTATCAAGTTAACGAGAGATCGAGTTACATTGATGCAATTGATTTGTTGTTTACTATACTACATCATGCATTAACGAAACAATTGAGACGAGTGGAAGTTAGTTGCCGATGTATTTCCTATAATAGAAAAGGATACAAATACCATAGCCTAGCTTGTTATCCATAGATATCATTGATCAAGACGGATCACAGAAGTGTATTACGTAGATGCAATTGAATTTCCCAGACACAAGATCATAAATCAGATAAATTGGCATTAATAACTTAACATACCCTGTAGTTACTAAATTTTAAATTAGGTGTAATAGTTAATTAACCCCAAGACCCCAAGGCCCATAACGCATAAGGCAGGGCTAAGAAATTAAAACTAAGCTTTGCAGGTGCACAGAGTAGGCCTGCTGCCCTCACTGTGTCTGAGTGCGCCGTAGGTGTCAGTAAAAGCATGGAACACGACCGAAGCAGCTTATCTCGCGCTATCTGAAAGCTGCTTGAGCCTATCAGCGCCGTTAACGGACTGTCGTACGTAACAAAAGAAAAGGCTTCAAACTGCTGGGCACCCTCTGTGCTCACCCTTTTGAAGCAATGTGACAGGGTCAGGGTGAGCATTGATAATGGCACCTGTAGATATTGCTTTTTAACTGATAGACAAATAAAAAATAAGAAAGTACATGGAAATGTGTGGGTAAGGATCTACAGGCACATAAGCATTAGGAGACTCTATATACATATATATATATATATATATATATGTCAAGAACAAACGAAGAATGCAAACAATATCAGTTAGCAGATCGTTTTTACGCCAAACAACCACTCTTCGTATTATTGGCGGCGTGTTGTGTTATTAGCACAGTTGTTTGCAAACGATTGGTAATGCTTTTCGTGTGTGAGGATGATAGGCTTTTAATAAATGGCTCCGGTTAGATATAAGTTTAGTCACATTCTAGAGAAGGTTATAGAAACTATACGTGACCGCATAGTCTAGTTTATTATTCTATGACACAATATTAAACGTTTATCTGCATGAATATTTTATTAATCAATTAATTGGCTAATTTAATTAACCTTCACAGAAAACACCTCGCAGTATTACAGTAATTTTAAGATATAATACCTATACAAAAAAAAAACCTAACTACAATCGGCTGATAAAAGATCACACATATTGATTTTGTTGTTATCTTTCATCGTATTGCTGCCCTGTCTTGCTTCTCATTCCAACAAACCACTGAGTTGTACTTCATTTGGCCACTGTGATACACGTAGACATCAATGTTCAGCACATTAACCCATTGTATATATTAAGTTCAGCACCTCTCACATATACCGTCTAACCATTCACCGACAAGCCGGTAAGCATCTCTTGTGCCCGTATATGCTGTAAGCAGAGTAAACGCAGCAGCATAAATTTGCAGCGGCAGAAGTAGCTGTGCAGCACGGATTGGCCCACGCACGCCCCCTGTATTGCCCCGTCGCACCCTCTGTTCTTATCTCTACCTGCGCGAGCCAATCACACGCGAGGATCTGCCTTAACAAGCAGATACAAGAAAAGAAATCTTTTTACACTTTAAGAAACCAAAACAATAAACCCAAATAAGGCAACTTCTAGTCCTGCTGTCTTTAAGAATAAATACCTCTTCATCTACCCTGAACTTCAATTTTTTTCGTTAAGGCTTTTTGAACCCTGTTTTCCTTTCTATTTTCCTCTTTCTCCTCCTTTTTTTTCTTTCTTTTCTTCCTTCCTTCTTCATACATAGTCAGTATTTTTCATTCTTCATAAAAAAAATGTCTGACGCTTTACCTTCTGGTTTGACCGATGTCAGCACAGGTGGTGACAGTTTACTATATGATTTAAGTTCTCGTTTCGATAGAGGTGACATGACTTGGGTTGCCACTTCTGGTGCCCTTGTCTGGATCATGATTCCAGGTGTTGGTTTACTATACTCTGGTTTATCAAGAAAGAAGCATGCTTTATCTATGATTTGGGCTTCCATGATGGCAGTTTGTCTTGTTTCATTCCAATGGTTTTTCTGGGGTTGGTCTTTGACTTTCGGTCCAGGTTCTTCTGTTTTCTTAGGTTCTTTGGAAAACTTCTGTCTTATGAACGTCTTAGGTAACAACCAAGCTTTATCTACCGTTCCAGATATCTTATTCTGCTTTTTCCAAGGTATGTTCGCCATGATTACCGGTTGTTTGATGCTTGGTGGTGCTTGTGAAAGAGCTAGACTTGGTCCAATGATGTTCTTCTTATTCTGCTGGATGACCGTTGTCTACTGTCCAATTGCTATGTGGACTTGGAATGCCAATGGTTGGTTATACACCTTAGGTTCCTTAGATTTCGCTGGTGGAGGACCAGTCCACATGTCATCTGGTATTGGTGCCTTGGCTTACGCTTTAATTTGTGGTAAGAGAAATGACCCTGTCGCTCAAACAGGTTTACCAAAATACAGACCACATTCAGTTACTTCTGTTGTCTTAGGTACTGTCTTCCTTTGGTTTGGTTGGTTCGGTTTCAATGGTGGTTCTGCTGGTGATGCCTCCATTAGAGCTTGGTACGCTTGTGTCAACACCAACTTAGCTGCTTCTTGTGGTGGTTTAGCTTGGATGTTTGTCGATTACTTCAGATGTGGCCGTAAATGGACCACCGTTGGTATGTGTTCTGGTGCCATTGCTGGTTTAGTTGGTATCACTCCAGCTGCTGGTTTCGTTCCAGTTTACTTTGCTGTCCCAATTGGTGCCGTTACTGCTATTATCTGTAACTACGCCGTTGACTTAAAGAACCTTTTACACATTGATGATGGTTTAGATGTTTTCGCTTTACATGGTGTTGGTGGTTTCTGTGGTTCAGTTATGACCGGTTTGTTTGCTGCTGATTATATTGCAGCCACTGATTACGGTGTTGAAATCGACGGTGGTTGGATTAACCACCACTACAAGCAATTAGGTTATCAATTAGCTGCTGCTACCTCAACCTTAGCTTGGTCTTTCTGTGTTACTTCTATTTTGTTATTAGTTCAAAACCAAATTCCATTCTTAAAGATCAGATTAAGTGAAGAAGAAGAAGAGTTAGGAACTGATGCTACTCAAATTGGTGAATTCACTTACCAAGAATCAGAAATGTACATTCCAGAACCAATTAGATCTATCAAATCTCACCAAAACGCCTCCAGTTCTGATTCAGCCGCTGCCGATGAAGTTCCTGTTCCAAAGGAAGAAGCTTAAATTAAAATTATAATTTAATACCTTTAAAAATAATTCAATTGTATATTTCCAAACATTTTCTTTTGTGATTCCTACGTCTTTAATACTCCCACTCTTAATATAATTTAATTTTTCATTCATCGTTTATGTATAAACATTGAGTAATCTGTTGTTTTAAAAATCTTATCTAGCCATGCCTCCACAAGATATGCATGTCGCTAGTTAGTTGAATGCAAATGCATTCTCTCTTTATAAAAAAGTGTAGCCTCGAAACTCAAAAACATTGATGTAATATGATAGTTGGAAGTACTGATTAACTTTTCGTGGCACATCATTCTACATAATAATATCGATTATGCAGCATCACCGTAAACGTCTGCGTAGCGGCCATATATATTTTCAAGACACGAACTAGTATACATGGAATCATTTCAATATAAGTAAAAAAAAGGTAAATTAGAAACAATTAAAAAAAACCATAAAAGGAGAACAAAAGCGCCCCAAAAAGATGTATCACACAACATGCAACTAAAATTACAAAGAGAAACACAAATAATCACTGTCAATTGTATTATCTAGTAAGCACTAGAAATGACCTGAGAATGTAAAAGTTGGATAGTATAAATGATCAGAAAGTTTTGTTTTCTTAGAACACCTTTTTTTACTGATTAATTATTGACATTTTGGTATTTTTTTGTATGTCACGTATGGTGATATATAATATGTACATTATTAGTATGGCAACTCAACTGAAAACTGCCCTTGAGATGAGCGCCGGATTTTTCAGATAGGCAGCTTTATATTATAAAATGTGATTATAGCAAATATGCAAGTAGACAAAGAGAACGTAAAAAGAAAATGCAACAAGACACAAATAACTTAAATAAAGTCAACGTATGATTTATTTAACTTAATTGCCCTTATATTTTTCAATTAATGGAATCAGATATTTCAAAAATTGACGGTCATTTGAAGTGACTAAAGTGCTAACAAATTGGTTGCTTAATTCAACAGGAAAGCCTAAATTAGAAACTAAGAACTGTGAGATGTTTGAGCACATGACTTCGTTACATTTGATATCGTTACCGTTATTAGTATTGGCATTGGATTTATTATTGCCATTGTTGTTTTGTGAATCTGGCAATTTATAACCTATAAATGCAATAGTCTTGAGCAGCCTACAAATCTCAACCAATACATTGTTTCTAAATTGGGCATCTTTAGTATTCAGGCTATCATTATTATTTTTGAAAGAGAGTTCAATTGAAACCAATAATGAGTTTGTGATCAGTAAATTATTCACATCTTCAAAAGTATTGCTGCTGTTTTTGAAAATATCTTCTTCATCAATGACAACACCCGTTCCAAGACCTTGAATCAAATTGCAGAGCTCAGACAAGGCTAATTTGATAACAGAAGTATCGTTAGATGAAACTGCGTAGTTCAGCATGGTATTAATGATGGTTCTCAAAGTTTCTTTGTTTTCATTTGTTAAGTACAGACTGTTCAAGTGATCATTGGAGACACCGATTAACAAAGTCATAAAATTCTTTTGTAAATCAATAGCCTCATTTCTTTCAAAATCATCTTGAGCGTCTCTTAAAGTGCTTTCAATCTTTACCAATATTTTGCCAAACAGTGGTGCAATCAAAGAGTTTAGTAACAAGTAAATGTGTTCAAATTTATTACAATGGTGGTTGATTTGAGAGACAAAGTGAACAAAATTGCTGATCTCAGGAATTTTCAATTTATCGAAATTGATCATCACGGTTGAGATGTATCTGGACAAAATTTCTTGGATGAAATTGGAGTTTGACTGCTTTATTAAAATGATGAATAATCTAACAATGCAGAATTGAGTGGATTCCCTTACGATATTAAAACTTATAAAATTTTCTAAGGTGATTAAAACGACTTGGGAGATTTGTTGTAAATTATTGTAGTATTTCTCGTCGTATTTTTCGTTGAAATTTTCAAAACCTTTCAAAAGAGTACCGATGGAAACTAATGCATGATGAACTTGAATTATTGACTGTAAATTGGTGTTTTGAATATTATTGATACACGTTTCCAATACTGAAAACAATGGCTGTAAAACAGCCTCCATCATTGAAATTCTCAATTCGGACTTGTTAGTAATGGAGATTAATAAACCAATTGATTCAAAGAGATATAGTTGGTTATCAAAATTACCATCTTCAATGGTTGACAAATCAATATTTTCGAGCTGTTGTTGATTTTGTTGCGACTTGACTGGAATGTCAAAGCTTAGTAGAGGCAGAAGACTTTTGATCAGTTCTTCAATAACAAAATCGTCAATTGTAGGTCTTGTTAATTTGATGAACCTGTAAAATAAAAACCATGATCTAAATTTGACTTTTTCGTTGTCACTGAACACACCCAAATTCGAAACAAAAATCTTGAGTACTTTCAAAAGAATTTGAGTCTTGTCTACACCTTCAACTTGAATGTTTGAATTAACGAAAAAACTGTAGTGTTTTAAAATCAGTTCAAAAAACAACAGTTGAATTAAAGGATGATTGATCAAAGTTGTTGTCGATCTGTCGATGACCTTACATAACATTTCGTTAAAGACAAAATAAGGTCTAGAATTATTTATCATAGTCTTTGGTAAATTCATGACATTGTTTCTCAGGATTTCACTATAGTGTGTCAGCTCATATAATCCCAACTCAATAGTTCTCCAATCTCCAGATTCGTTACCAGAGAATAGACTATCATTAATACAGTTGATCATTATATCTAAAGCTAACGTTTCGTTCAGAATGAAGATCGAATCATGAAATGAGTTTAACTTGCTTCTGATTTCAGTAAATTGTTCAATTGTTTCATCATCATCGCCATCATCTTCCTCGTCATATTTCATCTTCATAATAATTTTCTTGAGTAAGGCGGTTAAAATTTCGTCATTGCTAAGAGATGAAAAATCAATTGATTCATTTGTGATATTTTTCTTCAAGAACAATAAAAAGTTACCAATAAAATTGAAGACTTCAATTGAAATGTCATCGTATTCATTTTCTAAAAAGTCAAAAACTAATGGAAAAATTTGAATGATTTTTGAGATAGTCAAATTCTTGAATTCTTCATTGGCTAATTCTTCATTTGAACTTGAGTCCAATACACGTACTAATTCTGATGCTAAACAATCCACCAGCTTAGCAAAAGAAACATTAACATCATAATCTAAAATTTTTGCTCTGACATTCATTTCATTCAAAAAAGTCGTTAAATTTACAAAATTGATAAGCTCAATTTTCTTCATAGGAGGCATTTTTTTGTTCAAAATATCTGTAAATGTGTTTGCTGTGGCTATTTTGTGTTGATTATTAGAGCCCCCTAAAAATTGGTAAAATAATGAAAGGTAGGTTTGATCAAGAATAAGGTTAATTTCAATCCATGAGACATATGAACCAACACATACGATTGTGTTTTGTATGATTTCCGTAGATAATTGCTGTTCAAAATCGTTAGTTGTACTAGAGAAATAATGAAGAATTTCTTTCCATGATGTTGCTAAATTTACCATATCATTAGCTCTGATTGTATCTTTCAAAATATTATTACGATCAACGGTTTCTCTGTCTCTTAAAATAAGGTTGTCACCAATTTCTGAGTGAATAAATAACAAAGTACGGAGATAGTAGTCAGTTGCTACTGGATTATATTTGTCTGTCCCAGAAGGTTTAACCAATTGGAGTATGTCTCTAATAACATGCTGATACCCCGAGAGTGAAGTGTAAACAAATAACAAGCCAAAAATTTTGGATAAACCATTTCTTAAAAACACAGCTTCTAATTTATTTGCAGAAATCAAAGTTTGTAAATAAGCAAAAAGAAAATCCTTTAAAGATAATCTTTGATCGTTCGTCATAAATGGTAATCTTTCACTGATGACTTGCATACAAAAGTATTTTACATTTGCACTAACTGAGTCGTTATTTAATAGGCCCATACAATGTTGCCAGCCATCGTCTGATGACTTTATTTGACTAATGAAATCAAAAGCTTGTTGTTTTAGAGCTTCATCGTTGGTGGCACTGAATGCTATTTCAACTGCTTGTTGGATTTGAGCTTCCATATCTATTAACGATCACTGTTAGCTTTTTAGTTTTCTTGTTAGGAATGCAGAATGTGTGCTTGTAAAGAGAAAAAAATCTAATTTAGTTCTTGTGACTGGGGAAAAAAAGATAACAGGTGTAGTAGATCTGAGCGGCGAGAGTGTCCAATTTGAAGTAAAAGAATGAACTACAGAGCACTTTTGCACAGTCAAGAGGCTGAGAAATGGCAAAGCTGTATGTGAAGAGAAGTAACAGGCGTAGACGAGTAGATATGATCTGAACAGACCAGCGTATATAAGAGGAGCAAGACTCTCTTGTTTGCCTGCCAGCATTAACTTCAACCATGTTTTATCAAACTTTTTCCCTATGAATTTTTCACCGGTGAGTGTTTGTGTTTGTGTTTTGGTTTTCTGGATTACGTAAGTGATGAGCTCTTGGAGCTCTGCCGTTTTTGTCTCTTGTGAGCCTCTCGATCTGCGGGTAATTTCTGGTTATGGCTATGTGTGTAGTATGTTGGTATAGTTAGTGTAGCTAGTGTATATCTAGTGATGGTTCACGTAGAGGTAGCTGTACAAGTACGTTTTACAACTAGAGATAGGGTTACAGGATTTTTTTGCACAGGGCTTTTACCAAAATTGTCGTGTGATTGTTCATTTACTACATAACAAGTAATGTTCGAAAAACATTATGTGATTATCGTTCTTGTATCCTACAAATATTCTATAAACTAAATCGTGTCTCATCCAACCGTGTGTACGATACCTGTACCAGCTAAAATCATTTGAACCCATACCTCTTCCCTTTTTCTTTCAGCTTTTTCCTTTCTATTTCCACATTTCTCTCAAGCTGCTCTTTGTTTTGCTGAGTAAACTTAATAATATCAGAAAGTTGATTATGACCTTCTGAACCTTTACTTCCCCCATAAAACTTAAGCTGGGAGTTCTTATGGCGTATCTCTTCAGAATCCAAATCTCCACTTTCTATCAGCCTTTTATTAGTATTGTAAAAATCATCCACTTGAAAATCAATCATGTGTTTTTCATCTATTTCTTCCCCATATTTCCTTCTTTTTTTCGAACGACCTTGCATGTCATTGCTTTCATCTTTGAATTTATTGTCAGTTGTAGGAGACAACTGAACTTCTCGGCTCAATGTCATTTCTATTGGGTTTCTGTTCGCAGCTTTTACACTTCTTGAATAGAAATCGTCCCTTGATAAAGACTCTTCAGTTTTTTTCACTTTTGAGTGCTTACCGAATAAATTGACAGCAACTTTGTCTTCACTCGTAGCCAGCTTCTCCTTCTTTTTGAACTCACTAACCTTCAATGCCATTCTCTCTTCATAACTCGGTTTAACGGCTTTTGTGGTTGCTATAGCCGTGGCTTTCGGTACTGTAGTATCATGATTTTTTTCATCTCTGTTGTTCCTCGTCGTGACACTCGGTTGGTGATTGTTTTCTGACTCGCTTTCACAACCAGAATCGCTTGAGTTATAGTCCTGTAAGCTGTTCATATTCAAGATCGTTTAAAGGTTTGGAAAGCAGTAGTTAGAAGTTTCCCATGATAGGGTGTCAAGAAGAGCTTATGTGAATAGCATTATCTTGATGCACAAAGTACACAAAACTTTTGACTAAAAGCACAGCAACAAGAAGCATCAAAATGCACAAAGCACAAATGGCAGCAAAACGCGTGTAAGAAAAAAGTTGGTGGTGGTGGTGGTGACTTTACGTTTGAAGGGCTGAATTGGCGAAAACTTGTGCTGTACAAAACTGTATTAGTGGAGCCTCTGTAAGGTCAGTGTCAACGAAACTCTATCAGGAATCATACTCATAACTGTTTAATAGAAATAAACACAAAATGGCACAACAAATGGAGATGCCAGACCTCTCCAATGCTATTGTAGCGCAGGATGAAATGGGTAGACCGTTCATCATTGTCAAAGATCAAGGCACAAAGAAGAGATCACATGGTTTAGAAGCAGTCAAATCTCATATCCTTGCTGCTCGTGCAGTATCATCCATTTTAAAGACATCATTGGGCCCCAGAGGTTTGGATAAAATATTAATTAGTCCTGATGGAGAAATAAATATTACCAATGATGGTGCCACTATCTTGTCTCAAATGGAGTTATCTAATGAAATTGCAAAATTACTAGTTGAATTATCAAAATCTCAAGATGATGAAATAGGTGATGGTACAACAGGTGTTGTTGTATTAGCAGGAGCTTTGTTAGATCAAGCTTTAGAATTAATTGAAAAAGGTATTCACCCAATAAAGATTGCCAACGGTTTTGAAAAAGCTTGTAAAATTGCCGTGGCTAACCTTGATGCTATAGCAGATGAAGTATCAATTGATGAAACTAATATAGAAGCAAATCTTAAACCTGATTCTGAACTTTTCAAATCGGCAAAGACTTCATTGGGTTCTAAAATCGTTTCAAAATGTCATGATCAGTTTGCTAGGATAGCTGTTGAAGCGGTATTGAATGTTGCGGACTTGGAAAGAAAAGATGTTGATTTTGAGTTAATTAAAATTGAAGGGAAACTTGGTGGCTCTTTATCAGATTCTAGGTTGATCAAAGGTGTTGTTATCGATAAGGACTTTTCCCACCCTCAAATGCCAAAATCAGTCAAAGATGCTAAAATTGCTATATTGACATGTCCATTCGAACCACCTAAGCCAAAGACAAAGCATAAGTTAGATATCTCATCAGTTGAAGAATTCACGAGTTTACAGAATTACGAACAAGAAAAATTCAAAGAAATGATCAAATCCGTAAAGGACTCAGGTGCTAACTTAGTCATCTGCCAGTGGGGTTTTGATGATGAAGCTAATCATTTACTGTTACAAAATGAACTGCCAGCTGTCAGATGGGTTGGTGGTTCTGAAATTGAAATGATTGCAATTGCCACTAATGGTCGTATCGTTCCAAGATTTGAAGATTTACAAGCATCTAAGTTGGGACAAGCAGGAAAGGTTACTGAAATTGAGTTCGGTACTACTAGAGACCGTATGCTTGTCATTGAAGATTGTGCAAACACAAGAGCTGTCACTGCCTTATTGAGAGGTTCCAACAAAATGATCGTTGATGAATCTATCAGAGCCCTGCATGACTCTTTATGTGTTGTCCGTAACCTCATAAGAGATAATAGAATTGTGTATGGTGGGGGTGCAGCTGAAATTTCTTGTTCCTTAGCTGTTGCTGAAGAAGCAGATAAACAAAAAGGTATTGATCAATATGCTTTCAGGGCATTTTCTCAGGCTCTTGATTGTATCCCAATGGCACTAGCTGAAAATTCAGGTATGAACCCAATTGAAACACTAACTTCACTCAAGAGTGGTCACGTCACTAAGAAGAACTCTCACTTAGGTGTTGACTGTCTCGGTGCTAATAATAACGATATGAAACAATTGTTTGTCATTGACCCATTAATTGGTAAAAAACAACAATTGTTACTTGCTACTCAGTTGACCAGAATGATTCTTAAAATCAACGATGTTATTATAAGTGGTACTGACCAGTATTAATTCCAATCTTTATATACCAAGTAAATAGTTACAAATAAAAACACATCAAGTAATACTTTTAGTGTATCGCGATTAGGTGACTAAAATCAGGTGTCTCGTGTAGTTTGGTTTTTGGCTTAATGCTCTCACAGACTGGCTCGGAAGGAGAGGCACTCAGCTGAGCTAGAGTTGAAGTGTAAATTAATAAGTAGAAGAGGGTCTTGGATGTAAATTAATAACATTTTGCTATCAATTGATTGAACCAGTTACCCGCTATTGAATAAAGACTTTATATAATCTGATTGGTACCAAGGGACTGATAAATTTGTGCCTTTAACATCTGATTTACTATATTTTTGTGTTTCTACATCCTTAGATTTCACGCATAGCTTACAGCTTCAAAGTTCAATTAAACAAAAATGAGCCAGATGACTACTCCTGCAGTTGTTATGGGTAAGTACATTATATTGATATTGAATGAGCGCATTTGATGATCCATTAAGTTTACCTACTTTTGACAATGATTACTAACCAATTACTTTCGGCTATAAATTAGACAACGGTACCGGTTTGACCAAACTTGGTTTTGCTGGTAATGATGCTCCATCTTGGGTATTTCCAACTGCCATTTCTACAAGAGTCTCAGGATCTTCAAGCAAGCCTTCTGTTCCAATGAAATCGTCTTTTTTAAGTACTGGGGCTTCAAGCGGTAAGAGCTCCGGTGGAAACTTAGCAGGTAAGAGAGACATGGAAGATTTGGATTTCTTTATCGGTGATGAAGCATTAGAAGCAGCAAAGGGTCCATCATACTCCTTAAGCTACCCAATTAGACATGGTCAAGTTGAAAACTGGGATCAAATGGAGAGATATTGGGAAAATTCTATTTTCAAATACTTGAAGTGCGAACCAGAAGATCACTATTTCTTATTGACCGAACCTCCACTTAATCCTCCAGAAAATAGAGAGAACACAGCCGAAATCATGTTTGAATCATTCAATTGTGCAGGTCTTTACATTGCTGTGCAAGCTGTATTGGCACTTGCTGCTTCATGGACTTCTGCTAAAGTGCAAGATAGATCTCTCACGGGTACTGTTATCGATTCAGGTGACGGTGTTACTCATGTTATCCCTGTTGCAGAAGGTTATGTTATTGGATCTGCTATCAAAAATATTCCAATAGCTGGTAGAGATATCACAAGCTTTATTCAATCATTATTAAGAGACAGAGGTGAATTGGATACATCATTAAGAACAGCTGAACAAATTAAACAACAGTTCTGTTATGTTTGTCCTGACATTGTTAAAGAGTTCAACAAATTTGACTCTAATCCAGATCAATTTGCAAAATACATGGTTGAAACAGTAAATAAGACAAAACTCACAGTTGATGTAGGTTATGAAAGATTTCTTGCCCCTGAAATTTTTTTCAATCCCGAAATCGCAAGTTCAGACTTTTTGACGCCCCTTCCAACAATTGTTGACCAAGTTATCCAATCATCACCAATTGATGTCAGAAAGAATTTATACAAGAACATTGTTCTTTCAGGTGGTTCTACTATGTTCAAAGACTTTGGTAGAAGACTTCAGAGAGATTTAAAAGCTTTGGTTAACGAACGTGTGGAACAAAGTGAAAGATTAAGTGGATCCAAGTCAAGTGGTGTCCAAGTTCAAGTGATCAGTCACAAGAGACAAAGACATGCTGTGTGGTTTGGTGGTTCCTTATTAGCCCAAACTAGCGAGTTCAAGAGTTATTGTCATACCAAGAGAGATTACGAAGAATATGGTCCTAACATTGTAAGAAATTTCTCATTATTCAGTCTTCCATGATGCTATCTTCCTACACTTTTATTTCGTTTCTTTTTACCTACTATCAAAATCTGTTTTATGTATCCCAGACTTTATGTACGCTTGTATAGATAAACATAATACGTGTCTGTTGATTCAGTTGTTATGAATGAAATAAGGTAAGTTCCTTCAGTACAGTAATGAATGCCTCAGCTAACGCTATAGTAAACTAACTGCAAGTGTTATGAGCGCGCGAGCTACCATGTCCCTGAGAGAGCCGTTATCTGAGGGCTTCGGTTTGACTGATATTTGGTAAATACTGCTATTAATGTTATCATATAAAAGCAGAAGCAATATTGAAGCCGTAGCTATTTTCTTTAAAGCACCGAGAAATAAAAACTTCTATTAGAGGCATTGTTGAGTAGAAGACTGATTTTTGTTCACAATGTCCCAGCTGCAGGGTCAATTACAATTACAAAATGGCTCACAGACCATAGCTTCCTCAACGGACAGCTTCACTTTGGATCAAATATTCCTGGGGCTGAAGTCAAAAGACGCAATTAGAAGAGCCAAATCAGCAAATGACTTAAGAAGCCATTTTGTTTCTGTATCAAGAGATTTTGTTTCTCCTGAACAGCTTTCAGTTTATAATAATTACATCAACAAAAGAATATTTGACTTGGTGAACAGCACGAACACCATTGAACAACTGGGTGGTATAGAGGCAATCAATGCCTTGGTAGATCTAATTACAAATTCTACAGAGGAGTTTGCATTACCGCAAAATAACGCATCAACTACAGAAGAGAACACAAACATGATCACAAGATATGCTAATTATCTTAGAAGACTTATTTCATCAAATGATTTACAGGTGATGAAAAGTGCCACCAAAACATTGGGTAAATTAGCCATTCCCGGCGGTAGTTTGACTGGTGATTTTGTTGAATTTGAATTGAAGAGATCCATTGAATGGCTTTTAACAGAGAAGTTAGAGAACAAAAGACATGCTGCTATTTTGATTATTAGTTCATTAGCTGTTAATGCACCTGCGTTGTTACATCAATATATTAAAGAAATTTTAGCAAATATATGGATAGGCTTAAGAGATCCCAAGGTAGCGTTGCGAGAAGATTCTGCTTTGTGTCTTAGAAATGCATTGAAAATTGTTTATGAAAGAGATGCCCAGTTAAGAGAGTATTGGTTCAATCGATTATACACGGAGGCTTCTCAATGCTTTATCACGAGTACAGTGGTGAATTCAACACCAACAATTAATAGTCCAAGTGAAGTTGTTCATGGCTCGTTACTGTGCTACCGTGAATTGATTATACAAGGGACTTCAGTTTTAACGCCAAAAGTTGACGAACTCTATGAAAATTTGATGAAAGTCAAGGATTTTAAAACCACAGAGGTGAGGAAAGAAGTCACTGTAATTATACCAGAAATAGCCAAATATGATCGCTACAAGTTTATTGATAAATATATGCATCGTATATTGCTATACTACATTTCTCAGTTGAAGATACAAAGAGATAGATCATTCATCCTAATTAGTATTGGTGATTTGGCACTGGATGCCAAAAACAATATAATCAATTACTTAGACGGTGGCGTGTTGGAAAATATAAAAGAAGCCCTTTCATCAAAAAGCCCCAAGGTTAGAAAAGAGTTAACAGAACCTTGCTTTTATTGTCTAGCAAAACTAACGAAGGCCATTGGTCCTCCTTTGACAAAATACATCAATAGTTATCAATTAGTAAGGCTCATACTACATTCTCCTATAAACGATAGCATGTTATGTTTGCTGAAGATATTCATTGATAATCTACCATCTCTTCAACAAGTGATCTGTGCTAGGCTCATAAACGTTGTCAGTTATTGCTTGAGTGGCCATGAATTCAAGCATCCAGGTTCACCTGATTTCAAAAAGACAATGAGTTTTTCAGCTGCAAATGCTTATCGTCAAAAAATGTTTCAAAAGGATGGTGGTGTTTTTGATAAGCCAAGTAGGTTGATTGAAGATGCAGGGCTACAAGGACTCAATACGACCGGTTTACACGAGGATGGTGATGTAATAATCATCCTTCAAGCACTAAAAGTTTTGACATTCTTTGAATTCAAAAATTACTCATTAACGGAGTTTGTGAGATACTCTGTAATAGTATACAGAGAACATGAAAATCCAGAAGTGAGATTAAAAATTGCCTTAACATCTGCATTAATCTTTCTGAAAGATCCGATTTGCTCCCAAAAAAGTGAAAATTCTTTGAAAGCAGTCAGTGAAGTTTTGAATGAGCTTTTAACAGTGTGCATTTCAGATCCTGTTGCTGAAATCAGACTGGAAGTTCTGAAATCCTTAGGTGACAAGTTTGATCCACAACTATCTCAAGCAGACAAAGTACAACTTTTACTAATATCCTTGAATGATGAAAATTTTGAGATAAGAAAGAATGCTATAAAGTTGATTGGAAGGTTAGCGGTAATAAATCCAGCATATATTATTCCACCATTAAGAAAACTTTTGATTCAATTATTGACAACTCTGGAATATGGTGGACATAGTTCCAGAAAGAAAGAAGAGACTGCAATATCTTTATCTCTGCTGATTTCAAATACCAGAGACTTAACTAAGCCTTATCTAAAGCCAATCATGGATGTACTTATTCCATGCGCTAGTGATTCAAGCTCCTCTGTTGCTTCTGCTAGTATTAGTGCAATGGGTGAAATGTCGGTGGTGGCAGCAGAAGATATGAAAAAATTTATTCCTCAATTAATGCCTATTCTCTTGGATACATTTGAAGATCAAAGCTCTAGCTATAAAAGAGACGCAGCATTGAAAACCCTCGGTCAGTTAGCTGGCTCATCAGGATACGTCATAGACCCACTTCTTGATTATCCACAACTATTAGGTCTTTTGGTTAATATTTTGAAGACAGAAACATCTCCATCAATTAGGAGAGAATCAGTTAGACTTTTAGGTATTTTAGGTGCTTTGGATCCGTACAAGCACCGAGAAGTTGAAAGAATTAGTCAAGATTTGCAAACAGTTACTCAACAAAATGCTCCATCTATTGACATGGAGCTCTTGATGAAAGGCAAATCGCCATCTAATGATGATTACTTTCCAACTGTTGTTATAAAGACACTTTTGAAAATTTTAAAAGACCCATCTTTAGGAACTTATCATGCAGCAGTTATACAGGCGATAATGCATATTTTCAAAACATTAGGGATCAAGTGTGTTCCATTTTTAGAGCAAGTTATTGCCGGGTTTTCCACAGTTATGAATTCATGTTCTACATCTATGCTTGAAACTTATTTCCAACAATTGGGTGATTTAGTCAAAATCGTCAAGCTTCATATTCGTCCATTTCTGCCGGAAATTTTTGAGCTTATCAAAAAGTTTTTTGGTAGTGTTAACTTACAAGCAACAATAATTGGTGTTACTGAGCAAATCAGTAGGGCTTTAGATGATGAATTCAAAATGCATATGTTGGATATTACCACGTTATTTTTGAATGTGTTAGATGATGATAAAAGTCCAGGTAGAACAGCAACATTGCGAATATTGAAAGCCTTCGTTGTTTTCAATAGCAATATCGAGCCATACATTCATTTAATTGTTCCTCAGGTTGTTAAATTGTTTGAATTTTCTCCTCAAAATGTTCGCCAAGCAGCAATTGAGACAATTGGGAGATTTTCCAGGAATGTCTCTTTAAGTGATTTTTCATCCAGAATTATTCAACCCCTGATCAGACTACTAGGAAGTAACAGCTCTTATGAGTTAAAAACAGCTGCAATCACTACAATTTGCATTGTTATTGTGCAAATGGGAAATGAGGGTGCAGTATACGTTAATGTTATTCTTCAAGTGTTGGTTAAAAATAATTTGCAATTCAGCGTTTTCGATCAGGTGTATGATAAACTGTCAAATGGAGAACCACTTCCCACGAACCTGATACTTGATAAAGACATGTATTCTTCTCAGCAAGATAATTTTGAAATTGAGGCCACTCCAAGAAAGTTGACAGTAAACCAACAAGCATTGAGAAATGTATGGGACTGCAGCCAACGTAGAACCAAGGAAGATTGGCAAGAGTGGATCAGAAGATTGAGTATTGAGTTATTGAAGGAATCTCCCTCTCCTGCTTTGAGAGCCTGCTCATCTTTAGCAACAGTGTACCAACCTTTAGCTAGGGACTTATTTAATTGTAGTTTCGCCAGCTGCTGGAACGAACTTCACATTAATTACCAAGGTGAACTGGCACAAGCATTTTGCGTTGCTTTATCATCTCCAAATAATCCACCTGAAATTCATCAAACGTTATTGAATTTAGCTGAATACCTTGAACATGATGATAAGTCTTTACCAATTAGAATTCAAACGTTGAGTCAGTATTCACAACGGAGTCATGTTTATGCCAAAGCATTACATTACAAAGAATTAGAATTCATACAAGAGCCAACAACACCAACAATTGAATCCTTAATCAGTATCAATAACCAATTGCAGCAATCGGACGCTGCTATTGGTATTTTGAAATATGCACAAGATCGTCATGGTTTGCAGTTAAAGGAAACCTGGTATGAAAAATTACAAAGATGGGATGATGCTTTGCGTGCCTATAACGAGCGGGAAAAAGAAGAACCTGATTCAATGGAAATTACAATGGGTAAGATGCGTTGTCTACATGCACTTGGTGAATGGGAGCAACTATCTGAATTGGCTAAAGAAAAATGGGATGCTTCCAAGTACGAAGTAAAAAGGGCCATTGCTCCATTGGCAGCAGCTGCTGCCTGGGGTCTCGGTTTGTGGGATGGTATGGGTGTTTATATTAGTGTCATGAAACAGGAATCTCCTGATAAAGCTTTTTTCAATGCTATCCTTTGCCTTCATAAAAACAATTTTGAAGAGGCGTTTGCTTATATTTCTAAAGCAAGAGATCTCTTGGTCACTGAAATTACTGCATTAGTAAGTGAGTCCTATAACCGTGCTTATGGTGTTGTTGTCAGGGTACAAATGTTAGCCGAATTAGAAGAGATTATCAGGTATAAATGTTATCCTCAAGGATCTGAAAAACGTATTTCAATGAGGGAAACATGGAACAAAAGATTGTTGGGATGTCAAAGAAATGTAGATATCTGGCAAAGAATGCTGAAAGTTCGTGCTTTAGTTGTGAAACCAAAACAAGATATGGATATGTGGATTAAATTTGCTAATTTGTGTCGTAAGAGTGGTAGATTAGGTCTGGCAGAAAAGTCTTTGAACTCACTATTAGACGAAGGTGGTTCTAGCGGTGGCCAAGCTCATAGAGCGCCTCCGCATGTTGTTTATGCTCAGCTTAAATACATGTGGGCTAGGGGTCAACACCGTGAGGCGTTAAGTCATTTGATTGATTTTACATCAAAGCTCTCTCATGATCTTGGTGTAAACGAAAATGAAGCTATAACACAACCACTTCCAACAGAAGTTCCTGGTGCTACCGAGAACGTTGAGAAATATACTAAATTGCTAGCTAGGTGTTACTTAAAGCAAGGTGAATGGAAGATTGTATTACATAGTAACTGGACTGAGCAGGAGGCATCTGGAATTCTGGGCTCTTTTCTTCTTGCAACCCATTTTGATAGCTCTTGGTACAAAGCATGGCACAATTGGGCTCTTGCTAATTTTGAGGTTATATCACCTCAAGCCAAGCATATTGCCAATAGCAATGAAGATTCTAATAGTGCTACAAATGGAGTTGATGGCAATTCCATTCTACATTATGTTGTTCCAGCAATGAAAGGGTTTTTCTATTCGATTGCTCTTTCACAATCTAATCCTTTGCAAGATACCTTGCGTTTGTTGACTCTATGGATCAAATATGGTGGTATTGAAGAAGCTGCAAGAACTATGACTGAGGGTTTCCAAATGGTCAAGATTGATACATGGTTAGATGTTATTCCCCAGTTGATCTCACGTATTCATCAAAAAGATCCAATAGTGAGCAATTCTCTTTCTGGTTTGTTATCGGATCTTGGTAAGGCTCATCCACAGTCATTGGTTTATCCCTTGACAGTTGCAATTAAAACTGATAGTGCATCCAGGCAAAGAGCAGCTATAACTATTATTGATAAGATGCGTGCACATTCTTCTTCCCTGGTAGATCAAGCTGATTTGGTTAGTAATGAACTTATTAGAGTTGCTGTTTTATGGCATGAAATGTGGTATGAAGGTCTAGAAGACGCTTCTAGATCTTATTTTGGTGAGCAGAATGTTGATAAGATGTTTTCAATCCTGGAACCTTTGCATCAAATGTTAGAAAGAGGACCTGAAACAATCCGGGAGGCTTCATTTGCAAATGCGTTTGGTAAAGAGCTGAATGATGCCCATCATTGGCTAACCAATTTCAAGCGCTCGAAAGATTTGGCTTATCTCAATCAAGCCTGGGATTTGTACTACGGTGTGTTCAGAAGAATTTCAAGACAGCTACCTCAATTGCAAAATTTGGATTTACATCATGTCTCTCCCAAGTTGTTAGCAGCCAAAAATTTGGAATTGGCTGTTCCAGGTACTTATGTTTCTGGCAAAGAAGTCATTAAAATTGTTAAGTTTGAGCCCATTTTTTCAATTATTACATCTAAGCAAAGACCAAGAAAGTGTAATGTTTTGGGAAGCGATGGTAAGAACTATCAGTATCTTTTGAAGGGTCATGAGGATATCCGTCAAGATAGCTTAGTCATGCAATTGTTTGGTTTAGTTAACACATTACTAGAGAATGATCCCGAATGTTTCAAAAGGCATATGGATATACAACAATATGCAGCCATTCCATTGTCTCCAAGTTCAGGATTATTAGGTTGGGTGCCTAATTCTGACACTTTCCATGTATTAATAAAGGACTATCGTGATCCCAGAAAAATTTTGTTAGATGTTGAACATCGTATTATGTTGCAAATGTCACCAGATTACGATAACTTGACGTTACTAGAGAAAGTTGAAGTTTTCACATATGCCTTAGACATCACAAGAGGTCAGGATTTGTACAAGGTATTATGGTTCAAAAGTAAGTCATCTGAAGCCTGGCTTGATCGCCGTACCACATACACTAGATCACTAGCGGTGATGTCAATGGTTGGTTATATCCTTGGCCTTGGTGACAGACATCCTTCCAACTTAATGATGGATAGAATCACAGGTAAAGTCATTCATATTGATTTTGGTGATTGTTTTGAAGCTGCAATATTGAGAGAAAAATACCCCGAGAAAGTCCCTTTCCGTTTGACTAGGATGTTGAGTTATGCCATGGAAGTCAGTGGTATTGAAGGTAGCTTTCGTATAACAAGTGAAAATGTCATGAGAGTTTTAAGGAATAATAAAGAATCATTGATGGCCTTGTTAGATGCTTTTGCTTATGATCCTTTGATCAACTGGGGTTTTGACTTTCCTTTGAGAGAAATTGTTGAAGCCAGTGGGCAACCATTCCCCAATTCCAATTACAATGAACTATTTAGAAATGGTCAAATAACAGAGGAAGCTGCAGCCAAAATGGCAGCTCAATATAAATCGGATATCAGAAATGTTAGAGCTGCTTATGTTTTGAAGAGAATCACCGATAAGCTAACAGGTAACGATTTCAAGAGATTCAAAGAATTAGATGTTCCTCACCAAGTTGATAAGCTTATTCAACAAGCGACATCAGTCGAAAACCTATGCCAACATTATATTGGTTGGTGTTCTTTCTGGTAATCATTATATAAATTTATATTGTTATAATGTATTGTATTCATTATTTATTTTCTTCATTAAAAACGTAATTTAAAAGTACACAGAGTATGCCTTATAAATGTAGCAATGTAAATATGACAAAAACCTCGTACTTGATCCGAACCTACTGTAGTTTCATTAACTTATCAATAATAATTTCCCATTTGCTGATGACCGGATGCTCCCCTGATTTCAATTTTAAATCATCATCAAAATATTTAGCATTTAGCACTTTTTGAATGCTGACCTCCTCTAATGCAGAATTATATAAATCCTGTGTGCATTTTTTTTCATTAAATAAGTATTGTATTTTTAGTAAAATCTCCCCAACTTTAACTCCTAAAGCTGCTCCAATAGGATACCCATCATCGAATCCTTGCTGTAAACTTTCTTCTTTCGAACAGCTCAACCCGTCAAGGTAGCCCTGTTTGGCATGTTTCCTCTGTAATGCTAATGACTCGACATGAGAAGGAGCATTTTCCAAATCGCCGTAATGCTCATTAGTCTGGGGTACAAAGTTTGATTCGTCGTTATCGGAGGCCCAAACGTCCTCATTTTCTTCTTGAGTTTCCTGTCTTACTGGTTTATCATTCTTGCCACAAACACAGTCACCTGAATCACAACTCATTATTAGCGCAACCTGGGCTTTGGAGAAACATGTAACTTGAGTATATGTCTCCAGGAGAAGTTTTTAAGACGTTTTCCAAGGCATGTCAGAAGACAAAACAATAAACATAGATAAAAAAATACGGTTCAGTGCAAAATAAAAAATATATAGAGTCTATCGACGCACAGCTTTTGTTACTCTTTGAATCGATCGACGCTATAAGAGACGATCGACCACAATATTTTAGCCCGGGTAATCCGGTCGAACACCTGAGGGTTACTTGTTTCTTGCTTTAGAGACAAGGAGCAGTTTTTTCAGGCAACTAATCACATTGCGTACGACATGGCTGGCAATACCGCAATTATCACCATTCTAACTCTTGTTTCCTTGCTTGACTTCGTAACAGACAATATAATCAGGGGAGATATATAGACTAGGGCATATCTCACACTTGATTGTTGGTAGATTGCTCAGTGGTCTCTTATATTTCTTTACAAGTATAAAGGAAATTTACCCGAGGATACATATACATCTCTCTCATTTACAGAACTGCATCGTGACTCACAGATAGAGTACAATTCAAATATAAGTTCATCGATCATCAAAACAACTGTGTAGGTAACATTTAATACAATTGCCACAGTTCAGATACATACATCAAAAGCGGAATACGTCATATCACATAATCATAGAGATAATAGATAGACAAATAGACATAAATTTCCGGTTCGTTTAAAGAAGTGATACAATACATTTAATAAATCAAATATCACGATAGGTGCTGGGAACCTATTTTAGTAAACTCATCATTCGTTTTACCCATAGGAAGAACAATAAACGTTTGTTTTAATTGTTTGATTTTAATTTACATCCTACAGTCATATTTTTTTTTTTGAACTTTTGTTGTGCGTGTGGTTTTTTTTTCCCTTTATTTCTGAATCTAACATATAATCACAATGGCGGACAACATCATAACCCAAGTTTCTCAGGGTGGTCCTCAAATGGATGTCGTACCACAGCAGGACTATGGTGACGATTATAACACTGAAATTAATATGAATCTTCGTAACAATCTTTTCAAAATTACAAGGGATGACTTGATGGCATTACCTGAAAGTATACTATTGTGTCTGTTTCCAAATGGAGTATTTGTAGACATTAATGGTAATGTCATTACTAATTTAACTGAAAAAGATACTGTATACGTTAATTTTTCTCCTGAATGTTTCCACTACATATGTGAAGTGTTTGATGCTGCTGTTCGTGATTTACAGATAAGCGAGCAGTTTATTAATCATCCTCCAGTATATGACCCAAATGACCCAAACATTTTACATGACAAGCCTTCAATCATAGTATTGCGTGAGGATTTAGATTATTATTGTATACCTCCAATCAAAGGGTTAGATTCGCAAACAATGAAAAAAATCAAATTATTAGTAGGACAGCATTTAGTTGAAAATCAAAGAATATTTGACGGTTTAGGATATGAACCAGGAAAGCAGTTGAAACCTGCTGAACAACACTTACTGGATATGTTATGTTCTTCTGGTTTTTCCGTTGATGGTCTTTGGGGCCATCGTTCGTTGGAGCCAGGTAAGACTGTTGTTTTTTCTTTATCATTAGTTCGTCTCAGTAATGGAACGACGGAACCACCTACTCCTGAGGATTCAGCTCCTTCATCGCCTGCATTAAATCCCGTATCATCCAAAGGAAGTTTAGGGGCCAAAGAAGAAAAGAGAAAGTCAAGATTTAGCACCTTTGCACATTCAATATCCAAATCTAGATCAAGCTCCCGACTTAAAAAAGAAAGGAATTCCACAGCAACTAAATTATTATTATTTTGGAGAAAACCAGCCAGAAAGTGTTGGTGGTCTGATCATACCGTCAAAGTTGATTTATCGTCATTAGGTATCAAAGATAAACAAGGCAATTTATTGGGACTCACAGAAGTAAAGATACACATTAGAAGAGTTTGGACCTTAGAATTATCTGTCATTGGCGTGCAGTGAATACCTCCAACTCATTACTATTACCGTTCCTTTAAACATATTTTAATTCTTGTTTTATTTTCATTTGATTATTTATTTATTACTACTTCTTAATTCGAATTTGTTGAAAGATTGATATAGAATAAAACCCCCGTCTTTTAATAAAAAAAAATTTATGATTGCTTATTTTTACAAATATACAAATATATCGAACGTAAAACAAAAAAAACTAAACGACTTTATAAGTTACGAAAGTGTCTATAAAATTTGTATTGATTTTGATACAACGAAAAAAAGCATAAACCCATAATAACATATTCCTTGATATATGTAATCTATCATAGACTTTCCCCCAATACTGAAACCGAAAATCAGTATTACTCGGCGATCAGTCTTTGCAATTCACCTTTATCAGTTGGCTTAACATTGCAAGGACTTCTGGCCCTTGCACCTTCATAAATACTCAAATGATCATGATCATGCTCGTGCTCATGAACAAATCTCTCTTCCTCGTCCCACAACCTCTCGTATGCACCATATCTTTCAATATCCAATTTGTAAAACCAATAATAATGCTGTAAAAAAAATATAACATCAGCAGAGATGACTTCAATACCTAATAGAAACTTTGGGAAATTGTTTTTAATTTCCGAGAAATCACCAACAATAATTACATCAATCAGTAATTGTACTACCGAGAGAATTGCACCGGCACAATCAAGCCAAATCATTTCTATTGGCCATCCATGAGTTGACTGTCTATTATAGTTGTAGTAAAGTTGGGGAATATTTTTACAGACACTCATGCAGATTTTTAAGTATCCCATAACGGTGAGTAAATCTAAAAATTGCCATCCTAAAACATTATTTCCATTATCTCCTGTTATATTGATATAGTATGCGGTTGTCAGCACAAACAGAACAATACCGGATATTATCACTTTACAAGTTAATGAAACAATCTGGTTATCATTTTTCTTAAATCCCCAAAAGTACACCTGGGATAACATCACTAAATTGCAAACAAAAACATACATCACAAAGGTAAAGTCATTCAATTTAATCAGCGGATACCTAGGGGGTTCATCAGGTAAAGAGTATCTCTCGGAATACTCTTCTCTGATGTAACTGTTAAACGCCAAACAGCCGTAATAAATACCATATAAAACGTAACCAAACGCATTAAAGAAACAGAAATCTAGAGATAATCCCTGTACCGATTTCAGTCTGATATTATTAATAATTGGTGGCATACAGCCTAATCCCCATGCTATAGTGTACAACCAACCACACGCCTGTGCTAAAAACTCCAACATATCTCTTGCTGTGTTTGTGTAGTGATTTTGTAGTGGATAATCGGCAGCTACAGTATACTAGGAATGTCAAATAGTGAATTAAAGGAACAAACAAAAGACTTTATGTGTGTTTATCGGCGGAAAGCTATATTCTGCAGTAACGTTACTCCTCCTTAGCCAAATTGCTCACAAGTGGTAAACTGTTAGCAAAGAGGTAATTCATAATGAGTAGCAGCTTATCAAGCCCTCTCTTATTATAATTTTCCTTCTTTTGCTTAATCATATCATATCCCTTATCAAAAATAGACGCATCGACTCTTGTCTCTCTATATGTGCACGGGTGTTTTAGGTTTAATTGTTATATTTGCTTTGATTGCTTTCGTTGGTATTAGTGGAATTTTCATAGTTAGAGTCGACAATTAGTGCTATGAACGAAAATTAGTCTTTTAGTTATTAATAGTAGATTTAATAGTAAGGTTGTGTCATGATTACTGTATTCGTAGAGCCCGCTATATTCCGGCGCACTGACATCTGCTCATAGATATCCTTTTTTCAAGATACATACTACAAAAATCAAATGTTAAAAAGTGTTTGTTACCATTCTTCCTTATTAAGTAATTAAACCTAGCAGTGCCTCGATTTGATGGGTATTACCAACATATCGTTAAAGCCATAGCCAAAGAGAGAGATTGACGATCGATGTATGGTGGTACCTTATCACGAGGGCAGCACCTCCAAAGTTTATGTGAGTTTTCGGTATTCACCGAGTTAGATCAAGGCAGTGCGCTCATGGTTGCTTCATAATAATAGCTTTTGCTATTGCTGCTTATGATAGTTACACTGCTAATGCTGAAAACTCTATGCCCCAGATGTGCAGTATTACATATGCATAAACATGTGCTGTCGATTGCTTTGTTTGTTTCTTCGATGTCAAAGAAAATTTGTATCAAATTGGCAATTTCAAAACAATGCTCAGATCAATCTTGAGAAATGATGCTGCTTTATCATGTGGATCTCTTATCAAGATAAACTGTATTAGAACATGGATAAACTTAATGTAGAAAACAGCTCCATAATTCCACCAGTAATATTCTCCCTTGAAATTGCAATCTTTAACAGCTATTATTCTATGCACAATACATCTAAATTAAGAGCAGGTACTTTAAGCTATTTTTTTCTTTTTCGACCCTGTCCCCATACTTGCTAAATTACTGAACCCTTCATTGCTATGATTAATTCATATAAAATAGGCTTCGTCTCCACCTACATAAACAAAATTGTGCATTTTCACTTTTGAATTTCAAAACCAACCACTACAGATACATATCATTTCGACTCAACCACCACAAATTTCACTGTAAATTTGTTACTCTGTCTGTTATTGATCTCATTTCCACTTAATTTCTTCCGATTTCATTTGTACCTATATATATACTGGATCAATTAGCTCAACATGGAAAGACCAACCTCGCTGAGACAAAGGTTGTCTTATAATTCGTTGAAATCAGTCATTGAAGATCATAAAGTCAGAATCAACTTTTATTTGATATGGATCGTTGCTGTTATATGTTTTGGATCTCTGCAATTTGGTTATCACCTTGGTGAATTAAACGCAACGGAGCGTGTGATTTCATGTAGCGTCTCGATACCGAAATTTCCAATAGACTATAAAGATACAATATATGGTAAGCACGGCCTTAACCAATGTATACCCATGCGCAGCAAAGATTCGGCTTTGGTTACAACTATGCTGTCAATAGGTGGTCTTCTAGGTTCTATAGTTGCTGGTAACCTAGCAAATAAGTATGGAAGACATAAAATTTGTTACGTCAATGCATTATTATACTTCATTGGAAGCACAATTTTGACCACATCGAATACAGTATTTCAACTAAGTATGGGTAGATTAATAGCTGGTTTTGGAGCTGGATCTGCGCTAGTTGTATCTCCAATGTTGATCAACGAAATTACACCAGTAAGCCATAGGGGTATAATGGGTACAATGATGCAGTTCTCTGTTTCATTTGGTATATTATTATCACAACTGGTTAGTTTCTACTGGGCAAATGATCAGCAATGGAGACATATGTTTGTTTTCATTGGAGCAATTTCTATTATAAATGCTTTTTTGTTATTCACAATTCCTGAATCTCCCAAATGGTTAATTACTAGTAGAAATGACTTTGACAACGCAACGGAAATATTGACTACTATTAGATACACTGCTGCAGAAGTAGAATATGAACTATACCATTGGAAGCAGCTTGTCTTTCCTTCGTATAGCAAATATGACGCTGATGAAACCACACAATTATTACCAATAAGATCAAGACGTGGATCCCTGGATACGGAAACATCAGCTATACCCATCAGTGTGTTTTTAACAAGTAGATCATTTAGAAAAGAGATGATTGCAGTGGTGTTGGTTATGACAGCTTCACAATTAACTGGTGTAAACTCCATTACTTTTTATGGTGTCTCTGTTTTAAATTCAGTTATTTCATCAAGTGTTTTATTTATCAATTTGATGCTTTCTTTAGTGAATTTGACATCAGTGGGAATTGCATCCCCATTGGTTGATGCATTAGGTAGAAGGCCTTTGTTATTATTTTCTATTGGAGTTATGGGTATCTCATCGGGCATCCTTGGTTTAAGCATTACTTTTGATTGGACAGCATTAGCATTTACATCGGTCTTTACCTTCATTGCTGGTTACTCTTTAGGTCTTGGCCCAATTCCATTTTTAATGGTCAGTGAAATGACGAATCATCATTGTATAGGTGCTGCTCAAAGTTTTGGAACTTTTTTGAACTGGTTTGCATCCATCTTGATCGGTTACTTCTTCCCCATTTTGCAGGACATACTAGGAGGTTACGTTTTCCTGATATTCACGTTTTTGTGTGTCTTCTATTTTATTACAACTTACCAGTATGTTCCTGAAACTAAGGGCAAGTCTGGTTATAATGAAGTATGGGGCATTGACAGCGATAATTAGTCAATTTTATGATACCAGTCAGCCGTTGAAAAAGTCAGGCGGCTTATCCATGTTTACCACGCAGTACTTTGAAGTAACACTGTTTTAGGTGCTCTATACAGTTCTGTTTTTTTTCTTGACCTTTTTGTGATTTTTTAACTTTGCGTTCATGATTACGTGCATTTTCTCTTTCCTCAATATATAATTAATAAAAGTTTTTGATTGGTAGTTACTTCGGGCTCAATTGTGCGGACCGTATTACCAAAGTAGCGCATTGCGAACTCGCAACTCACTTGTTCGCCAGATACTAGGTCAGATTATCGAATGATAATACCGTATTCCTTCAGAAGAGCGCAATAGTGTTGTTAATTTGAGTAACCTCACTCCGACCCCGAGTCCATGGACGCATTCAGACGGTCTAACCTGGTAACTTGACGGATTCAGACGGTCTAACCAGGTGAAGTTTGACCTCTATTGTTTTATATGTCGGTCTGGCGTAGGGCTCATTTTCCGTGGACGAGGAGCGGGCGAATAGGCGGTCCTTTTGTGGTAAAATGTTTACCATCTCGGCAACGGCGCGGTGAATGGCTCTCGCTAGTCGCTATCTCCCTGCTTTTTTCAGTAAACTAGATGAGATACTAAGACGACGGGCTTACTATGCACACCGGCACTATCACAGATCTAGGTTCCTTCTGAAGGGTACAAATAGACCAGCTTTTCCCCCTTTCTTGTTCACAGTTTCGTCACAACTATTCAGCTTTCTGAATTGTCATTACTATCCATAATAATATTCAATTAAACAAACAAATATATTCCAACATGACTACCCCAGAATCAAAGCCAGCCCCTTGTATTAAACGTATCCCTGCCGATGCTCCATTCGAAGAAATTGAGAAGGCCTTGCAAGAAAATGGTTTAGTTGTTATCCAAAACTTTGCTTCACACGAAGACCTTGACGAATCTTACAGAGAAGTCAAGCCATATTTAGATAACGATAAGGCTTGGGATGGTAAGCTTTTCCCTCCTGAAACTAAAAGATGTATGAGATTAGTTGGTAGAAGTAAGACCGTTCGTGAAAAGTTCTTCTCCCACCCAGTATACCAAGAAATGGCTGAACGTTTCCTTGGTTTAACTACCACCAATTACTATTCTCAAACCCCAACCACTTATACTTCTCATCCATTGCTTAGTATCTCCATTACTATGGATATCAGACCAGGTGCTAAGGGTCAAAGAATTCACAGAGATGACAAGAACCATCATGCTCGTCACGTTAAATCTGAAAAGTATATCAAGAATAACGATGTCTTGTTAGGTTTAATGGTTCCATGTTGTGACACTGACGTTGAAAATGGTGCCACTAGAGTTATCCCAGGTTCTCATTTGTGGGGTGACGAAAGAGTTCCCTATGAAGAAGAATTAGTTTCTGCCTGCTTAAAAAAAGGTGAAGCTATGATCATGTTAGGTTCTTTGTACCACTGTGGTTCTGATAACTTCTCTAAGGACAGACACAGACCAATGCACATTATGTTCATGTGTGATGGTGTCCACAGACAAGAAGAAATCTCCTTCTTAGTTTACCCAATTGAACAAGTCAAAACTTTCTCCCCATTAGTCCAACAAAGATTAGGTTGGAAATCATCTGCTCCAAACCTTGGTTGGGTTGATTTGAGATCACCTGAATTCCTTTTGCAAGATGAAACTGATGACAAAATCGGTCATGCTGATCTTGAATAGATTACTCACTTTTACTAAAAAAGCAAGCTTTTTATCATACAAAAAAAACTGTAACATTCGAACAAATATCTTATCTTTAGGGGTTATATACAATATATATACAGTATTCGCTAATCGCCTTAACGAAAAATAAATAACAAAAGCAATGAATTAAAACAAACGTAAAAAATTAAACCTTAATAAAATGACATAAAAAATAAAAAAAAATGAAACGGTAAAAGATAAAAAAAAACGGAATAACGTTGCAATTCGTGAATGCGGCTTTTTAAATTGCCGACCTTGATTTGAAAATTTAAACTAAGATTTAAATGATAAATGCTCCTAAACCAACAAGGATCAAGTTTCCAATGACAAAATTGTTGAAAAAAATTTCAAAATTAGATCTCTTGGTGTATGCGTTGATAATTCTTAACTGTAGTTCTTCTTTGTACAACAGTAAACATGTGACTAGCTCAGAGACAATGTTGTCCATTAATTTATTGGTGTTAACAAATGATATTATGTCTGTGTTAGTTTCGTGACGTGTATCAAATGGTTCACATCCTAGAGGATTTGCTATATTGTTGAAACTCAATAAAGTGAAAATATCAATTAATTGACAATCTTCTAATTTTTGAATGACTCTAAATTTTATAGGGGGTAGCGGATTTTGATTGCTTCCATTACCAATATTGTTCAAAGCGGTTGCTGCAACACCATCGTTTGGAGCTGTCCTATCCAATTCAGAACCATCAAATGGATTTTCATCGGCCTCTACTAGTTCATTGGCCATGTTGATTAAACCAAACTTTTTGTCGTTGATAAAGTTAACTAATGAGCTCATGTCTTCTTTAGAAATGTATGGCTTACCATGCAAAGTAGAATGGGGTAGATTATCTGGCATAGCAGCTTTCAAATCTTGAAATCCAACCTTGACATCAATAATAACATACTTATTGGGTTGATTGACAGCTGGCGTTGGCTCTTCGTGATCTCTATGATAAAAAAGATTATCGACTGAATTATAGAAAATTTCACTCCAGTTTGTCATAGATTCCTCATCTTCTTCGCTAGGAAACATAATGTCAGCAACTATGTCAAGCTTACAACTCTTGATCCAGTTGAATTTGGAATTCCGGCTTGTATATGGCAAATCAACTTGATCAACACGTAAAGTAGTAGCTTTACCCCATGGTTCTGGATTTTTATCTCTCAATGTGTCCAAACCGGAAAAATATGCAACTTGGTTCTGTCTTTTATGTAATGTAAATAGTGAGTCATTAATCGTACCTGCACAACTATTGGAATTAAAGAAATCGTAGACTAACCAAGACGATCTGAGTTTATCTATCTCACAGTTGAAAATTGCAATGTTGATTGGGCTTGTGGGCGTGGCATCTGAGCTAGAACTAGTAATTTTATAGCTTGTATCGTTTATAAGCTTGTTTGACTCGGTGTTATCTTTATTGTACTTTTCAATGCCAAAAACTTTGACCTTGGCATCTGTTATCTTGAAAGATCCAAATTCATAATTATTCAATACGGATTCATGCTGTTGATAATCCTTTTTATCGGTAAATGAAAAATCACCTCTCAATCCATGAATTTCAACGTCGTTGATTAGTCCTTTTCCAGAGTAATACTTGCTGAATGATAAAGTGATATTGATAGATTCCGCTTTCAGATTATAGTTAAACATGCTATTGCCATTCTCTTTGGAGACAACGGATATATTTTCCAGCTTAATTCTACCATTTTCAAATGAAGTATGAAAATTGTCTGAGTCAAACTGAATATTTAACTTGTTATCAAGTGTAACTAGTTTTCTTATTAAATTTTTGTAAACCCTATTTTGGCTTAACTCATCATCACCCAAGATGAAATTACTTATGTAAATAAGTAATCCTACGAAAGTGGTGGTGCCAATAGCGATCCATATGGCGTTTCCCATCACTATCCATGAGACAAAAGCGGATACCTCGTCTATGTTAAATGGTCTATTTTGGCGTAAAAGCACCCATTTAAATTTTAACCAAGCCCGGCTTGCGGCATTTGAACCCTGTGACAAGAAAGTCTCTCGTGTAGGTGGCTTATTAGAGATAAATCTTAGCTGTGAGGGATTATATAGGGGTGAACGAGTAATATGTGGCCCGCTGAATGGTTTTTGGAAGCACTGTTGCGCTAGTTTCGACTGATAACAAAATCCATATGCCTTTAAAGGAGTAGCCGTAGACTTGCTTCTCGCAATTTTTGTTTCAAGTCTAAGTAAAGAAGGAACTACTTTCATTCTCGGCAGACAAAAACTGCTAGTCAACTGTACCCCACTCGGCAATACTGACCGCCTGAAAAGTATGCTCATTATAGCTATAGTCTTTTGTTGAATATAAAGTGAAGAAAGTCTGTGGAGAAGATTGCGATTAATCTAAAAGCAAGAAAAAAAAAGCTCACAAAAATTATTACAAAAAAATGCCTTATTGGCTGAAGGGAAGAAAATGAGGGAAATTTTTGTTAAAGGTGCGAGGGGTCCTTTTATACAGCGTCATTAGTGACTTATTATAGTTACGCCTAATGTTATCATGCTTGTGCAAATCGGTCTGCTAAGTACAATTGCATATATAGTTATATATATATATATTTACATAAAATGGTACTCAGTTCAAATCATGAAACTCAAAAGTAGTGCTAGGTTTTGATCTAACCTTCCCCATGTATTGCGCAACTTTTGTAAATATTTTGCTGGAACTATATCCAAAAAAGTTGTAAGCGTCTTTACCTGGTAAAGACTTACCAAAAGTAGACATATTGATACCAGCAGTGGCATACCGTTCCCATCCGTTTGCTGCGTATGCTTCAATTACAACCGTAGGTAATAAAATATCTCTCTTCAAGACTTCATGTTTATAATCCTCGGTTTGCTGCTCAAATAAACGTTGGCAAGGAAAGGAAACAACTCTAACATTGAAACCCTCAGCTCTCAACTTATCTGCCGTTTCTACAGCAAAACACATTTCAGAACCCACTCCAATTAAAATGAGATCTTCTTTATCATTTTTGGTAAAATCTTGAAAGATATAAGCACCTTTTTTAAATAATTCTTTGTTTGAAAACTCTGGATATTGCTTAAGATTTTGTCTTGATTCAGAAATTAAGGATGACGCATGATCAGTTTCAATAGCCACCTCCCAAGCACCAGCTGTTTCAATTGAGTCGCAGGGTCTCATGTAATAAAAGTTTGGTAAAGCTCGGTAGAAGCTGGCCAATGCAATGGGTTGATGTGTAGGGCCATCTTCACCAGTACCGATGGAATCATGAGTTCCTACATGAATAACTTTCAAATCCATCAGTGAACCCATTCTGACTGCAGGAGCGGAATATAGATAAAACATGAAGAAAGAGGAAGTGACTGGAATAAATGTTCCTTTGTTGTAAGCGGCAATACCATTGGAGATTGAACACATTGCATGCTCCCTGATACCAAAATGAATGTATCTCCCAGAATGATCACCATTGATGCCACATTGTGTCCTGATGTTAGGATTTTGAAAATCTTTTTTATCTTTCCATATCATATTTACTGATGGGGATAGGTCAGCAACACCAACTATAAAGTTGTTAATTTTTTCTGCAAGTGGATTAAATACCAAACCACCAGATTTTCTTGTTGCTGTATCCGATGTAGAGAATGACTTTGGAATAATGTCCTTCCAATTAGAAGGTAATTTTCCAGAAATCCTCAGCTTAAATTCGTTAGCCAACTCTGGATATGCTTCGGAGTAGTCACCAAGTAAGTTGCTCCATCTCTCTTCTTGTTCTTTACCTTTAGCAACCAGGTCGCCAAAGAAGTTATACACCTCGGCACATACTTTGAAATACTCATTTGGATCGAAACCATAATCAATCTTCAATTGCTTGACATTATCTTCACCCAAAGCAGCCCCATGAGCAACAGCTAAGCCTTGAAGTTTAGAATCAATACCAATAACTGTACGTATATTAATTAAAGTAGGTTTATCAGCCTTTTTTGCAGATTCCATGGCTTTAACAATACCAACAATGTCAAAACAACCATCCTCAATCTCAATAACATTCCAGTTACAAGCCCTAAATTTAGCGTTGATATCTTCAGTGTTAGTTAAATCAACAGAACCATCGCATGTAATTTGGTTATTATCATACATGACAATCAAATTGTTTAGTTGTAAATGACCGGCAATAGAAATAGCTTCTAAAGCAACACCTTCTTGTAAACAAGCATCACCTACCATACAAAAAATATTATTGCTAACAACAGGAAACCCTTCACGGTTATAAGTGGCAGCCAAATTTTTGGAAGCAATTGCCAAACCCACTGCATTTGAAATACCTTGACCTAATGGGCCAGTAGTAACTTCAATACCTGGATGTTCAATTTCGGGGTGACCTGGACAATAAGAGTCTTCCACGCTTGAATGGTAAGTCTTCAATTGTTCCATAGTCATATGCTCATATCCTACTAAATGATGGAAAGTATACTGAAATAAACAAGTGTGACCATTTGATAAGACAAATCTGTCACGGTTGAAGTAATTTGGATTTGAAGGGGAAAACTTGAGAACATACTTCCAAAGACTAATACCTATAGCGGCCATTCCCATAGCACCACCGGGGTGGCCACCTTTGAAATTCTGAACCAGATCAGCAATCAAACATCTAAAAGTCTTCAAAACCAAATCAAACTTTTCTTGGTCTTGTTTAGCTTGGACAATGGAAGAACTTTCGTCTATTGACATTTTATTGGGGTAAAGACGTATCAAATACGATGTGAGATAGTCTTTCTCAGCACATTGACGACCTGCATCTTCAAGCCAAAGCATGTTCAAAGAAGAAAAAAGATTACAGGGTATCTTTATACCTATACAAACAAACACGCATAGAACTGGTTCACCATTCCATAGCTAGAAACACAAATTACTCCTGCTTGCCCTGCCTGATATGGACTATGGAGATAAACAGCAGCTGCCCGCTAATGCACCCCGATCAGGACACCTAAGCGTGGAAAAAAGCTGGGGAAGCACCGCCTTGTCTTTCCCCCGGATTCAAGCTGGTCTCGCTTTGAATGCCTTTCCCGGCGCGAGTTCCCCAGAACTTGTCATACCCAATTCATTCCAACTGGTGCTTTTCAGTTTTCAGGTCAAATATATTTACCCTAACAGTCTCAAAGTAACAGTCATTACTAGTACGCTGGGCCAATTGAAAATTTGGGAGTCTACAGGATTTACGTTGGTTTTTCTCCACGACTAATCAGCTTGCAACCTGCACCAACGAGTGTTAGCATTTTTTTTCGTTTTTGATAGTGTTTGGCGTGTTTTAGTTTCTTCATTTGGGGTCTTTAGCTTCGTAGATAAAGTTTTTTTTTTGGTTGTTAAAGCTACCTATTTAGTGGCATATGGCTTAATATTTTCGATAGATGACTTCCACTAAAATTGAAAAAAAGCCAACTGCCTTCAAGGGCAAAAGGGTTAAGACAGGCTGTCTTGTTTGTCGGTCAAAGCGAAGAAAATGTGACGAGATCAAGCATGTCGACCGTGAAACTGGAAAGCTGAAATGTCAATACTGTTCTATGAAAAACCTGGAGTGCAGTTGGCCTGCCCTGCAGTTTGGGCCTGTTTTCATCAACTCTTCTTTGGAAGATGGAGAGACTATTGAAAGTAAGAGATCAGATAGCTCAAAAATTGCAAAATCTATATCAGCTCCTGTCACCATTAGTTCTCACCAGAGCAGGTTCCATATTGCAAGAAACCTTGTATCAAACAAGCTGACGTGCTCGCATGATACTCAAATACTCAACAGTGTATCTAAACATGAATACCAAGCTGCCCCATCGAATCCTCAACCACAACGAGCTCACTCAAAAGTGCGCCATCCTTTTTCATTTGGAATATTAATGAACGAAACCACAGAAGAAGTTAATCACAATGTTAAAAAAAAATTGGAGTTTCCTTATTTAGTTGCTGGAACAACTTTAGCAACACCAAAAGATATAGCTAGTAACCCAAATTTGACAAGCTTGGGAGATTCAAATAATGCCGGAACATCTTTTATAAGCACCACTCCGAATTGTTCAGCTGCCGACAAAAAATTGAGCATTCAAGCGTCAGCTTTAAATTCACCCATAACAAATAATTTTTTAGGTTCTACAGATAATCCAAGTCCAGGTACCAATTTAAAGCAAAGTACAAGTATTTCAAGCTTCAAAAATTACAACTTTAACCTACTACATTCAGTGGCGCCTTTAGATCCTGCAAATACACAAAAGCTAACACCACAAGCAAATATATCAGCTTTTGATTTGTCAGGTGATCTAACTAAAAGCTTCTCATCTAATTTCAAAGAAAAGGATATTATCAGAGAAACTTCGTTGCATAAAGATGCATTAGATTACAATAATTTTGTTGATATTTTGGAAGATACCCAACCTCAGTATTTTGATATACCTGATACATTACGTGATTTTATGTACTTAAACGCAGCATCTAGTCAAAGAAGATCACCGTTATCGATTCCTTCAGATGTTCCACCGTTAGATGTATTTACAGAGTATTTTAAAAGTGATGAGTTTGTTAATATTGAACCACCATCCTTGACCGACGCAGATAAAGTATTATTGATGAGCAATTATGTTAATGAGATTTCTCAATGGCTAGATATGTTTGATAAAAATAAACATTTTGGACACATCATACCTGCATTGGCATTAGATTGTCCTCCTCTTTACTATGCCATTCTTGCTCTTAGTGCAAAGCAGTATGAAGCTACCCATCAAAATTATCCCAAAGACATTTCTTTAGCTCTGTACCAGTATGCTTTGCAAAAGTTGGTTGGCTGTTACAATGACATTAACCCAAGCATGCAAGCAGCGTGTGTCATACTGTGTGTTTTTGCTATGGTAAGCTCTTCGCCTAAGACGTGGAGGCGTAATCTGGAAGGCTGTTTTGTATTATTCAAGAGTCATGGGGTTCATGGATTTAGTGAGCCTTTAGAAAGAGCTATATTTTGGTGCTTTGTTAGAATGGATGTTTGTGCTGCAGTGATTGGAGAACAAGTTACCATTGTGGATTCTAAAAGTTGGCTATCGCCAGGTGCTTCTATTTATGATTCTGAGAGACTTTTTTTGAATGAAGTAAACGATGTTAATTGGGATATGTATGCTAATTATATGGTTTATCTTTGTTCAAGGGTGATGAATCTTATATCTGGTTCAGATTTACCAGATAAAGAGTTTGAGAAAGAATGGAAGATCCTGTGGGAAGAAATTAGAAGATGGGAAATGAATAAGCCTGTATCTATGAGACCTATTTGTGAATCTGATGATGCTAACTCCACATTTCCAATTATCTTATATTCTAATCCTGTGGGTATAAGTGGAAATCAGATGTACCATATGGCTACAATTTTAATGCTTGAAAACAAGCCTAGGCTGTTGAAATGGTCTTCACTTTCAACAGAAATGCATACTAAAGAGAATAACGATTCTTCGCCATCATCTAATTCTTCATCAATATCCATTTCTGGAAATACACAAGTTCTAAATACAACTTTAACTCAAAATATGCATTCTAAATCGCTGACTTGGCATACTCGAAGAATATGTGGTATAGGAATCACAAACTCAGATCATGGGGCACGTACAAATTCACTTCAGCCGTTATGGGTTGCTGGCCGACTTACAAGTAGCGTAGCTGAGCACAACTTGGTATTAAAGCATTTAAACGACATTGAAAAAGAAAGTGGGTGGCCAACCAGATATAGAGCCAAAGATCTTATCGAATATTGGAGTGGCAGTGTATAGACATTTTGTAAAACTATAATAAATTTATTTAAATATTTTCCCTCTTGTGCGACGCAAGGGACTGGAGCTCAATTTACGTGTACTTTCTATGTTACTGTTAACTTGTGATGTTACAACTACTTTATACGAAGAAAAAAGAAAGCATTTGTTGCTATGTTTTTTTTTACAATGTTAAATCCCTTATGCTGGGCAAGCAAAGTTCAAGTACCCTAGAAAAAATGATATTGCACCCCACATTTATTCAACTCGCACTAAGTTCCTATCGGGAATTCCAAATGGGGAAACTCAGCACCGTCATGGTACCTTCAATAGTATATCATTCTCTTGCTTTTATCTGTTTGATGGACAAAACAGTCAAGTTAAGCTGATTGCGGCTTCGTTTAGGTAATCCAATATAGAGGGGGTGCCAAAGTCAATTACATTTCAAGTGGGGCTTGACTTAGGGTTACGTAAATTTTGCATGATATTAAGAGCCATCAATCCTATTGTGTACCCCAAACTTGCCAATTTTCCGGGGTAAAGCTTACCCATGCGTTTAAATTGGACCTGTTTGGAAATCTGACAAGTTTGTATGAAAATTGTATAAAAGGAAATGGAGATCCACTATCACAAATCCAAAGTCTTTGTAAAGTATCATTGTTGATTCAATGCCCAACGCTGTTAAATTTGAGCAGATTATCAAAAAATGTTGAGCTACATATTCAAATTACAAAAAAGGTATTACGGCTACCGTGGTGATAAACTTCATATGGCGGTTGCTTTAGCTGCATCTTGTTCATTCACGCTATTTGGTTATGATCAGGGTGTTATGTCATCTATGTTAACATTGCCCGAGTTTGTGAAGGTGTTTCCCGAAATTGACGTTTCTGCAGATTCATCAAAATCAACTGTTCAAGGAGCAGTAGTTGCTATCTATGAAATTGGTTGTATGTTTGGTGCTATATATGCTATGTTTTGGGGAGATTCATGGGGTAGACGTAAAATTATTTGGGCTGGTTCTCTTATTATGATTATTGGTGCTATTTTAGAATGTAGTGCATACTCCTTGGCACAATTAATCGTGGGTCGTGTTGTTTGTGGTATAGGTAATGGTTTATGTACGGCTACAGTTCCTACTTGGTTATCCGAGTGTGCTAGGCCTGAAACTAGAGGTAATTTATTGATGATCTCTGCTGCTTTGAATATTCTTGGTGTTATGAGCTCTTATTGGATTGGTTTTGGTTTTTACTTTGTTAATAACTCAGCTAACTGGAGATTCCCAATGGCTTTCCAAATTGTGTTTGCATTGATTATGATTTTAATAATTTTAGACTTGCCAGAATCGCCTAGATGGTTGGTTAAGCAGCAAAGAGTTGATGAAGCTGCTACTGTCTTTTCATATTTAGAAGATTGTGACCCTACTGATGACTTGGTCTTGGGTAAAATCAAAGAGATTCAAGAATTATCTTTAATGGAAGATGAAGGATTTTCATTTAACAAGTTATTTACTTTTGGTCCAAATAGACATTTCCATAGAGCTATGCTTGCTAGTTTTTCACAAGTCATGCAACAAGTGTGTGGTATTAATTTAATTACTTACTATGCATCATCTATTTTTCAAACTCACTTACATATGGATGCCGTAAAATCAAGAATTTTGGCTGCTTGTAATGGTACTGAATACTTTTTAGCTGCATGTTTCTCATATTTTGTTATTGAAAGAGTCGGTAGAAGAAATTTAATGATTTCATGTGCTGCTGGTCAATGTGTTACCATGATTCTTCTTTTTGTTACTGGTCTTTTAATTGATACGAGAAATGACAATAAAGCTGCAGTTGCCGCTACTGTATTCTTATTTGTTTTTAATACTTTTTTTGCTGTTGGATGGTTAGGTATCCCTTGGTTATATCCAGCTGAAATTGCACCATTAGAAATTAGAGGTACCGTTAATGGTTTATCAACCGCGTGTAATTGGGTTTTCACTTTCTTGGTTGTTATGATTACTCCAGTTTCTTTCAACAACATCAAATCTTATACCTATTTGATATTTGCTTGTATTAATGGTTTGATGGTTCCAGTATGTATTGTCTTTTATCCTGAGACCGCTGGTAGATCTTTGGAAGACATGGACAAGATCTTCGAACAATGTGATCCAAAGAAGCCTTGGGATGTCGTTAAGATTTCAGCTAACTACGCCAAGGAAAATGAAAACTTTTTGAATGGTCCCAGCGATGAAGAGACTGGCTCTGTTGAAAAATTAACAAAAGGTTCAGTTAGTCACTTAGAGCATGAATCTGAAGAACTCAGCTCTGCCTGATCGTCCCGTAGCGTTTATTTAAAATATATTATGAAGTATACATAAACTATTTATTTGAATTTTTGATGATGTTTTACATCTTTTCTTCCTTCTTTGGGTTTTGTCTTGTAGTTAGTACTGATTTTATTGCAATATATTTCAGCCGCACTCACACAATTTGAATTTTCAGCTCGTAGCAAAAGCCGGCCAAAAAGGGGCAGACAATGCATATCTTTCAAGGCAGTGATAGCATTGAGAATCGATAACCTCCGCAAAACGTCCCAATCGGGATTCTTAAGCTGTGCACTCTTTCTTTTGGGTTTCTTTTCAGAGAAGTCAGAGGTCACAAAGGAGAGCTTAAATGGACAAATTCAATCAGCACCGCTTAAGAGATACAGATCTCCGGGAGTGAAAGAAATTATCTCTTTTAACCCTTCATCTGAACACAGAATGGATATATATTAGACAGAAAGCAAGTAAACGGGGTTCCGTGCAATTAATTTAAATTTGCTTTAATGTTTTCATAGAGGTATGTTTAGTTAATCGAGCATCAATAAAATAGTTATCGATTAAATTCCAGCAACGAAGCAAATTAAATTAATAAGGGTAAGAGAACCCCAAAGCAAAATGCAATATGGTATGAAAAAAGTACTAACTAAAAGCTGCAATAAGCATATTAGTCTAGCTAGAAACCATAGAAACTATAGTGGATATGCATGTATGTTTTCTTCTTTTTTCTCCGAAATTTGATTTGTATATTTATTTATGTGGTTTGCGATGACTTGTTGTTGTCAATTCGGTAACTTTACCCATTGCTAATTATTTTGTATAAATATCCCCATATACTACTGAATTGTTTAAGTTGTTTTTTTTTCTAATAGCATTTTTATAACGTTCATACATATCCTTTTTAATGATTGCAGCATCTTGTAATCTTCAATAACCTAGCTCAAAACGACGCATATACTTAATTATAGCATACACAATGACCAAAACATTTGATGATAACGTTGCAGATACTTCATACATTTTAGATAATTTAACTCCCCTACCACGTGACCAACCAGCAATTGAAGATAAATCAGTACTAGAACTTTTTTCACTTAAGGGGAAAGTATGTGTTATCACCGGAGCTGGTCAAGGTATTGGTTATTACGTTGCAGAAGCATATGCTCAAGCTGGTGGTGATGTTGCATTTTGGGATTTATATGATCCAGCTGATAAGGCAGCTTCAATTGCAAAGAAGTATGGGGTTAGGACTAAATCTTATGCTTGTGATGTTACTAATAGTTTAAAAGTCGAAGAAACAATTGAAAAGATTGAACAAGATTTTGGTACCATTGATGTCTTTGTTGCTAATGCAGGTGTGAATTTTCCAGTTGGTACTATTATTAATGAATTAAATAAAGATGATTTAGCATGGAAAAAAGTTATGGATATCAATCTTAATGGAGTTTATTACTGTGCTAAAAATGTAGGTAAAATCTTTAAAAAGCACGGTAAAGGATCTTTAGTTTTCACTGGCTCAATGTCAGGTCATATTATTAATACACCGGTGTATCAAGCTGCTTATAATGCATCTAAAGCTGCTGTTATTCATTTAGCTAAATCATTAGCTGTTGAATTCACGGGTTTTGCAAGAGTCAATTCTGTTTCCCCAGGTTATGTTAACTCAGGTATTAATGATCATTTACCCGAAAGTACAAGAAAAAGATGGTGGAGTGTAATTCCAATGGGTAGAGAAGGTTCTTGTAAAGAATTGGTTGGAGCTTATTTATATTTTGCTTCAGATGCATCTACTTATACTACTGGTTCTGATTTGATTATAGATGGAGCTTTCACTACAGTTTAAAGGCATAAATTGTTATTAATGTTTAACGTTCATATTAGAACTACGATGTTGTCTTTGATTATGTATTCATGGTTATGGTTTCAATCTTCTTTTTGTGTTTCTTTTGTTTTTTGTTTTTTGTTAAACTGTAATTATTTTGCATATTTTTTTTATAAATTTTGAATATTATTTATAAATGAATTTAAATTCAATTCGATAAATGTATAAAAATAAGGGGATACATGAATTATAATTTAGCCTTAACTGAATCATTAGTTGCAGCGATACATTCTATTTCAACTAGGATGTTAGGATTAGGGAAATCTACAACCACACAAGATCTAGCTGGAGGAGCAGTAACACCTTTACTTGCAAAATATTCAGAATAAACTTGATTTAAAATAGTTCTATCTTCAGGATTCTTAATAAATACAAGACATTTAATAACATTTTGTAAACTTGAATTTGAATGAATTAAAGATAACTCTAAATTTTCCATTGTATTTAAAGCTTGTGCTTTAATATCATTTTTAGGCATAATACCAGTTTTAATATTACCTCCAGTTGCACCTGAAGTAAATACAAATCCATTATGTATCACTGCTGGTGATAAGACTTTATCGTTTTTTCTCTTTGGATTGATGTTAGACCATTCAATTACTTTCATTATGAGTGCTTTTCAACGTGTTTGAATCTATCTATACTTTGTACTTATTGTTTAATTATGAAAAGAACTGATATATAAAGAAAAATCAAATAAGGGATAACTTTAATTACTTATATAGATAAATCCATCGGAGATTTCCTAATTAGAAAAAGCTCATTTCCGACATGAAAAATCAAAAAGTACGGGTATTTTAGTTGATTTCTCTCATAGACTTAATTAGCTGTCTATACTTTATTACTATATATATTATTGATTACGAATAAAGCTGTGTGTTTTTTTTTAATAATAATTGATTTTAATTATAAAATTATAAAATATAAAAAGTTGGTGGTGAATTAGGTATTTTTGATTTTTCTTTTCATTGAACAAAAGAAAAAATCCATCTTCATCATAATTGAATTAAAAATATAAGAAAATTGTTAAAAATCAGGTACTTTGAATTGATAATACATTTATTCTTCTTATATTGGAATTTTAAAACAATTAAACTTATTTTAAATTAAAATTTTGGTTAATTTAATTAAATACATCCCCTGATAATTCTATTAAAAATGAAATTAATAATGATTTTTTGTTTTATGATTTCTTTGTTATTGGTTTTTGAATTTTGCTTGAGTAAATGGAGCTAAGTGAATAATAATCTCTATGCTATAATAATAATCAAAATGATATTAAAATAATTTACTTTCTTCTGAAAGCACAACCTTCAGATAATTTAGCTTTACCACCAGTTGGAGTACATAAAACAGTAGTACATGAATCACAAGTAACAGCAGTTTGAGCATGGGAGAAAACAGTTGTGATGGTTAAACAACCTGGACATCTGACATCCATGAAGTAAGATCTTGGTGCTTGGACTAAGGTCTTTAACTTATGTTTCTTATTTTCAGAAGCTTGAGTTGGGTGAAGTAAATCTTGAACTAAAACCTATAATTAAAAAAAGAGATTGAAAAAAATAGTTAGTATTTTGATGTATTTTCTTGTAAAGAAAATTAAATCAGATTAGATTAATTATATTATCCTTTGAAACAAATGGAGCGTGTAGTTCGTCTAAACATATATATCTATGTGAAAACTCTTCATCGTTCATTATCCTTTTGCAAAATCCCCAATGAGTAAAACGTGATAAATAATAGTAATAATACATCTAAAATGAAACCATATGGTGTCCCTATGACTAGATACTGTATGATCTGACATCATTCATTGTAATATACTGAATACAAATAAGATATTTCATTCATTTATAATAAAATTCCTTTGTGCAAAAACTATGAAATATTTCAATCGTGATTTAAAAGTGCTTGACGATGACATATGTGTATATATATGTAGATCCCATTTGTAATATAATTAATGACTAATCTAATGATCTGGCAGTACCATGTGAGCTATAACATACCATCTTGGCTTGATAATGTGATAATAATGATAGACTATAGGGGATAAATAAAGTATAACAAGTTAAGCTATAGTATAGTTAAATGTGGTATAAAATTTTTAACTAGCCCTCCAAACTCTCACTTTGCCCTTTAATTTTTTTTTCTCTCCTCTCCTCTCCTTTTTCTCTCTCTGTCTCTCTCTGTCTTTGTCTGTGGCTCTCTCGCTGGCGCTCTCTCTCTTTGTGAGCTCTTCGCGCAATTCTGCCACACTAAGTGAAGCTGGCTGGCTCTCTCTCGCGCTATTGGCACGGCCTGCAGAGTGGCAGCAAATGCCTGCCAGCGCGCAATTAAAGGCAAAGCAATATCATAGATGGACACCTCGCACCGGGAGTAGAAGAAGCACAGATGTGTGACTGCGCAAATGCTTTCTTAAAGAATGCACGCCTGGCACCTTGTCGGGCTGTGCTAGGCTGGGCTTTACTGCAACTGCAACTGCAACTGCACTGCGCTATGAAATGTTGTGGGCTTATTCAATTTGTATGTATGTATGTATGTGTCTACGATAAGAGATAAGAGATAAATAGATAGATAGAGAGATAAAAGGTTTACTATAATTATACATGCAAATAGCGGTATTCATAAGTATTTAGTTGTATTGTAGTGGCAAAGAAAAAGGACTGATATATAGGTACCATACCTAGTATATAGTATATATATTATATAATAGAGGTAACCGGTTAATTAATCACTTTAACAAAAAAAAGTGATTTAAAAAAAAAACACAAAAATTATAAAAGTAAAAATAAAAAAGTATAAAATGAAGACTGCTAATGATAAATTAATAAATAATAATAAAAATAATAATAAAAAATAATAATAGTATTAATAATAATGACTATTATCTTTATCATTATCATGATCATGATGATAAAAAAAAGATTGAAAAATAAATAGTCATGGTGTGATCAAAAGGACAAAGTTGAAGAAGTTGGGAATGAACAAGTCAAAGATATATTGTTCAATGACTTGACATGATATGATAAGATAAGATATGATATGATATATTAACCGAATTAATTGTGATATGATTTGATTTGATTTAAGTTTAGGCCAAAGTGAAGATTAATACAATTTTTTTAATAATAAAATACAATATTACCAGCTATAATATTATATGATTCCATAATCTTTTCTTTTTTTTGTGTTAGATTATTATTATTATTGTTATTATTGATATTATTATTGAATATTAAAAATCTTTTTGTTATTATTATTATTATTATTTTGGTGATTTTTTCTTATTTTTTGGTGATTGTACTCCAGGAGGACCTTGATTATTAAAATTCTTTTTCTTTTCTGAAGGTTTTAAAATTTGGAAAGAACATAATAATGAATCATCAACAGACATCATTGCACCTGCATTATCAAATTCACCACAATAATTTGGAGCTGAAAATAATGTAACTAATTGTCTTTTACTGAAAAATTCATAACCATCTTCAACAACTTGATGAGCCCTACAAATTAAATCCATATCATGTTTTTGTAAAAATCTTGAAACAACATCTGGTCCAAATGTAAATGAAACTCCTCTATCATTTTCACTCCAACCTGTTATATCTTTATCAGGATCAGACCATAATAAATCACATAATAAACCAACATCTGGTATATCAGTTGGTCTCATAACTCTTCTAATTTGATCCATTGTATTTAAATCTGGTGATAATCCACCATGCATTGTAAAGATTTTTTCATCAATTATAGCAGCAATTGGTAAACAATTAAAACAATCTGTAAAAGTTTTCCAAAGTTTAATACTATAACGTCTTTTACATTCATCATAAAATCCATAAATTCTATTAATTGAAGCACATTCATGATTTCCTCTTAATATAAAGAAATTTTCAGGATATTTGATTTTATATGCTAATAATAAACAAATTGTTTCTAATGATTGTTTACCTCTATCAACATAATCACCTAAAAATAAATAATTTGCTTCAGGTGGGAAAGCACCATATTCAAATAATCTTAATAAATCATAATATTGACCATGAATATCACCACATATTTTAATTGGAGCTTCTAATTCTAATAATATTGGTTGTTGAATAAAAATTTCTCTTGCTTTTGTACATAAATATCTTATTTCAAAATCGGTTAAAGAAACTTGTTTACCAGGTCTTGATCCTCTTACATCTAATAATCTATCGATAATCGACTCGATATCAGCTTCTTGTGGTTCAGACATTGATTGTGGAAATTATTATTATAAATATTATTGTGTTATAGTATGGTTATTCTTATTGTTATTGCTATTGCAAATTTTATTACTAAAATAATCTTGTAATGATAAAATTAATGAATAAAATATTGATTAAAAATGATAACAAAAATTTTGAAAACTGATTGGTATGTAAAGAATCTTGTAATAATTAATTATTGATTTAACTTGAAAATCTTATTAATATTAAGTTTCTTTATATTCTTCAATATCTTGTTGATAATATTTGGCGTTTGAAAAACAGAAAAAAAAATGAAAATACACACTTTATCTTTAAAAACTGAATTCAATTGAGGTGGATGACACGAAAAATACAAAACAAATCTAAGAGAAATATAGAATGAAAGATATGAATGTCACAAATGTATCGGTATCCGTGTATCAGTTGCGCTGTAGCGATATATAGCTCAATGATTTAAAAGTATCCCGTAAAAAATGATGAAACAGGGTATAGTATGGAAATGTTCGGGAGTAGGTGAGAAGTGCGTACGTAGATAGACGTTAATCTGCTGTCTGCTTATATGGAGGGGGATAGGATATCGATTTCTATATGGAAAGTGACAAATCAATCAATCGACTTGACAGGGTTCAGCAGGTACAAGGGGATGAGGGAACAATTACCGGTGTGAAGGGTAAGACTGGTGATGGTGGGTGAGGAGGCGTGTGTACATAGGCAGAGAGAGAGATATGAACACACCTGTGATTAGCAAAGGGCAAGTTTGATTATAAAAGGATCAGACAGTCAAAGTGAGACTGAGACTGCGACGGCGACTGAGAGAAGCCACGAGAGGCCCAGTCAAGACGGCAGACAAATGGGGCTGGTGTGGTTTTTACTCGAATCTACACCATAGTTAGTTGTATGTATTAGTTGTGTGGCTGTGCATGCTGCTATATTAAATATTTAATGTGGCGCAGTTATGTTTTTATATATGTATATTTTTATTTATAGTCGCGTCGATTTTGGATTACAAGATTTTTCACATCTGGCAGGGTTGGTTTGGTTTGGTTAGGTTAGGTTAGCTGGATAGCTGGTTAGTTGACTGTGTGATTGAGCGTGTGTGCAGAGCATATAGCTTGAGGGAATCGGTAAAAGGGAAGGCACTTTAGTTACTGTCAAAACAAGCAAATAACTTATTTTGTAGAACAAATACATCAATAATGCTTTTGCGTGCTTCAAGACTTAAATCTTTCTCGTCTGTACCAAGGAGATTTTTGTCCAGTACGGCTAGTGCTTCAAATGCTGCAATTTCCCCTGAACAAGTCATTAAATTGCCTCTTGTGGAGAAACTAGATGCAAATAAACATCATTTACAAACTTTATTTTCAGATAAGACAATTGACGATATTTATATCAATCAATCAGCAGCTAAATTAGATGATTTAATTTACGGTGTTGAACACTCTCCCATGAAAAATCATTTACTATCTTGTTTTGCATCCTCGGTTAACCCATCTGATTCTAATGATTCATCCACTGCTAGTACTAGTTCTTTGTCATCGTCGTCGTCATCTTCTTCTGCTGCTTCCTCTTTACCCTTTGCAGAATACAAATTGACTACTCCAAATCCTTTAATAGATCAATACTATAAATTATTACAAAGAACTGCGAAGAAGCCAGATGAAGCCATAGTATATCAAAGTGCATCCACTATATACAGTTTATACTATTTTTTGTCATCTTTGAAAAATTCTCCAGGTGCATCATATCAAAAAGCAAAATCAAGTGATATATATCATAAAAAATCAACTATATTTGATGAAATTAAAAATGTACCTAAACAACAAGTATTAAGATGGATTAATCACTCATTTGGCTCTTTAATAGAGTTTAAAACATTATTATTAAATACTGCATTAGCTACAAAGGGAAATAGTTATACTTGGGTATTATTAAAATATTTAAATCCAGAAGCTAGAGCAAATGCTAATGTGGCTCTTAATCCATCTTCAGTTTCATCTTTCTTGTCCTTAGACCCAGAAAAGTTTGATAGATTTACATCAATGGTGATAGTTAACACATATAACCATGGCGTTCCTCATCATTTTAGATCAGGTCAATTTAATACTTCTAAATCATACTTACAAAGAGAATCTGAAAGATCAGAATCAAATACTAATAATGATAATAATAACGATATTCCAGGCTCTGATTCACAAACTACATCACTCAGATCGAGATTTAATAAACAATCAGATTTGAACTCAGTCAGTCCAAAATTGTCATCGAGTGCATCTACCAATGATATCCCTATAGTATCAATTGATGAAGCTATGGATTTAATGGCTTCAAGTTCAGGTGATTTCTTATATAGACCAATATTAGCACTTGGATCGAGTCCTTCTTTTTACTTAAGAGATTATGGTGTTTATGGTAAAGAACAATACTTAGAAAACGTTTGGAATCATCTTGATTGGGATGTTACTGAAGAAAGATTAATGGGTCAATTCAAAAAATGATCATATTCATTTGACTTCACCCTTAGAGATAAAAAGAAACCAAAAAAAAAAAAAAAAAAAACATTACTTACACGCATATATAAAGTATATACTGTGACATCTTGTAAATATACACTCTAATTAAGAAAATCACAAATAATTAAATGATTAATTGACAAGTTAAACGAAGAAAGTAATAAAGAAAAATCGCATAAACCAGACTTTTCCCTTCTTTTTCTCGTAAATCACAAAAAAACATTTCTCATTCCTTGCGACATTTGTTTGTGTTGTTGGTTAAGCCTACTAAACCAATTTTTGACGGATTTTAACACTGCTAATCACTATAATCATCCATCAAAGTTGATTACTTGGAATATAAAGGGGTTTTAATATATAACGTTTAACTAAATGTCTGTTAATATGAGTTTTGCCATAATGTATAGAAGTATTATAATTTGTCTAAATTTTCAAGAAATGTTTTCAAACTTCCTACATAATTTTAATTTCTTGTATAAAATAGCAAATGTTTACTATTGAATTGGTAATTTTTTTTTACAATTATATTTTCTTTATGTCGCAAAAGTATTAGAATTCCTAGTTAATACATATATAAGATAAATAGTGCCCAAAAACATAAAATAAAAAATTAAAAAAAAAAAACAACACAGAGAAAAAAACTCAGTATTAAAATGAATCGAATATAATAAAAAATCAAATAATGTACTCAATAAATAAATGACAAAAAGAAGGATGGAAAATTATCCTTCGACAACATCTCTTAAAGCATCGACAACGTCTAAAATAGCCGAACATGCAGGTGAATCAGGATACATATCTAAGAAAGATTCTCCATGATCACACGATTTACCTATCCTGGGATCTAATGGAACGGAACCTAAGAAATTCAGTCCTAATTCTTTGGCTAGCGCTTCTCCTCCTCCAGTGGTTGGTTTGAAAATTTTTGATTCTCCATGACAATTAGGGCATACGAATCCTGACATATTCTCCACTATTCCTAAAATCTTGATATTTGCCTTTTTACAAAAATCTATTTCTTTTCTAACATCCAACAGAGCGACTTCTTGAGGTGTAGTTATAATTAAAGCTCCATCTATTCCTGCTTCTTTTAAATATGTAGTCACTGAAAGGTGCTCATCTGAAGTTCCTGGTGGCGTATCAACTAATAAATAATCTAAATGACCCCAATCGACATCTTTCAAAAATTGTTTGATTAATCCATTTTTCTTTGAACCTCTCCATATAATAGCACTATCTTTATCTGGTAACATAAATTGAATAGACATCATTCCTAAGTTATCACTAACATATACTGGAGACCAACCCGAATTTGAAGTATGAACGGTTTCATCTTCAGCACCTAACATCTTAGGTAGTGAAGGTCCGCAGATATCTAAGTCCATGGCCCCTATCTCTAAATCTAAGTCAGATGCTAATGCCCATGATAACATAGATGTGAATGTTGATTTCCCTACACCACCTTTCCCACTCAAGACTAAGATTTTATGATCAACAGTGGATAATCTTTCGTTTATTAAAGGTATATCTGGGTCAGGCCCCTTCGGGAGACTTTCACAAACTGACTGGTTAGCACAACCATTACATGCATCTGATTTTCCAGCGTTATCGCTTTCAGGTCCGGGACAATGCTCAGGCTCAGGAGCTTTCAGGTTCTTGTTCGTAGAGGCAGGAAGTGGTATATCTGCAGCAGAAGCGTTCTGGGACTGTATATTCTGCACCGCAATCATCCTATTATTAATATGAGTGTGAGTATGAATATGGCTATGAATGTGAGTATGATTGTGTGTATAGCTATGTCTACTATGTCTATTATGTATACTGAGTGAATAGAATACAAGAAACAGCAATATATAAAGCAGTCAAGTCTAAGGATATCGTTATCATCATAATAATCAATATCAATATCTGACTTTGATGACTAAGAAGGCCAAAAAGAAACCACAGCAGAGACTACAAAAATATCGACGCGTCGCTAGCGAGTTTTAACAGGCACTCTTCTTTTTCACTCTTCGTGTCTCTCTCTGTTTCTTAACTGAGAGGGAGGGACAACGGCATGGCAGGGACGCCAGAGAAAGCTACTCTTGGGCAGAGATAGAGTGGACCACTGGGCTTATAGTATTCACAGTAGTACGGTTATACACATTAGCAACTAACCTTACAGCTTCTCACCAGAGATTTTGACACGTTACTTCGCTCGATTGTATGCAGATCAGATTAGCTTAACTGCTGCTATATTCAAAAATAAAGGAAAGAGTTGCTGAGACACGTTTAATAGATTAGATCAGACTCTTATTTCCCACGTACTTCTCCATAATTTCTTGTATTCAATTGAAATGGTTGCAATAGTCGAAGAAAATGGCGTAAGTAATGGCCATAGCAGCGTAGATGGCGTTGTGCCTGAGACTATGCCTGCTCCTAGTGTTGCTAAGGTACCATCCGTGACTGATCTCGGAGGTACAACTAATAATGAGATGACTTCTTTCAGTGCTAGTGGAATCAACACGCCCAATTTGGCTAATCCCAATTCCGAAAATAAGGATGATTATGCTTATAAATTGAGCATGTTCCCTGGCTACTATAAAAAACTGAGTATAGAAGAGAAAAGAGATCTTTATTTTGTACACGATGATAGTTTAACTAAAAAGCAATATTTCAACCCAGTAGAAACTGCTAAAAGATTTAAGTATTTGTTAGGACTAACAGATTTGTTTTCTCACTTCATTAATTCTAAGGCTACCAAGGATCCAAAATTTCAACAAGTGTTGCAAATATTAGAAGAAGATGAAAAGAACGCGTCCAAAAAGAAGTTAGATCATCGTAGACGTAAGACTGAAAAGGAAGAAGATGCAGAATTATTAAAAGAAACAGATTCTAAGGGAAACAATGGGGACAATAATGAGGAAGATGATATTGTAGAATTCAATGAATCTCCGCCATATATCAATGGTAAGTTACGTCCTTACCAAATCTTAGGTTTAAATTGGTTAATTGCTTTAAGTGAAAAACATTTATCTGGTATCTTGGCTGATGAAATGGGGTTAGGTAAAACATTACAAACTATATCATTCTTAGGATACTTGCGTTATATCAAATGTATTCAAGGTCCTTATCTTGTTATTGTGCCTAAATCCACTTTAGACAATTGGGCTAGAGAGTTTAAAAGATGGACACCAGAAGTTAAAACCGTGGTATTAACAGGTGATCAACAACAGAGAAATGAAATTATTAATACAAGATTACTGACCTGTGATTTTGATGTCATTATTTCATCTTATGAGATTGTCATTAGAGAAAAATCAACATTGAAAAAATTCCAATATGAACAGATTATCGTTGATGAAGCTCATAGATTGAAAAACGAAGAATCTCAATTGAGTCAAATTATTAGAATGTTCTATTCAAAGAGAAGGTTGTTAATCACAGGTACTCCATTACAAAATAATTTGCATGAATTATGGGCTTTGTTAAATTTCATCTTACCTGATATTTTCTCCGATTCCTCCACTTTTGACGAGTGGTTTTCATCAAAAGGTGAGTCAAATGACGAAGACGGCGAAAGAAAAGAAAAAGAAGAAGAAAAAGAAAACGGCGAATCTTCTCCAAATACCGAAGAAAAAGACAATAGCATTATCACTCAATTACATAAAGTTTTACAACCATTCTTATTGCGTCGTATCAAGTCAGATGTTGAGACTTCTTTACTACCCAAAAAAGAAGTCAATGTTTATCTAGGCATGAGTGACATGCAAAAAAGATGGTATCAAAAGATTTTAGAAAAAGATATAGATGCGGTCAATGGTTCCAACTTGAAAAAAGAATCCAAGACAAGATTACTGAATATTGTGATGCAGCTGAGAAAGTGTTGTAACCATCCATATTTATTCGAAGGAGCTGAACCAGGTCCACCATTTACCACTGATGAGCATTTAGTTTTCAATTCTCAGAAGATGAAGGTATTGGACAAATTATTAAAGAAGATGCAAAAACAAGGATCAAGGGTATTGATCTTCTCACAAATGAGTAGAATGCTCGATATATTAGAAGATTACTGTGTCTTTAGAGATTTTGAATACTGTAGAATTGATGGTCAAACTGATCATGTCGATAGAATTCAGGCTATTGATGATTATAATGAACCTAACTCTAAAAAATTTGTATTTCTGTTGACTACTAGAGCAGGTGGATTGGGTATTAACCTAACAAGTGCTGATGTCGTTGTATTATACGATTCAGATTGGAATCCTCAAGCAGATTTACAAGCTATGGATAGAGCTCATAGAATTGGTCAAAAGAAACAAGTCAAAGTTTTCAGATTTGTAACGGAGAATGCAATTGAAGAAAAAGTTCTGGAAAGAGCTTCACAAAAATTAAGACTTGATCAATTGGTCATTCAACAAGGTCGTAATTTGAATAATAAAGGTATTAATGGTGGTGCTAATGAGCAAGGTCAAAATAAAGCAGCTTCCAAAGATGAACTATTGAACATGATTCAATATGGTGCTGTTGAAGTGTTGAGCAGTAGTAGAACAGAAGGTTCCACTGATGGAGAATCAAATGAACTTGATGATGATGAGATTGAAAAGTTATTAGAGAAATCAGAACAAAAGACGATGGAGTTGAACTCTAAGTACTCTAAGCTAGGTTTAGATGACTTACAAAATTTCACAACTAATGGTGCAAGCACTGATGGATCAGATTCAGTTTATGAATGGGATGGTAAATCCTTTCAAAAAAAGCAAGTTGGCGGCTTGTTAACTGATTCCGCCGCTGGAAGTGATATCAATCATTACCTTGGTTATTCATTTATGATGAATCCAACTAAGAGAGAAAGAAACCAAAATTATTCAATCGATGGGTATTATAGAGATGTTTTGAATACCGGTGGAAGAACAACCACACCTAAAGTCTCCGGTCCTAGACCTCCAAAGCAATTGTCTCTTCATGATCATCATTTCTACCCTCCTAAGCTGTATGAACTACACGATCTGGAAAAGGCTTACTACCAGAAGTTAGTAAGAAAACAAAAGAAAGCAGGTGCTTCTGCTTCTGCCGTTAATGAAGAAGAAGCTCAAGAAGTTAAAGACAAGCAGGACCAAGATTTAGAAAACTATGAGATTGAAAATTCTAGAAAGTTGACTGAAGAGGAAGAAGAATTGAAGAAAGAACTTCTTTTGCTTGGATTTGGCACTTGGTCTAGACGTGACTTCTTTTATTTTATTCAAATGAACGCCAAATATGGTAGACATGCAGTTGATGCCATCGTTGAAGAAATGAAGCTTTATAACCCTGAAAAAACCGAAGAGGAAATTATGAATTACATCAAAGTCTTTTGGGAAAGATATACTGAAATTGACGGATATGAAAAGTACATTAATACTATTGAACAAGGTGAAGAAAAATTACGCAAGTATAAACTCAACAATGAGCTTTTGAGACGCAAAATCATCCAGTGTAAACACAATCCATTACTTGAAATCAATTTGAAATATCCACCTGCTAATTCTACATATTCTAAGATGGAAGACAATTACTTGATTATTCAAATGTTCTTAAAAGGGTTCAACAATGTCGAGAATCATAATTTGTTATATGAGAGTATCAAGAATGATATAGCCTCAAGTGACTTATTTAAACTGGATTTTTTTATGCAAAGTAGAACATCATTAGAAATCAATAGACGTTGTAATACTTTGATGTCAAGTTTATTAAAGGAATTTGAGGACAAGATCCCAGGAATGGGAAAAGAATCCAAAAAGAGAAAAGCCACAGATTCATCAGCATCTTCTCCAGCTCCTGCTTCTAAAGCACAGAAGCTTAATGGTGAGCCTAAAGCCAAGCCTGGACCCAAGCCCAGAACTGATAAAGTGGGCCTTTCTCCAAAACCAAAGGGGAGACCAGGTCCTAAACCAAAAGGTTCTAAACCAGGTATCAAACCAAAAGGGAAACCCGGTCCTAAACCTAAAGCTATTCAAATCTAATAATTAACTGATCTTGTATAACATTTATATTCTGTTCTATTTAGTAAAACTCCATAATAAAACAAAAACAATGTACACTAAACGCAACCATTTAATACTCAAATCCAGTCGTAATGCATTGTAGTCATAAACTGTTCTAAAAAATTTGTACTGTTTACCAAAAAAATCGTTCAAATATAATCTTTTGAAAGTTTAAGTGTCTGTGTTATTTCATTCAACAGTTGACAACTTTGGTTTGTTTTCTTATTCTTTCTTATTGACATAATAGTGCTACAACAAACAAAGATGTACAATTACAGTAATGCTTGTCAATCAAACTCTCCTAGAGTTCCAACCACACGGTTTGTACCAAGCGAAAAACCTGCATGGGTCACCAACCTTGATAAGGTGACTTTCAAAAACAAGACACTACTAGATTACTTCGACTTGACTAAAAAGCCTATATATTCTCATCATAACAATGCACTATATGCAAATTACCAAGTTGAGTTTCACCCAGGGGGGAATATTTTGAGGTTGTTTGTTGGGAAAGAAACTATATTGGTTGACCATATTTTGCAATTTATTGATAGCTGGGCTCCATTTTTCCAAGAGTTAAACATTGTCTGTGAAAGTTTTAGTATTCAGATGCCATTTGACAAAGCCTATCTTTTTTTACCAAAAATTGACCCTGTGGTTCCAGTGTATTGCGAAGAAACATCAAAATATAATTCGGAAGAAAGCGCACCATCTCAAATAAGCAATTACTTGAACAGAAATGCAATTGCACCATCTGATTATACACCTATCTCATTACCCATGCAAAATGAATATTGCTGTCGTATGGATTACGAAATCACAGTGCCTCAAATTATGGCAATGAAGTACTTCTCAGATCTTTTAAGCGGGCCTGAAAATCCATTAAAATGTATAGAAAAGAGCAAAATTGTTGTCACGAGTAAAATAATGAGGGACTATGATTACTTGGATTGTTGCTACAAATTTCTTTGGAATCACAAGCTTTCACTCTATTTGAATATTAAAGAGCTAAAGATGATAGTCAAACCTGAAGACTCATTATTTTTTGAAAATCATCTACACTTTTTGACAAGTTTCAATTTTAAGAGATTAGAAAAACTCACATTGGATTTTTCCTCATCAAAAGTTAGAGAGTTTTGTTACGCTAAGTTAATTCTTCGATTAGCTGGATTTGAGCAATTGCGTACGTTGGTTTTGGAAAATGGGCAAATTCACAAGCTAGAGGAATTTAACACAGAGAACATTACAGAACTAGTGTTGAATAATATAATAACCAATAGAGATATTAATTTGAGGAACTATGCAGACTTGAAAAAGCTGACAATTAAAAGTAGCGGTGTTTCATCAATTAGGAAACCACACCCGGAAATCATTAAAGTTCCTCCAAATATTGAAGTACTTGAACTATTGGAATCACCATATAAGCTGAACATAGATTACCAATTTATACTTAACCATAGACTAATTAAGAAGCTATGTGTCAAAAGCAGTTGGATCACATGTACGTTATCCATAATGCAAACCAATATCAAATACATGGCTCTTGATTTCAATGAAGATAAAGACCTCATCGACCAAAGCGAGTTCAATTTGGAAGCACCTATAACGGGGCTTAAATTGTGTCTTACGGCAAGAACACTAGACAGATTATTGGAGGTCAATATTGAGGAGTTGAAACTGGTTAATTACAAGACTGCGGAAGCGTTGACTTTAACAGAACACAAAAAGTTGAAAAAAATTATATTTGATAATTGTGAATTACTTAAAGGTGCATTTAAGATTAAGCCTAACGTACACCAGTTAATGCTTTTTGACACCAAATTAGGAGACTGCCTTAAAATTCCACCAAGTGTTAAATTGTTAAAGATTTCATCCAGGGAGAACTTAAAACCAGTACCAGCGTCTGCATACATGGGAAATGAGAAATTGGGAAAAACCAAGCTGAAATTCAAACCATCATCACGGTTACATACTTTGATATTAGAGGATCAGACTTTAAAACTATGCAAGAAAAACATGTTACAGAACCTTAACAAGATTAAAGTGCTAGTAGATATTCAAAGAAAAAGCTGTAATTTTATCATGTGTGATATAAAGATGGATGATTACAACAATTATTTTTACTACAGGGAGATTGTGAAGAATTGGGGGAAGAACCAAATCAGCGAAAGTGACAACTATTTGCATAACTACTGCGGATTAAAAGACGACATCAGGCTGGACATGTTTGCCGCGGCTCTTCCATGCAATATACAGGAGTTCCTGTACGACAGCAAGGACTGGAGGATAGAGTACTTCTACTACTCCCACGACAACCCACAACAGTTCAACCACCCATCACAGCAATACTACCAACACCCGTACCCCTTGAAATAGGAAAGAGGTCAGATAAAACACCCGTGCACACACTATTGTTAAAACTTCATCCAACCAGATTCTCGACTCTTTGCCTTAGTAATAAAGTTCAAATCGTCTCACCAAACATACTTGCAGAGAGCCCACTTTATAAAAAAGGCAAAGGGCTTTTGTTTCATTCTGCCATTATTATTTGCATTTATTACCGTTTTCACATACATATATATATCAACTTTTAGTGCAAAGTGCAATCTCCGAAACATATATCAATAGTACTGCTGTTCGATATATTTCATCCTGATCATACCATTTCACTAATTGCTCTCACTCACTTTACCGGAATAAAAAAGCAGCAGTCGTTTCAACTGCTTACATTCACATTCGCATTCACTCTCACATTCACATTCGCAGATTCTATTTGAACTAATCAATATGTCTGGTTTCTACGATTTGGCCCCAGCTGACAAGACCGGTAAACCCTATCCCTTCGCAGACTTAAAGGGTAAAGTCGTCTTGATCGTCAATGTTGCCTCTAAGTGTGGATTCACTCCTCAATATAAAGAGCTAGAACAGTTATACGAAAAATACAAGGAATACAAAGACACAGGTTTAGTCGTTATCGGTTTCCCATGTAATCAATTCGGTAATCAAGAACCAGGTACCCAAGAAGAAATTATGTCCTTTTGTTCTCAAAACTACGGTGTCACTTTCCCAATTATGAAGAAGATTGACGTTAATGGTTCTAATACAGATCCTGTTTACGCCTACTTGAAATCCAAGAAAACAGGTTTATTAGGTTTCAAAGGTATTAAATGGAATTTTGAAAAATTCATCGTCGACAAGAAAGGTAATGTCGTTGATAGATACGCTTCATTGAAGAACCCAGCTAATCTTGCTGAAAGAATTGAAGAATTATTAGAAGAATAAATCTAATGTCACCTTTTCCCATAAAAACCTTAACCAAATTTAACTAGTATGTCACCGACTTACTCTCATCTTGATTATAGTGCACTTTTCCAAGACAATTGTTTTTCATTTACCATTTACCATTTACCATTTACTTACGTTGCTTATTTCTGTTTACTTATATGTTTTCACTCATCCTCCTTTTTGGGTTTCTTTATTTTCCTTTTACTTGATTGCTTTACATAACAAAATATTTAAAATCACAAAAAGTAATTACAAAATTATTGTATTTTTTCCGTAACAGTAACAACGAAATGCACAAATTATTGGATAAATATGTATGTATATATTTGTAATTTTATTTCCAGTTAGGGGTTGCTCTTTTGTTATTTACACTTGAGTAGGTTTACTTAATAAGTGCCCCATCCTTTCGATTTTTGTTCTTAAGTATCCTTCAACTTCTTTGGATTTAATACCGTCTTGAGAATTCTGCCAATGTAATGGAACCATAGGCACTCTTTCAATAACGTTCACACTTCTATTCTTACCTTCAACAGCTACAATCTTATCTGGATTATTCGTCAATAATTTGATATTAATCAAATTCAAATCCATTAGTATAGCGGTAGCTAATGAAAATGATCTTTTATCAGCTGGATGTCTTAATAATAAGTTAGCTTGAACAGTGTCTGCTCCTAAGTCTTGTAAGTTATAAGCTTTCAATTTTTCACCTAACCCTATACCACGACCCTCTTGTCTTAAATACACAATGCATCCATATCCTTCTTGACCCATCAATCTACCTGCTTCATCAAATTGTTCTCCACAGTCGCATCTTGCACTCCATGCTGTTTCCCCAGTATAACATTCGGAATGAATTCTGGCTAATACAGGGTGATCTTTGTTCAATCCTACAGTCCCTTGAGGATCAGATATTATATCTCCAGTTGTTGGATCAAATTTCAACTCTATATTGTTTCTTTCATCTCTATCAGCTAGTCTCCTGCCTGGATATAATTTACCAACATATGCACCACGAGTCATTCTTTCTGCTTGTGTTTCTCCTTCTCTCTTACGGAATAAACTCTTTGATCTGATGTCTTCACCAAATACAATAGCCAAATGCTCTTTATTGTCTATATTGTTTGAGTACAAATGTAAAAAAATCTCAGGTCCTTGAGTAGTTGGTATACGTGCTCTGGCTATACATTCAACTACTGGTAGTGTTTCAGGCAAAAGATTTCTTTTACTTTCAATGTTTTTCACTTCTTCATGTGGATTTATATTTTTCTTGGATTGTAAAATTTGTTGCTGTAACTCTTGCAATACCCCATTTAGTTCATTAGTGGAGGTAGTATTAGTAATAATCGTTGATTCATTAGTATTGTATAGTTCATTAGTATCGTTATCCTTAGTTGTTAAAGTAGTGGTAGCCGTGCTTTCATCTACAAGCTCATTTAATAAGTTCTGGTTAGAAATAGTAGGGGATATAATAGGCATGCTTTCAAAAACGTCTTCTCCACCATCATGAAAAGAATCGGCGGCTAACTTTTCATTCCCCAAGCTGTCTTGTAAAGCTGTCATGGTAGAATCGTTTTTTGAACAGTATGGATGTCACCAAAGAAGCGGTAAATGTGGTGAATGTAGTATGCTATTATATGAGTAGTGATATGCCTTTTTCAAAATGTAGAACAACTCCTAGATTGGTTTTTAAAGTCTTGAAACCAATTAACATATATATACACATATATCCATTATATTGACCCTCCAACCATCAAAGCTCGGCTAAAATGATCTTTGTAATATTGCGTCGATCGTCTACCAGAAATTACTAATATTTTCTTTTGCGCTGTTGTGGGGCTGACATATACATACAGCTGGTTAGTAAATTAATTAGCTAGTTATTGATTGAATACAATATTGCTTTGTGATTGGCATTGCCGTTGTCTGGAAAGTTGTTCAGAGAATCAATTGGTTGATTTGAACATTTATAAGTAGAATAGTTTACACAAGATCAATAAATATGAATTTGACAGAGAAACAGAAGTGGATCCTCGGGGGTACTTTATTAGTAGGGGGAATAGCAATCTACATTCAATCATCAAAAAATCCGATAATCAAACCAAATAAAGTCATCTGGCCTCCATCTAATCCACCAGCAACAGCTAAGAACAGAGTGTTTTTAGCCATAAGAGAGAAAGCAGAATTACAACCTATATTACAAAACCATACTCCATTGCTTTTGAATTTCGTATATCGTGGTGATGTTGCTTCTAATAAGATCACAGGTAAATTACAAAGGTTATTGCTTTACGATACTGAAAAATTGATCAATATGGTTGATGTAGAAGCAGATACACTGGAGAATCGTGAGCTAATGCTAGACTACCAAGTTACTAAAATTCCTACAATTGTGGCTTTGAAAGATACTTTGCCTAAAGGTTGGTTTGTAGATCAGCAACTTATCGATAACCCAGACAAAAACGATGTGGATTACGATGCATTGAAAAAATTTGTCGAAGAACATGCCATTGAAAGTCCCGCATCAGCTTCTAAAATTAAGGGGCAATGAGCACAATTATATTTACATACAAATCTATTTAACTTATTTACAATTTAACTCTGCCAAACTTGAACTACATTATCATAAAAACTACAAGTAACCAAACGATCACCTTGCCAGTCTCCACCGTAACAAATGGACTCGTGATCACCCTTGAAATATTTATCCACTTGAATATCGTTTCCTGATCCTTCATGGCTCAATAATCTAGCTCCGTCGTACATGCAACAACTCAAAACTTTATCTTTGTTAGCCCCACTGACGCTGTTGCTATTATTAGGTATCAATCTCCATACACCACCATTTAAATTCAATGATTCCTTAACTCTAGGAGGCATTCCACTTATTGGTTCCATAGGAGGCATGATTCTCAAGTCCAAAGATTTAACATGATCATCATACGAGCCAGTCCATAACACATACGGGTTCGAATTCAAACAGAAATCACTTTTGTTACACCCAGCAGTCAAAATGGAAACTATACCTGAGTCATGTACTCTATTTGTTTTGAAAACAGTCTCATTTAAATTCATCCTGAGGTCATACCCTACAAGATTTCTATCATCTCCACCACTGAAGACAACATTAGATAAACCTTGCTGTGATCCAAACTCAGCTATCCAGCATTCTAAATCATGAGGAGCAGGATACTCATCAGCTACTTGATCCTCACCCATAGTAGACTTGATCATCGAATCAACAGTGAACCCTCCTTGTACCAAATTCAAAATTACCAATTCTCCAGAAGTAGAAGTAACGGCAATTTTATCCTGATAAACTGGATGGCACACAACTGAGGTAATCAGAATATCTTCCTCCGGTTCAAAAACTTGAAAGTTTTGAAGTAGTTTCAACTGGCTTAGCTGATTGTGACCACTATCACTACTAGCATTTCCAACTTGCCAAATCTTAACATTACCTTTGGAATGGGTAGAGATCAAAATATTGCTATTGAGAGTATGAAATTTCAAATCTAACACAGCCGAATCTACTTTAATATCATTTAGTTTCACCATCTTTTCATCATTTTCAATTCTATATATTTCAATAGATCCATATCTATCTGAATCCTTGACTAATTTATATGTTCCAAAATAGACAATATCGTGATCATTGGGGTTGATACGCAAACAGCAGGGAGGTAATTCCGTGTGATGCAGCACCAACCTCTTTAATTGTTCTTCTCTTTCCTCTTCTGCCATGATAGACAGCTATCTTATAGTTTAAATGGTATTGATAATATCTTTCCACTACTCACTCTACCCTACCCTACTCTAATATAAAAAAGTGCTAGATAAAGCCAAAAAGAAAAAGGCACAACTACAAGCACGTGACCTAAAGCTATCAAAAACACCCATACACCAAACATATTCTCATCCATTTTTATTTTCTAAGAGACACCAAAAAAGGGCTGAGATTTGTTTACGTTTTGATTTCACCTTAACAGTATCAAAAGGCTCTATAGTGTCATCTTGGAATTGTTCTACTGATTGACTACATCAGCTAACTAATAACACATTCAAAATGGTATGTAAAAGTTACGCACATACAGGCTGATTGATTTGATGTCAGGTTCCATCCTTCCAACATATACTAACTCATCTCATGGGACACTCACTTAGTCCGATCAAAATACCAAAACATACAAAGACGCCTTTGCTTTATTTGACAAGAAAGGATCAGGCAAGGTTTCAATCGACTCATTAGGCGATTTATTAAGATCTGTGGGCCAAAACCCCACTTTAAGTGAAATCCAAGACTTACAAGACAACTTGAACACTAAGGATATTGACTTTGACACTTTCGTTAAGGTTATAAATAGACCTGATGGATTCAAATCATTAGGCTCAACCGATGACTATATCAAGGCTTTCCAAGTGTTCGACAAGAACTTGACTGGTTTCATTGGTGTTGGTGAATTAAGATACATTTTGACTTCCATTGGAGAGAAATTAAGTGACTCTGAAGTTGATGAATTATTGAAAGGTGTTAATGTCACCGATGATCAAAACGTCGATTATACTGAATTCGTACAATCCATCTTAGCCCAATAATTATAACACCACTGATCAAGTTATATACATTATATATTGTTATAGGAAATTAAGTGAATATCTAATAAATACCCTGAATTATTTTGAGTTTTTTTTTTGGCACTATTTTATTTTAACTATTGATACAAAAACTAAAACGTAAAAATATATTCTTAATTTAAACTAGGTAAAAAGTTGGCGATGATCATCATAGGAATACCAAAAACGTCTCTTTTCAAAGTCCAAACAGATGATGTTCTAATATTCTCGCCATTAGGAGTCAATAGTGTACATTCAGTCATGGTGGCACCTTTGAAATCACCAAATGCAATCTTTGAGAACAACTGGAAATATTCAACACACGATTTATCATCCATTATTTCAACGGCAAAAGTCGATTTCCCTAAGAGCTGATCTTTTTTCCAGCCAGTCAAGATACAAAACTCATCACCAACATATGCGATTTGAGAAGTACGCCTCCAAACTAATGTAGGTGTCCCACTGATTTTGATATAATTATCATATTCTAACAAAGTCCTCTGAAAACATTGCTCTGCAAATTTCAAATCGTCATATTTCAAATGAATCATACCAGCAATGAACGAGGGTCTATATTCAGCCATTGATTTGGCCATAGATACGAGTGCAGTATTCTTCTCAAATCTGCTTCTTAAATATATGTTTAAGTCATGATACGGCTGAACATATGAGAAAGGTTCGTTGATTTTGGAATAGATTTCAATTGGTTCTTTAAATCTTAAACCACATGGATAAGCTGGCATTCCATGACTTGAATCATCGTCTTCTTCATTCTTTCCAATACTGAAACTTATTGCCGACCTTTTATTGAGTTCTTGAAATCCCACAGGGTCCCGATTCTTAAAATCGGAAATCATTTTGACAACTTCAGGAAATGTAAAGGTCTTGGTCTCCTTACTGGCGTTGGATGCGGTTCCAATAAAATACTGATTAGTTGATTTGTCACATATTGGCGTATCTGTTTGGAAATTGAACTCAGGCCCAATCAATGGAGATCTGGCTCTAGTCACTGGGTCCTGGAAAACTGATGAAGTTCTACTTCTCCTACTCTTTATGAAGTTTGCATTACTATTATGACTAGTCAGTGTAGGGTCGCTTTTCAATTGTTGATCAGCTGTTTGTTCTTGTTGAATTTGTGGATATTGTTGTACGCTCTGGCTGGATTGTTGCGGCTGCTGCTGCCGCTGCTGTTGGTGGTGTTGATGCTGCTGTGAATGGTTTTGCTGTGGTTGGTTGGGTAACGGCGCAGACATTGAAGCGTGTTGACTCATAGACTGAGACAAAGGGGACGCAGACAGCCTTCCATCATCAGAGTTGGAAACGCTTGGACTTGTAGATAGAATATTATCAAAGAAAGCTGGATTTTGAATCATGCTTCCCAGGATAGAATATTCTAAATCAGCTGCAGATGACATGAAATTACCGTACTCTATATCCCTTGTTGGAGGAGTTGCTGTATTATTGTTCGAAGGTTGCGCTAGTGGGACGTGCGATTGGATTGGTTGCTGTTGAGAATTATAGTTCTGATTTTGTGGGTATTGTTGTTGCTTAATGGGCACCATATAAGGGGATGGAGAAGAACTGGAATTAGAATTAATTGACGGAATGGGTATCCTTGGGAAAGGTATACTATTATTATTATTACCATTACCGATTGGGGGTAATGCTCCAGTTGAGAGTGAATGCGATATGGGAGGCAGAGAAGCAGGGCTATTGCTATTGCTTTCCGTTAAACTACTTGACTTTGTATCAACTCCAATATTACCACCAGCACCAGCTATATCAAGTAAGTATTTTTTAGTCTTCCTGGGAGCATCAGCACAAGTGTTTCCTAAACCCTTAGCAACACATCGCTTGCATGGTCTAGAGTCATCGCAAGTGATATGAGCCTGACGACAATGGTTACATGCTCTTGAAGTTTTCTTAACAGCTCTTCGCCTTGTTTTCTTAACCTTCTCTCCTCCATTTGCGTTTGTCTGATCAGGCAGGTTCTGCGGACTTTTATCTCCTTGATTACCAGGTAACGCCGTCTCTTTGCTTTCTGTCTTCAAGTCAACTTTACCATTGCCATTGTTATCAGAGGGAGCATCAGAAACAGGCCAGTTCTTCACTGAAGTTCCGGCAGCCATCATGACTCTATAAACACTCCTCTTGGATAAATTTGTCTTTAGTAATCTGGATCAAGTGATTATTGAAATATTTTTATTGTTTGTGTTTAGCTTGATTTAAACTACTTCTTTTTGATCTTTATCATTCGGAATATCTCCAGGTTGAGGTCTCCACTCTGCAGACAGCTGTATTTCCACCAGTTCTGTGGCTCACACAATTACACTAGTGCCTTGTTATGTTCTAAAGCCCAGTAACTTACCAGTCTACGACACTAATAACAGGACTAGTAGTTTCTTGTATGCATAGACATCTATCTTACTAGTCCGTCTTAGCTATATACTGATGTCCGGAAGTTTATGATTTTGGCTCGCTTTTTACCTTCTGGGAAAACTTTTGTCAAAGAGGGTCTGGGCATGGTGAGAGTGTCTATTGAAGACAGCCAGCTGGAGTATAGACAATTAAAAAAGAGTATAGACGCCACTGAAATTCAGAATATTCTACCTGCACCAAATAAAATGTCTGATATCACCGCTTTAATGCAACAGTTGACCCTTAAGGACGTTTCTTCTCTCGATGCCAAATTGTCCACCGAGGAACTTGCCTTAAAATCCCAATGGGAGACAATCGCATCAACTTCAGAGAGATTAGAAGCAAGCTTAACAGAATTAAACGAATCTTTGAAGTCGAAGACTTTTATTGTTGGTAATTCTGCTTCTTCTGCCGATGTTGCCGTTTTTCAAAAAGTTTTTCCTTTGGCTTTCAAATGGGAATCATCCGATGACTTATCCAAATTTAGACATATTATCAGATGGATTGATTTAATTCAATCTACTTTACTAGCTGACTCAGTCCCAACAGAATCTAGACTAAAGGTCGATTACGATGCCCAGGTACCAAGAGAAATTAAAGAGAAGCCAAAGAAGAAGGATGCTGCTCCAGCCGCTACTGAATCAAAGAAAGATAAAGCAGCTACGACTTCAACAACTGAAGCATCAGCTGCTGCTGCACCAAAAGGTGGTAAACCAGATGCTGAGGCAATGGCAAAGGCCAAAGCTGCCAAAGAAGCCAAAAAGGCAGCTAAAGCCAAGGCTAACAAAGAAGCCAATGACGCAGCTCAAGCTGCTGCTAATGCTCCACCATCTCCAGCTATGATTGATTTCAGAGTTGGTTTCATTGAGAAGGCAATCAAGCATCCAGACGCTGATTCATTATACGTTTCTACTATTCACATGGGTGACGAAGAAGGCCCACGTACTGTTTGTTCAGGCCTAGTGAAATACTTCCCATTAGAAGCCATGCAAGAACGTTATGTTATTGTAATTGCCAATTTGAAACCAGTGAATATGAGAGGTATTAAATCCTCAGCTATGGTTCTTTGTGCTTCCGATGAAAACACAGTTGAATTTGTCAACCCACCAGCAGGCTCCAAACCTGGTGACAAGATCTTCTTCGAAGGTTATGACGGTACCCCAGAAAAAGTGTTGAATCCAAAAAAGAAGATTTGGGAAGCTTGTCAACCAAACTTTTCCACTAATGAAAACTTTGAAGTCATTTACAAGCAAGAGGGCAAACCAGACGCCAAGTTAGTCAACAAGAAAGGTGAATTATGTAAGAACTCGACCCTTGTTGCCGCCAACGTCCGTTAATATCCTATCGAATAGCTACTTCTTATACATATATACAACTCAATAATAAACCAGTCTCCGTAATTTAAAGCTAAAAGTAAAATCAAAAAAAAAAAAAAAAGAACAAGTCCGAGCAAAAAAATAAGTTGCATTAGGTATGAAAGTAAGTAATCATTGCCACAAAGAAATGTTGCTTCTCTTTCTTTCATACCAAGTAACAGCAACTATAATATACTCGTCTAGACAGAACTAGAAATATATAGAATGAAGCTTGTAGGACAATCATTTGGTAAGAATAATAGTGGAACAGTATCTCTTATACCGGTAGACAAAGAAGATCTTTGGACTATTTACAATCTTTTGGCGAAAAATGATGAGATAACGTTAAAGACAGATAGAAATATCAAGAAGACGCCACAATCCAAGCCAGTACGTAAGACTTTGGTACTAAAGCTGCGTATTGAAACAGTAGATTTTACACCTTCTGACGAGATCATTAGGGTTAAAGGACGTACAGTGGACGAAAATGATGATGTTCCAATGGGGTCGTACCATACGGCTGAGGTTCAGTTTAATCAAAAATTGACGATTTATAAAGATGAGTGGGATGAGATAGCACTAGAGATGATCACCAAAGCTTGTTCTATAGAGGAGAAAGCTGAAGTTGGTGCCGTTGTGTTAGAAGAAGGAGTAGCTCACATTTGTTTGTTGACTGATAATATGACTGTGATAGTATCCAAGATAGAGAAATCGATACCTAAGAAAAGGAGAGGGGATTCATCTGCCCATGAAAAGGCATTGACTAAATTTATTGAGACCACAGCCAATTCTACCATAAGTCATTTGAATTATGAGAAGTTAAAGGCAATTCTGTTGGTATCACCAGGATCAGTAGCTAAGCAATTATACGATAAGATTTTCCAGATTGCAGTTGTAGAGAACAAGAAAGATTTACTGGTGACAAATAAGTCCAAATTTTTTACTGCGCACTGCTCAACGGGGTATTTGCAAGGACTTGAAGAAGCGTTGAAGACACCTGAATTAATGAAAAGATTGAGCGATACTAAATTCCAACAAAATATTAATGCATTTGATGAGTTCACCAAGCTTTTGAATGAAGATGAGGGCAAAGCATGGTATGGTGAGCAAGAAGTAACCAAGGCGATAGAGATAGGCGGAGCAGTGAAAACATTGTTAATAACAGATCAGTTATTTAAGAGTGATGATATCAATAAGAGGAAGTTTTTCATTGGATTAACTGATAAAGTCAAAGAATTTGGAGGTGAAGTTATGATTTTTTCAAGTTTACATGATTCAGGAGAACAATTAAATCAACTGACTGGTATTGCATGTATTTTGAACTATCCTATTCCGGACCTAGATGAATCTGAATCTGAGTCTGAATCAGAAGGTGACGGTGACGATGAAAAATAAGCAGATGAATAAATTTTAGTGAAAACATACTATATATATATTTATACATATATTATACCTAGATCTATAGACAAAGTGAGACTTGATTCAATACAATATACTATTCTTTAGAAGTAGCAGAGTTATAATTTAACCGTTGATCAATAGGCATAGGCTGTATATCAAAATATTTTGACAAATACCACACATCAACCCCTTTAACGAATTGAAGTGCATCTTCAGCTAATCCTAAAAATATACCGAATAATCCTCCTCTTCTTATAAAATCTCTAGCTTGAATTTTTTTCATATTATGTGTTGAAGCATAAAGAAATCCAGTTAAAGAAGTAGCCATCATTGTATTACCAAAATCAATTTGTCCTCTAATTGTATCCAAAGCGGCTTCAATCCCAAATATTAACCCTATAAATAAAGCCGATTTACCACCGTTAATAAATCCGATTCGTATTCCATCTTTTATACAATGATAAGATTTACGTCGATGGTATTGGAACCAACCAGCTTTTGTCCGTGGTAATCGATGTGAGTTATGTGCAAGAAACTTATAACCTGCTTCTTTAAAACCTATCATAGAAGTAGGCATGAAAACAGCTGCGAATGTTGTAACTGTTATTACCATTATGCGGGGAAATGGTGGCATGCTCAATCTCTCTTTACGTGAGTCTATCATGACCTGAGATAGTGTTCCTGCCGCCAATGGCTCATTTTCAGTTGACTGGCTCATTGAGTCAACCATTATATCTGAATACTGTATTATATAAATACTTATTAGGAAATTATATAGAAAGGAAAAAGTCACCAAATACTTTTTATAGTAAAGACGTAGAAATCGGGCAACTGCTAATACATTTGATTTTTCGTTATCTCGTTTTGTATACATATCAGAATAGCAAGATGCATGATTTAATTACATCAATTGTGTTGTTTTTACCTTTATTTCACAGAGGACATAGTGAATACTGGAAGGCTACTATATCATAGATTTGATCATCAAATGGATAGCGACACAGCTCCACCACATTCTTCAATGCCATTGCTAGATAGATCTGAATTGGCCTCAATGGGTCCTCGTAAGTCACACTGGTCTTTGTCTTTGCTTATAGCTGTATCAGTTGCATGTTTATCATCAATACAGTATGGGTATCATATGTCTGAGCTCAATGCTCCAGAATCAGTGATGTCATGTTCAGTTTCTGTTCCTGGTCCAGAGGGATACTTAGGAAATGACAATTTAGTTCCCTGTATACCTATGACTTCAAGTCAAATTGGAATGATTACGTCTATATTTAGTATTGGAGGATTAATAGCATCTAGTTTTGCCGGGTCATTAAGTGATCAATACGGTAGGAAAAACATGTTTATCCTGAATGGAATGATATTTACAATTGGATCATTTATTGAGTATTACTCCAATACATATAAATCTATGTTAATTGGAAGATTTATTTCAGGTATGGGAGCTGGGAGCGGATTAGTTATTGTTCCCATATATATTAATGAAATTAGTCCTGTGGAATTAAGAGGGTTATTAGGTAGTATGAATCAAGTATGTGTTAATTTTGGGATATTATTAACACAATTATTAGCTATTAGGTGGGCAAATGATGTACAATGGCGATTATTATTGGGTACAGGAGGAGTAATTGGATTAATGAATTTAGTTGGATGTATTTTGATTTATGAATCACCCAAGTGGTTAATTATTAATGACAAACAAGATGAAAAGGGGAGATTAGTATTAAATAAGTTAAGAAATGGTGATTTTAGTAGATGTGAAGAAGAGATAAGTAAATGGAAAGATGAGATTAGATTGAGTACATCATTTGATGCGCATGGTAGTAGTGGTGGTGGTATTACAATGAAAGAATATTTACTAAATCCAATATATTATAATTCCAAAGTGATTTCAAGTATTATAATGTTGGGGCAACAAATGTGTGGTATCAATTCTATTATATTCTATGGAGTTAAAGTATTGGTGGAGATTTTCCCCAAGCAAGCCGTATTAATCAATTGTCTTATAAGTTTAGGCAATATGTTGATTACATTTATTTCATCATTATTTTTAGATAAAGTGGGTAGGAAACCCATGTTGGAAGTATCTGTAATAATGATGGGACTAGCATCTGTATTAATGGGGATAGGTATAATCAATAAACTATCGATTATATCAGCATTAAGTACATTCATATATGTTGGATCATTTGCTATAGGATGTGGACCAATACCTTTTTTATTGATTAGTGAAGTTAGTCAATTAGAAGTTAAAGGATTAGCACAAAGTTGGGGAACAAATTGTAATTTGATTGCTACATTCATCATAGGTTATTTGTTCCCCATTGTGAACTCATTAATTGGAGGATACGTTTACTTCATATTTGCTATGGTTAGTGTTGTATTTGTTATATTTATTATAAGATTTGTGCCAGAGACTAAGGGAAAGCACTCTTATCAGCAAGTGTGGGCTGTGTAGGGCTGTGCCATATGAGGGCCTTCAGATAGCCAGAGCTGGGTTCAAAGTAGGTTGGAAGTAAATAGATCTGTAGTTAATTTAAGTGAGACTATCGACGCAATTAAAAGGAGTGTTCTTTTCATCTGCACTGAACACCGCACACCACACAAAGTGTACAGCAGTCACTTGGGTAGAGAACGATAGTTATAGAGACACCTCACACCTTAATTGATGTATTTTTCATTCTGCCATTTCCTGTTATACTACCGTAACGTGTCAATAAGGAGTCTGCCCGCGATAAACCGTGTGAGCAGCGCATAGTGTAAGAACCAGCCAGAGTGAGTGCCCGTCTTAACTAAGACAGCAGCAGAAGCGTCTAAGACTCAGTGAGTAAGTCACTGAGGTGAGGAAAATTAACTATGGGAGAGAAAATTCACTCTGGCTCTCTTTGCTTCACTGAGCACCACCACACACAGCTAGTTACTCAATATTTTATTTTATTTTACTTCACTTCATATATTTAAACTTGTCTAGTTATTATACACTATTCTAGTCTGATACTTATAGTCAAGTAGTTAACTCATCATCTTATAAAATGCCTACCAGATTAACTAAAACTAGAAAACACAGAGGTCACGTTTCAGGTATGTGATTTACTCCTAAAAAACTCTTCCTATTCATTCTATTCCATTTCTATTGATCAATATACCATTATTATCACTGTATCATTATATCACTATATCACTATATTACTATATTTATATCATTATATCACAATATGTTATTGAACCAATCATCAAATTGCTTGTAAGAAAAAATGGCTGATTTTCAAAGGGAACAGTATTTCATTTACAAGCCCTTGAACAAAGAAAGAATCACATTGAAAAAAAAAGTTTACTGAATTAAAGAGAACAACGACGAAGTATAATTTGAAATCACCATTAATTGATTACTTTCTAGTAGTTTACATTTGCATAATATAACAGAAAAAAACTTATTTCAAGTTATTTCAAACAAATGAATAAAAGAAGTTTTCAGGGACTACATGATGTAGATAATTGCATTACAATACATAGAACTGAATAATTGATACAATGATATTTATGTGGTTATTGATATACAATCGAATGTGAAAATGATACTTCAAAATGTCAAATAGCAAAATACTAACTTAATTCTCTCTTTTTTATTTTTATTATAGCCGGTAACGGTCGTGTTGGTAAACACAGAAAGCATCCTGGTGGTAGAGGTATGGCCGGTGGTCAACATCATCACAGAACTAACTTAGATAAATACCATCCAGGTTATTTCGGTAAAGTTGGTATGAGATACTTCCACAAACAACAAGGTCACTTCTGGAAACCAGTCATTAACTTAGATAAATTATGGTCTTTAGTTGAAGACAAAGATGAAAAATTAAAGTCATCTTCAACTGATGCTGCTATTGTTATTGATACTTTAGCTTCAGGTTACGGTAAAGTTTTAGGTAAAGGTAGATTACCTGAAGTCCCAGTTATTGTTAAAGCTAGATATGTTTCTAAATTAGCTGAAGAAAAAATTAGAGCTGCTGGTGGTGTTGTTGAATTAATTGCTTAAATTAACTTGAATTACTTTTAATATCACATATCCCCCTTACAACCTATATATTTGTTTCATAATAATAATAAAACCAACTTCTACGTTTAATTACTTATCCCCCCAAACTAGCATATTTCGTAGTATAGTACTTAAAAAAGATTGAAAATTTTGTTAAAAAACCAAAAACCTTTTTAATCGACGCGTCTATTCTATACAGTTTTAACTTCATCATAGATAGACACCGTTGATTTCTTTCCATATTAACTGCTGGGAGCCATGATCAGATTGAACAACGGGGAGGAGAAGCTAGCAACTAATCTCATGTTATTCAAAGAGTTGAGTTGAAAATAGACTTATTTGTGGTGTTGACCGATTTTAGGAAGATTAATTACTAAAAAAAAATTCAATAAAATGAATAATAGAAATGAAAGCAGTAATAACTCACGAGGGTTTTATAACCGAGGCAAGAAAACCAAGGTAGAGGGAGAGATATGGAAACAGGAAAGCAAATATTGCTTTTAAGGTAGTTTAATTTGTATAACTCAATTGTTTTGTTTGAGTTTTTTTTGGTAGAAGGGACAACTTTTTCAAGTATGTTTCAAGTATGTTTCAAGTATTTTTTGAAAAAATTGACATGTATCATACATTCACCCAATTAGGAAATTTGAAAACCCACTGATGTTTACATTTAGCCAAATCGAGCAGAATTGCAAAGAGGAAAAGCTAAAGAGAATAAAAATTGTTTGTTCTCTTGGAGCTGACTTACTGCTTATCCGACTAACTAACCACCTAACTAATGAACCCAATAATCAACTAAATACTTTGGCAAACTCATTAGTGAGCAGATTACCTGGTTATTTTAGTCGGAACTGGTTTTTAAAGAACCTATACTACAATTAGACTACATATGCTTAGAAGCTTGTCGAGAATACAAACCCACAATTACAGCACCCTTATCTCCAAATCAGCATCAATCTCTAAACCATATACCGCAACGATTACTTCAAATATACCCAAACCCATAAACACACCAATCAAGAAATCGACAAAAAAGTTTAAAAAAATGACAACTGAAGAATGGAACCCAGAATCAGCTGTTCCTCAAGAAGTCAAAGATATCCTTTCATCTACTAGATCAACTAAAAATTATCATTACATCAATGCATTCTATCGTATATTGACATTATTGAAAACACAAGAACGTACTGGCTGGATAATGGAAGGAATTCCCAAGCCTGAGAGTATAGCTGATCATATGTATCGTATGAGTTTAATAGCCATGTCTATTAATACTGAGTCATTTGGATCCGATGTCACTATTGATCAATCTAAATGTGTTAAAATTGCTTTGATTCATGATATTGCTGAATCTTTAGTTGGTGATATCGTTCCTCATGATGTTAAAATTGATAAGTTTGAAAAGAACAAAAGAGAATATGAATCCATTTTATATTTACAACGTATCATAGAAAAGTATAATCCAAAATTTGCAGTAGAAATACTTGATTTATGGTTAGATTATGAGAATCAAAGAAATCTTGAAGCAAAGATAGTCAAAGATATAGATAAGTTTGAATTATTAATACAAACTTTTGAATATGAAAAAGTTTGCAAAGGAACTAAGAAACTTGATGATTTTTTTGAATCTAGAAAATTAATTAAAACTTTTGAAATTCAACAATTGGCTGATGATTTAATTTCTGATAGAAACGAATTTTGGGCTTCTATTAATGACAAGAAATAATAATTTTTCCTGAAAATATTTCTTTTAATCATATTTATTATATTTATATATACATATTTATTCATTTCTTTTTAATTCCCTTAATAATTATACCTGATTTTATTCTGAAGAAACTATTATAATACCGTCGCATATATGAATATGTATTATCATGTACTTGAATAAAATCTAGTCAGCATACTCCAAGAATTATCAAACCCAAACAAGAAAGGCGTAAGGGTATGTCTCAAAATCAACATAAGAAACCCAAGTACAAATTGTCCTGTTAACAACACAAGACATAATTTATCCTCACGCAATGGACCAGTCCATACTAATGTCAAATTAATTAATGTTAAATTTGATGATTTCAAAATCTTACCTGTCTTTGGATCTTTTATAAGCTTAATCAAACATAGTTTCTCAAGAACTAGCAATATTTGAGTTAAAAAGGGTGATAAAGGCTTGACATCTTTCTCAGTGTAATCAGTGTAAGAATTATACAATAATCCGTCTTCTTCGTTAAATTTTGGCATTCTATGTCTAGGACAATAAATGATTCCAAATAATTGTGGCGCAGAGTAAATAAAGTTAATTATTTGAGGGATGAAAAACAACATTAAAGTCTTTGCAAAATGACCTGAAATACCAACGACGGCAAACACCATCCCACTAAAATAACAAAACGTGTCACCGACAAAAACACGAGCAGGAAACCAATTGTACTTCAATAGGGCCAATGAAACACCCAAAAATGGGATTAACATACATGATGAAAATAAATGGATTGAGTATGCTGGGCTTCCTACATTCCCTAAAAACATATAAAATAAATCATTCATAACTAGTAATACACCGATAACTATAGTTTGCCCTACTTCTAACCCATTCACACCGGCTAAAATATTCACAGAGTTGGGACAAAATATAGCCACTGAACCCATATAAACGTAGTAAAATCCTTTTAAATCAATTGAAGTTTGATCTGAGTTGATATTGAAAAAATCTTTCACAAAATTAGGTATGAGTATTGAAGTCACGCCAAAATCAACGTAATATACAATCAGTAACGGTATAGATGCAATAGCAGGTAAAAAGAATTTATGTCTCCATCTAATATCAAATAAATCATCCATTAATCCTAATAAAATTACACTTTCAAGACTCAACAAGCAACTCAAAAAAGATGATAACTTATTATGTGGAAAATGATGGCTATCGCCAACGGCACCCAAATCTTCATAAACTTCGACGTCTTCCAAAGGTAATTTAAACCCAAACCCATCATTATTCTCATCCTTAACCAAATATTTCAAGAACATAAAAGGAATGAAGAAAAACATGATGAACATATAAGTGATTCCAGGAATCACACCCATACTTTCAGGAATAACAGGCCTTCCAATCTTTGACAGATCCTTACCAAACATTCCACGCTTGATGAATGCTGGCCCAACTTTCGGTATCAAATATGAAGTTATATGATATCCAAAAATAGAAAACCCGATGGCTGATTGAATAGGTTGACCAGTTGCATTCTGCAAAATTAACGCCGTAGCACCGGACAGACTAGCTAGAGTAATCAACCTGCTCATGATTATAGTTGACCACAACTCAATTGAAAGCCTAAGCGTCACAAAATATCTCTCCGGAAAGAAGTCAGTTCAAAAGAGGTGAAATATTTATAAATCCGTTCACAGAGATCTTTCCACGTTTCTAAGTAAGTGGCTTATCTCCACATCGACGCGTCGAAGTTAAACTACGTATTTTTCACTTTTTTGTCATAAACTATTACTATTGCATATGTACGATTATGGTAATGATTTCTACAAGAACACAAAGTGGGAGCTGGATAGTAAACAAGCAGATTAAACCGTATTGGATATTGAAATAAGTATTACCTTTGGTAGAGAGGAGTGAATATGGAGTATCAGACGGGGAATCCAAACGAGGGCTCTACAAAAGACATCAACATCCCTATTGTTGCCTTCCCACCATTCAAACTGCGATCATCATTGATTGACAAAGATCCTGTAATTTTCGTACATGTTTTGGAATACTACATTGACTTGTTTAGAAAATTGATAGAGATCACAAATAGGAGGCAGAAGCTTGAGTATAAACTTAGTGTTAAATCCAATCAGCAATTGACTACATTTATGAGAGGTTACCTCTTTGAAGTGAGTGAAGAGGCAACCAAGATTTTTTCATTAGGTGCAATTAACCCTGATATAGTAGCTAACCAGAAACTGCTGAAGATCGTGGTGTTCCAATTCATTAAGTCTTATAACCTTGCAAATTTGAAACTCACTGGTGAATCGGTGTGGAATTTCGCAAAAATTTATGTAAGACTAGCATATGAAAACCAATCTTTAAACCAATCGCTAATTAACATATCAATAGTACGAAATTTGATCAAGGGCACGATTAAATCAAAACTAACCTCAAAATCAGATGACTTATCAATGATCAAAATGATTCATGATCACTTGAACACGCTGATTAGTTCTACCAAGTTTAACAGATCGGATTTGGAGACTTTATCCATGCTTTTAGGTCAGAAGATGAAGCAAAATATCGGCTCCACAATCAGCAACAACAATAACAAGGCAAACAAAAGGAGTTTCATTAATAAGAACAACAAAAAAGGTAATAATAGTAACAACAGCTCACAAGGGTCTGATTTCGCCGAAGATTTTGTCAATTCATACTGGATTGATCTTCTTGAAAAATTATATAACGATGGAAAGAGTCTTCATTCCAAGGCTTCTTCTGAAGTCATGCTCATATCCCTCATCAGCCTTCCGACTTTGAAAATTGCAAAGCTATTATCTTCAGGATTGCAAATCCATAACAAAACCACTCTTATCAAATTACATCCTTTAATAGCAAAGATAATTCTTTCAAAAAAGTTTTCCGATGTGAACCCAGACTTGAATGATAAAATCCAGTTTTTGAACAAGTCGCATAAAAGCATTCAAAATAATGGTTTTGTCACAGAGACAAAATTTGATGATCATAAGATTGCAACGATTAGTGACTTGTTTCCACAGTTAACAACGGGACAAATTAAACATCTTTTATCTCAGCATGCGAATAATGTGGACACGATTACAAACATGTTACTTGAGTCTCCTGACTTGATAGAAACGATACCAGAGTACACACCAAAGGAGATAACAACCAAAAAGCTGGTACCTGCTACTTCAGGTACAATCACACCAGTAAAATCCAAACAGGCACATGAGAGGTCATTTTACGCTGGCAGTGAACTCGACTTTTCAAAATTGTCATTTGGTAAGACGGATACTAAAGCAAAATTCGATGACAATAAAGTTGATGATAATGTGGCTACTGAGTTGAAGAACTGGAATTTGACTAGAGCATTACAGATCCTTAATCCTGAAGATGAAGATGAACCTGATGATACCTATGCCGATCAGGAGAGAATGACTGGTTCTGCCACTGAGCCTGCTTTGAGTCGTAAACAACGCCGCCAGCAGAAGAAAGTAGTAGATATGTCTGCTGCCAAATCATCTTCTAGACTAAATGGCGACAATGACAGTGAAGGCCATTTAGACATGGCTGAGCTTGAGGATGAAGGTGAAGGAAGAGATGATTTCGACGAGGCTGAAGCTGAGGAAGATAATGCTAAAAAAGAAGAATCATTAAAAGCCACTGAAAACATGTTGTTTGGCATCTATATGAAACGTCCTGATCACTTGAAGCGTGAATTCAGAAATACACAGGCTAGAAAGGAACTTAAGGAGAAGACCAAGTGGTCTGATGAACAACTGGAAGGATGGGCTAAAATGGTTGAAAAACATCCTAGAATTTTACAAGCTATGGAAGATAGGTTCTTAGCTGAGTTTGATGGTCCTTTAAACGAGCCAGGATATAAGAAGGGAGACGAGAAGAAGTACAAAAAGAAACCAGCACAGAGTAATTCAAATGTCTCTTCAGCCGAAGCCAATAAGAGACAGCAAGCTAGGAACAACAAGAACAAGTCTAGTCGTGCCAATCATAATAGAAAGAAAGGCCATGATAAGAAAATGGCCTTGTAAACTACAAAATAGTAACGAATTTATAATATTGACCGCTTTTCTAATTTAGAGGATTAACTATATATAAGAAATTTAATGATACATGCAGAAACAAAGAAAACTAAATTAAAACTAAGTTCTTCTCTTCTTTCTCTTTTCAGCCAGTCTATCGGCAATTCTCTGGGCTATTTCGTTTTTAGTATCAAGCTTAGCCCACATTTCTTCTTCATCGCTGCTTTCACTATCACTCTCATCCTCAGCTTCATCTTCGTCTTTACCTTGGTCTTTACTAGCTTTGAGATCGTCCAATGAACGCTTCTTGCTTTTCTCAGTTTCAATCTCTGGGTCATCTTCAAGGATAACAACATCGCTAATTTGTGTTCCAATGTACACTTTAGCTAAGATCTGCCTGGTATCAACATCAAACACTCTAGTGTAACGATCTAACCCACCGGTGATTAACAGCTTGTTTTTGAAGAGACTAATGGCCTGAACAGACCCTACAGCACCAGAAAACTTGCCCAATAATCTACCTGTATCTGTATCAAATTTAGCAGTGGTAGTATGTGTATCAGAGCAGATAATTTGAGAGGCACTGCATTGCGCTAGAGTTATTAGTGGCTTTTCAGATAATTTAAAATTCAAAACTGGTTTTCTGGATTTGTTGGAAAGGTAACGACGTACTTCACCGTATCTTGTAACCGTTATAATATTATATGCTTCATCTTTTGTGCCTTGCTGTACCGTCTCTATAAAATTGATATTGGTAATCCATATTGGTTGACGTAAGTCAAGTTTATTATTAGACACATTTTTAGCTTTGAATAAATACTTAATTTCAAACTTCGTAGTTGATTTAGTTTTAGTCTTGAATAATTGAAATACTTTTAAATCATTTTCTTTACCACCATATGCAAAATAATCCTTAGTTCCGTGGTCACAAGTAAAAGCACTTACTGGACCTGTAAGTTTCACTATCTCTGGCTTGGCCTCAAGATTTTCGGGGTCAATTATGGCAATCTTACCTTCTTCAGTACAAGAATAAATCATTCCATCAGCCTGATTGAGAAATAGAGCTACAAAACTATCAGTGATAGTCTCCGCAAGCCCGCCTTTATCAGTAATCAACTCATAGCTTTGATAATCATAGAATTGAATATGGCCACCTAAGCGAGCTGTTACCACGTATTTGTCTTTATATACAATGAACTTCTGTATTTGAGTGAGTCTTGTTCCTTCACAATGATTCACAATTGATTCAGGTTGAGGGGCTGCTTGTTTGGATGTGTCAGTTCCCCTGACGCATGTTATTTCCTTCAAGCACCCAGAATCGTTTGCCGTTACCAGTAGCTTCATCTATGTATCCAAGTTTAATCGTAAGTACTAAAGTTTCTTTATATTATTCCGCTCAAAGACAGTCAAAAGCTCATCTTTTTTGATAAATTACAAACAAAGAAAATTTCAATTATAAAAAATATTTTTTATGCACGTGACCAGATTGAAATCTCAATCAGATATTTTTTCGAATGTAAACAAAGCGAATTATTAAAGATCATATATGTCTAGAGAGAGAGATAATGCAAGCAAGACAAGATAAGATAAGGCTACGAAGGGATAGAAGTGGATTGGGATTAGGAAGTGACCACCATGCAAGGAAGTACGAGCCCAGATATGGGCCACTCGAGAAAAAGAAGGTCGACAATCTTCTCCTTTGATGAGCCCGAGACACCACTTGCATCAAAGGGAAAACAAAGGCATGGAACAACACATCAAAAAAAAAAGCTCACTACCTCAAAGGATACACCATCTAGGAAATCAAAGACAAAGTCAACACGAAAAACTCAAAAGGATGACCACGATGATGAGGAAGATGCTGAGTTGATCGAATTGGACGACGAAGGGCTTCCTATTCCACCTATTTACAAAAAATCTAAACAGCAGCAAGAGCAGCAACAAGTCCTGAGTGAGAGTGAGAGTATGAGTAATCCGCCTCAGCAGCGAGATATAGCCGAAGGAGAAGTAGTATCAAATTTAGTGTCGCCTTCAAACGAGCCAGTAATTGATGACTCTGTGCGCTATGTGCGGTTTGACACACTGAAGAAGGTGTTGAATAAATCACTTGATGAATCAACTAAAACTCTATCACTCGAAAAAGTGAAGCAGTGTTATCCTGCCTTAGCCAAGGATGAAGAAGGTGTGAATGCATTGAATATGGCAAGATTGCAGTTGCTTGAATTTTGGGAAAATACTTGCATGAATGAATTTGAGAGTATTTTTGCAGAACGTGATCTTGAGAGAAAATTGAACGAATTAGACGAGATGATTCACGAAGCTAGAATACGAAGAATCAAGAATGAAACACGGGGACCAGATCAGCCCTTTTTTATTGAGCGCGTCAAGCCTGATGAACTTGTAAGTAATAAGACGATTGAGACCAAAAGAGAGACGAATGAGAGTTTATTGCAGAAACTAAATTTGATAAAACAAGAAAATATAAAACTCATGGATGAGTTTAATACGATATCTACTTCCTCTTCGGCAGCATTGACAAAAATGAATGACAACTTACACTTCTTGCAACGATACTTAAACGTAGAAGCCATTGAAAACTCTATACCAGAGGAAAAGTTTGATAATTTGGTAAAGTACGTAACGGATAACTACATTCATGAAATTTAATGTCGATACAGTATGTGTATATTTATATTTAATGTATAGTACAACTATGTATATTAGCTAAAGAATAAATCGCTTGATTAAAACAATATTTATTCAATTAAAGATCTTAGTCTGTAATTTTTGCTCTTCAGCCGTAATCACAGACATACATTGGAAGTGATTACTATATGAAGCCTTCCATAACCTGACTTTTCCATCATCTCCAGCAGAACTGAGAATGGTACCTGTTAAGTTCCAACTCACTTTCCATACTTCACCTTTATGATCATTGTTTTTAGATAAGAGCTCTATCTTCAATTTCGACAAGGGTTTACTTTTACTATTATCGTCACCTTCTTCGTCTGTCTGTAGTTGTTGCTGGTGTGTGTTCAATCTGTTGTATTCGTTGTTGGTACTGGCATTCGTACTAGCTTCAGAAGTGGGTAGTTCTTCGGTCAGCTTGAAAATACGAACCAATCCATCTTTGCAACCTGTAGCAATAAGATGATATGATCTACCCATTGAAGGAGCCCATGATACAGATCTTATTAACCCATCATGCTCAGGTAAAATTGACCCCAGGACATATTTATCGTTCTGATCTTTCAAGTATATAAATGCTTGATCTAATGCACTAACTAATAGCTTTTCCCCTGAAAATCGTGAAGGACACCAAGTTAAAGAAAAATCACTTTGTAAATGTGCAACTGCAGGACTGCTCAGTACCGGTATCTCAGCTATTAATGTCCAATGTCTTAAATCTGAAGGTTCTATAGCATCGTAAATTCTCAAGAGTCCGTCACTACCTATCGTTCCTAGACGCAGCCCAAGATAACTTGGCGCAAATGCAACATCATACAATGGCCCATGGGAATCAGCTATAGTTGCTAGTCTTTTCCAACGACGTCCCGAGCCTAATTGTTCATCAAAATTCTCCTCCCAGATCTTAACAGTTCGATCATATGAAATAGATACTAGAATATGCCCAAATTCCGGAGAAGCATAAGCAACTTTCAAAATAGACGAGTCATGTGCCTTCCAAGAGTCATTGAGCGTCCAAGAAGAAGTTACCGGGTCCAAGTCAAATACTTTGATATGTTGATCGGATGAACATGTCACTAGCTGACGGCCATAGAAATCGTATTCTATGTCGTGAATTAAATCATCGTGTCCGGTAGGAAATGGTTTCACTTGATCTTTCAACATCTTATTGGGTTAATAGCACGCTATATGTAATTAGATTTTAACAGAATTGGCCACAACAATGTATGGGCCTGTTCTCTCCTGTCTGAAACTACCGTGCCTTATCGACATAATAAAAACCTACCAACCCTCTTTCCCTTTATTTCCTCCTGTTCGATTTTCACCAAAATACAAGGCTGTGCAATATATGTTATTGCTACTTTTTTGGAGTTGTTCAACTACTTCCACTACTTAATACTAAAAATAATAATGGTGAATAAGTTTGCTTCTCATGTATATATATATATATGTAAAATCAAAATAAAAGAAATACTCGACCTAGTTTGCCAATCAGACTAAGCATCGTGAACACCGGTTTAAGCACAACATCAATAGTAATGAACATTCTATACATTATACAACACAAGAATAAGTAACAACCCAATTCTCCGAGAACAACAATGCAATGCAATTGAATTGGTACGACGGAGTAAATTAAGTGAAAAAATTCAACAACCGGCTTAAAAAAAGGGATAATTAATAGCATAGACCTGAATGATGCTGTAAATGATTTAAGCAACTCTGTAATATTAGCTACTGTATATCCATCTTGAAACAAATTTTTGGACTTGGTTTCTTTTGAAACTTTATCCGAGTTTGAATGCAATTGATCTTTTTGTAGCGTACTATCACTTGTGGAAGAAGAAGATGAATTTGCAATTCTAAGATGGTCACGGGAACTCATCTCCCCAATATTTGAATCAAGTTCAACTATTCTTCTGGAGTTACCACTGGAGCCTAAGCTTTTGCCCAGCTTTTTAAATGCATTTCTGGGTTTGATACCATTGATATAATTATGATAATCTGGTAACAGCCTGGCTATTTTATAAGTCACGTTATCGGCAATAGACTCAGGGTCTATGAATGCACCATTTCCAGCTATTCTCCTACTTTCGTATTTAGTCAATTCGGATTGTTGTTTTGCTTTGAGCAACTCATCAAGCTTGCTCATTACTACTTTGTTATTATGTTTTCTCTGATCCCTCGAGTCATGAACAAAAACTTCTTTAGTTTTAATCTCTTCTTTTGCGTCTCCCCGGGTGATGGTCTTTTCAGTATGACGTTCATAACGCTGCATTGTTGAAGGACCCGCTTTGGCCATAGATTTTGATAGCTCAGTCATATCGAGCAAAGACTCAGCTGCATCTAACTTGCTAGAAGCTACTGTTCGATCACCATAACTTTTGTCTAAATTAAAACCTCGCAATACTTTTCTTTTAATCTTTGTTAATTTGCCTCTAGGTGTAGCATAATCTTCTTCATCAGCGTCATCAATGTCACTACTACTATCAGCTTCACTATACGTACTTCCACCAACTGAAATGGAAGGTTGATTGACATCTGACCTTTTTCTCTCTAGTGATTGCTTTAAGCTGGTCAATTCTCTCATTTGAGTTCCAAAGTCGTACTCACTATACAAATATTTATTATTGTTTAATCTTTGAATCAAATAGTCTACATCTTTCAATTGATCGTGAATATTCATTGTCATGTACTCTTTATTTATATCCTGCTGTAGTTTGGTTTTGAGTTCTGGTGAAACAGGAGTAATTGGTATTTCCTGTTTGTGACTTGCAATGTCGCTAGATGTCGAAGTAAGTCTGCGGTCCAATGTAGTGTTGATAGTTGGAGTTAAATCTGATTGTTGAGGCAAGTAAGTCGATTTCAGGGGGGTGCTTGGCATATTAATGTTTCTGCTATAAAGTTGGTCACCATTCTGGTAGTTTAAAGGATTAATATTTCTGTCCAATTTCCCATTTTGCAAAGTAATGTTCATTTTTGAATTTTTGGGTTGAGAAGCCATATGATAATCCGCTTCAGTCCAACCTGATTGATCACGATCAAGAACTGCTGCAGATGGCATAGCGTGCATCTCTGTCTTGTGCGGATTAATATCAACATGATCAACCTTTCTACGAAAAAGGTTTTTTGGAGCTGAAAGAATCCCTCCACGGGATGCGTCTTTTGAATCAAATAAGTGTTGTTCTGGTGCTGCTCCGTAATAATAATTTCCTTGGTTTCTGTTGCTTGGGTTATATTGTGTATTTTGAGTTGTATTTTGGTATTGACGTTGTGAGTCATTAATGAAAGGGGTTGGCCCACTTTGTCTTCTTTGCATAAGCTTATCGTAACTATAATCAGTTTGATAGTCGTGTATGGAATACTCCCTTCTCATACCACCCGGTACGTACTGTTGTTGTCTTTGTGGGTGCTGATGCTGTTGAAATTGGTACTGCTGCTGTTGGTGTCGCTGTTGAGGAATTTGATGTCCTTGATACTGTTGCTGGTGTGGTTGGTGGTAAGACGAGTGCTGGCCAGGATATTCTTTTACAGCAGGTATATGATAATACATCTCTTCTTCTTTTTCTTCTTCGTCTTCGTAATCGTAGTAGTAAACCCCTTCAGCTTCATCGAACCTGGTCTTGGGCTGTCTTGGAGTGATACCATCACCATTCTTACCAAACATTTGAGCTGGTGTAGGATTTACCATTCCATTTGGGTTGCCTGGTCTTATCCCAGAGAGGAGTGACGTGGATGATCTACTATGATTTAAAGGCATGTTATTGTAGTTTCCTACGCCTGAGGTATCTCGAACTGGCGTTTGTGATCTATTGATTGAGGCTATTCTCATTTTCGATATACTTGTCAGTGACAAATTGATACATAATGGTAAAAAGTGTCCTTCATCAAGCAAAAGTTCAGATCCAGATAGATCAAGTTGTTAAACAAAGTAGTACTGTAACAACTAAAATAAAAATAAATATAAGATGGCTGGATTATTTCAAAACCAAACAAGGCAGTGCGCGTCAATCAAATAATATGTATAGTGATTGGGATTAGAGAGTTTTTGGTCTTGCGAGGATATAAGCGAGATAAAACAACTATAGTAGTAATAAATGAACAAATTCAATAAATATATAATAATAGATATATAATAAATGTGTAGTTACAAATTTAAAAGGTAATAAAATGTAAGAGATATAAATAAAAAAAAGAAAAAGAACCAGTCCCCCATTGCCAAATAAAATGAAAAGATCATAAGAATAAAAAAAAACACGCAAAACTATCTATTAAGTATAAATAGTAGATTGATAAAATGTTGAAAGTTAGTCATTCAAAGCAATCAAGCTGAAGCTTCTACTTCTTTGACTTCCTTGATAATTTTGTTCAAAATGCTTTCTAATTTATCTTCAGCTGCGTGATAATTTAACTTTAAGCTTTCAATAATTCTTTCAGTTCTTTCGACGTCTGAATCATCTTTGGATTCTTCTTCGATGTTAGAAGAAGAAGATTCCCAGAAAGTAGTCAAATTCTTACCACCACCGTTAAAAATTAATAAGTTAGGGGTATCAGAAGAGATATCAGTTAAGATATCAGGAGTAGCAAAATCAATAATATTCTTCTTTAATTGAGCTGGAGAAATTGAAGCGGTTGAAAATAAAGACGATGATTCTGGTTGCAAAGATAAGAAGTAAGATAATAAACCACAGACATGAGGAGAAGCCATGGATGTACCTGATAAAGTAGCTGTAGCTGTATCAGAGCCAATGTAAGTCGATAAGATGTTTAAACCAGGAGCAAAAATATCAACACATTCACCATAATTAGAGAAATAAGCTCTATAATCAGATAAAGTGGAAGCACCGACAGTGACAGCATTTTCAGCAGCAGCTGGGGAATAGTTACAAGCATCAGCATTATCATTACCTGCGGCAACAGCAAAATGTAAACCAGCTTTAACGGCCGCATTCACAGCTAAATCTAAAGCAGGTGACTTACCACCACCTAAAGACATATTAGCAGCGGAACCTTTGAAACCCTTTTTGTTTTCTTTGACTGCAGCTAAATGAGCATTAGCAGCATATTCAACACCTTTAACAACATCAGACATAGTACCAGAACCGTTTGATTTCAATACTTTAACGGCAACAATGTTAGCATTTTTGGAAATACCATAATCTTTAGAACCGATTGTACCAGCACAATGGGTACCATGACCATTACCATCAACATCTTCATCATCTGTTGGAATAGTTTTACCCCATTTGGCTCTACCATCAAATTGCTCATGGGTAACTGACACACCAGTGTCAATGACATAAGCAGTGACACCTTCACCAGCGACGTCATCATAAACGTACTTGTTGAAGTTACCCAAATTTAAGGTTTCTCTATGTGAAATTCTAGATAAACCCCAAGGAGCACCAACTTGAGCAGTGGCTTCATTTGCAAAAACTCTAGAGTCCATTTCAACAAAAGCGACTTCATCCAAGTTTCTTAACAATTCGACAACTTCATGAGTGAAGTAACCTGTATAACCAGTGAAATGATCACCAATTGAGAAATCATGGACAATACCACCATTAGAAGAGGCACCAGCCATTGATTTAACTGCTGAGATGAACTCATGAGACTCATCTAAAGAACCGACGCTCTTAGCGTGAGCTTCTTGGACTTGTAACTGATGCATAGCAATCGCGTCCTTGGAGAGACCATTCTTCAAGACAACGATATAAGAGAATGGAATCAAGTTGGGCATAGCAGTAGTGGAGATAACAACTGGCTTACCAGCAGAAGAAGAAGAAGAAGAGGCTGGTGCAGCAGTCTCATTAACAATTTCCTTGACTTCCTTCTTGGAGTCCTGGACAGGAGCATCTGGAGCAATGTCAGCAATAACAGATTGGTCATTGACCAAAGCTTGAGTCATTGCAAAATCAGGAATAATTAAAGCCTTGACAGCAGACAAGGACAAAGAGCCAACAATGGCTAATGCAACGGAGGAAGATAACTTCATGATTGGTTAGTTAGTTAGCTAGTTAGCTTAAAAGGAATGGGGAATGGGGATGGGAGATAACGGGAGGGTGGGGAGAGGGAAGTGAGTAAATAAACAAATAAACAAATTAATAAGATAAATATATCCTGTATGGGTTAATCTAGTTGATGTATAGATTAACTGGTAGGAAGTATAAGTATCTAACTGATTGATTGATTGACAAAACACGAGATTAAAGAGGAGGCGAAGAGAAAGCAAAGGGTCAAAAGAGAAAGAGAATAGATAAAGCTGGGTGAGATAAGAACAGAACCAGCAGATAAGAGACGTCAGCCAAAAGGAGAATATTATTTTTGCCTTCCTGTCTCCTGCACAGATGGCTGGCTGGGGCTTTTCTTTTTCCGCTTGCTGTGGCTGTGGCTGTAGATGTAAATGTGGCAAGAGCTGTTGTGGCTGTGGCTGATAAAGTTGGGGTTTTTTATGTTGTCTATTTTGTTTTTGTGTTGTGGTGGTGCAAGGGTGGAAGATGGTGTCTTTTGTAGATAAGAGAAAGAGAGGCCTTTACAGTTTCCTAATTAGGAACAGCCGCTGTTTATCTCCCCCCATTGATTGATAGCACCAACTGGTTTTCTAATCTTCAGTAGCTATATAGCTATATATATATATATATATAACACTGTATGGGTACTCAGCTTTGTGGGTCAGTGTATCATTGTTTACTCCTATCACCGACTCAATCATTTGTACCAGATATCAAGCGACATGCTGCAAGAGCTAGTGGCAAATCACTCTCTGGAGATCATCCAATCTCTCTCAGTTATATCACTGACATATTTGGTTTATAACTATTTGGTGTATCCATTATACTTCCATCCACTTGCTTCAATCCCTGGTCCTAAAATTGCCGCCTTAACCAAATACTGGATATTATACATCAGCTGGTCTGAACAAAGGAACAATACAGTTCATCAACTGCATCTAAAATATGGCCCAATTATCAGAATTGGCCCAAATGAGATTGATATCTCGGATGCGGAGTATTTGAAAGACATATACATCAATAACTTTGACAAGACTTCATTTTATACTCAATTTACAAACTTTAACTCATTCAATACTTTTTCTACAATAAATAAACAAAAACATAGAGAAAGTAGAAAAATATCACATAAATTCTATTCTAAGTCAAACATTACCAGTGATTTAATTCAATCCAAAATAGAAAAAGTGCTTTCGGATTCCCTGGAAACATTAGATTTGTATAAAAATCAAACAATCAATGTCTTTATTTTTTTCCAAGAAATAGCAATGGATGGAATCAATAGTTTTACATTTGGTTCATCATCATTCCAATCTGTTCTATCTGATCCATTCGGTGAAGGTGAATCGATTATTAAATCATTCATGAAACAATCAAGCGCCTGGTTTTGGACTACTTCAATGCCTGAATGGTATCAATATGTTGTTGGAGATGATGTTAAAAAGGCATCTAAAAGAGCTACATCTTGGTTAAGGTCTCAATTTGAATCAACTTTATCTTCACCTATTAACAACAATTATGATGGAGAAATTAGAGAACCAGATACATTGGTTAATGTTTTGCTCAAAGGCGGAAAAACGGACATTGCAGCATTGTCTGAAATGTTTGATCATGTAGCGGCAGGTCATAATACTTCAGGGACAACATTGGCTTATTTATTTTATAGACTAGCATCAACACCTGAAGTTCAAGATAAGTTAATTGCTGAATTAAAACAATTTAACAACAACAAATATTTAAGCACAAACGATTACACCTGCTTAAAATATAGAGAAATTGAAGAATTACCCTATATGAACGCTGTATTAATGGAGACGTTCCGTCTACATGCCGCTATTCCGGGTCAAGAACCACGAGTAACACCAAAACAAGGGATGCAATGGCGTGGATCCAAAGAGACACCTCCAATTTTTATTCCTCAAGGCATCACGGTGACAATGCAACCATGGTCCTTACACCGTGACCCAAAAGTTTTCCCTAATCCAGAACAATTCAACGTTGACCGTTGGTTGATCGACTCATCTGCTCCAAATTCAGATTTTGAAATTCAAAGAATCAGAGAGATGAATCGTCAAATGATGCACTTTGGCTCAGGAACACGTATGTGCGTCGGGATGAACTTGGCTATATGTGAAATTAAACTCACCATTTGTAATATTCTATCCCGTTACCGAGTTCAATTAGTTGATGGATTGGATTACGATAAGATGATGCAAATGAGAGATATTTATACTACTGGACCTAGCTACGGTGTGGTGGATTTGAAGTTTGTGCCTTTAGTGCAGGAATAGACAGAATATTCAGTCCTTTACAATTTTACTCATATATTTATATTCATATATACTATTCAATTAAATTTAAAAGTTACTTCAAACATTCAGTTTGTTTTACTACTAGCGATTTAGTCGTGGGGGTTTCTCTATCTTCTTTTCTTATGAGATGATTTTTTTTTATTTTTTTTTTTTTATTTTTTTCATTTATTGAAAAGTATAATACATTCTACTACTTGATTGGGTTTAGTACCAAATAAACAACTATTATAGAACATGTCCGACAAATTGCCAGACATTTTAGCTGATGCTGTGTTAAAGGCCTCAGCACCTGTCCCAGATACATACGAGAAAGTAACAGGTGTAGACTATTCCAAACCCGAATCCAGAAATGCTAGAGCTAAGGATATAATCTCATCCATGAAAAACATGGGATTTCAAGCCAGTTCTCTTTCAAAAGCTTGTGAAATTATAGATGAGATGAGATCATGGAGAGGTAAACACGTTGATGAACTTGAGGAGCATGATAGAAAAGGTGAATTTGATGATAATGGCTATCAAAAAACTACTATTTTTATGGGTTATACATCTAATTTGATTTCATCGGGTGCTAGAGATACATTAAGATTTTTAGTTCAACATAAGAAGGTCAGTGCTATTGTTGCTTCCGCAGGTGGTATTGAAGAAGATATCATCAAGTGTTTGGCTCCTACTTACATGGGTGATTTTGCCTTACCTGGTAAACAATTAAGAGACGAAGGTATGAACCGTATTGGTAATTTAATTGTACCTAATGATAATTACTGTAAGTTTGAAGAATGGATGGTTCCTTTACTTGACACTATGTTAGAAGAACAAGAGGAATTCCTTGCAAAAAGAAAGACTGAAGCTTTAGATTCAGATGCGCCATTTTGGACCCCATCAAGATTTATTGACAGGTTAGGAAAAGAGATTAATGATGAGACATCAGTGTTATATTGGGCACACAAGAACCAAATCCCTATTTTCTGTCCTGCATTAACAGATGGATCAATTGGAGATATGTTGTTTTTCCATACTTTCAAAGCATCTCCAAAGCAATTAAGAATCGATATCGTGCAGGATATCAGAAGAATAAATTCAATGTCTATGGAAGCTTCAAGAGCAGGAATGATAATCTTAGGTGGTGGATTAATTAAACATCATATTTGTAATGCATGTTTAATGAGAAATGGAGCTGATTATGCCGTGTATATTAACACAGGTCAAGAATTTGACGGATCAGACGCAGGTGCAAGACCTGATGAAGCCGTTTCTTGGGGTAAAATTAAAGCTGATGCTAAATCAGTCAAAGTTTTTGCTGATGTAACATTGGTGCTACCATTAATTGTTGCTGCTACGTTTGCAAGCGAATAAATAATAGAATACTCTGTATATACATTAATGCCTTCGTTTTTTTTTTTAGAATAATAAATTGCAATGAATTGAGTCAATACTAAATAAATAATCGGCTGTAAGCCTATGTAATAAATAATAAATATATAAATAAAGAAGTAACTAAAGTGACCGTCACCGAGTTCTCTCTGTAACCGTGGGCTTCCATGAATCAAATTTAGGTCTAGCCGTGTTATAAGGGATGTATGCCCCTTTAGTATAAGTCAAGTTAATTGGTGTTGTATCAGGAGCAGGAAAATTAGGTTTATACTTCTCCTCAGCTTTTAACTGAGTAGGAGGGGTATCAGACCCATAAGCTAGCCAATAATGCCAACCGGGTTCAACATGGGAGAGATCCCAACGCCAAAAATCAGCATATTCGACCCATCTTGTCCTCATATGAATCTCATCGGGATCATGAGTTTCATAAAACTTATTACCAAAATTATCTTCTCCTATAAGAGTACCTGATTTTGTATCATTATGAGTTTGAATTTGACGACCTGACCTGCGCAGCCCGTTACGCCACACGTTCTTGAGCGTCCTAAGTAGTGATACAGACATTGCTTATCAGCTTTCCAGCTTCAGATATCCGGGAGTATCACCTTCCCTTCTTTGCTTAATACACAAGTAATTGGATAAAACATGTTTAAAAAAGTGGAGTAGATATAACGGAAACTCTTAGTAACGTCGATCGTCTATTTTATTTTTCGACGCGACTGCATATACTGCAGAGGGTAACGTGCTGTGGTCGTGCCTTTCATCAACTTTTAACATCTGACTCACACACTCTCATTTTTGTTACTGCGCGCTTGTCGTCTCATACTTAAGAAGATCTCAACCTAACAATTTCCTCGAGATGTCGACAAAAATTTTCAATTTTTCATAACCTTGATCTTTCCTTCCCCTTTTTTTCTATACCATAGAACTTCCTCTTCTCTTCCTTCCCTTTTTTTTTTCTATACAAGTAGAATTAATTCCTCAATTCAATTAACTTACTTTTAAACATTAACATGTCTTTAAGAACTGCTGCTGTCAGATTATCCAGAACCGCTGGTGCCCGTGTTGCTTCCGCTACCACCTCCAAGAGAGCTTTAAGTGCTTTAGCCACTGCTGCTACTCGTCCAACTTTAGCTGCCACTCAAAAGCCAATTGCTCAAGTTGGTTTCAGAGGTGTCAAGAACATCAACTTCGGTGGTGTTGATGAAGTTGTTCATGAACGTGCTGACTGGCCAAGAGAAAAATTACTTGAATACTTCAAGAATGATACCTTAGCTTTAATCGGTTACGGTTCTCAAGGTTACGGTCAAGGTTTAAACTTAAGAGATAACGGTTTAAACGTTATCATTGGTGTTAGAAAGAACGGTGCTTCATGGAAAGCCGCCATTGAAGACGGTTGGGTTCCAGGTGAGAACTTATTCGATGTCAATGAAGCCATTACCAAAGGTACTATTGTTATGAACTTATTATCTGATGCTGCTCAATCCGAAACTTGGGAATCAGTTAAGCCATTATTAACCGAAGGTAAAACTTTATACTTCTCCCACGGTTTCTCCCCAGTTTTCAAGGACTTAACCAAGGTTGTTCCACCAACCAACTTAGATGTTATCTTAGTTGCTCCAAAGGGTTCTGGTAGAACCGTTAGATCTTTATTCAAGGAAGGTAGAGGTATCAACTCATCTTACGCCGTCTGGAATGATGTCACCGGTAAGGCTGAAGAAAAAGCTATTGCTTTAGCCGTTGCTGTTGGTTCTGGTTACGTTTACCAAACCACTTTCGAAAAGGAAGTTAACTCCGATTTATACGGTGAAAGAGGTTGTTTAATGGGTGGTATCCACGGTATGTTCTTAGCTCAATATGAAGTTTTAAGAGAAAACGGTCACTCCCCATCTGAAGCTTTCAACGAAACCGTTGAAGAAGCTACCCAATCTTTATACCCATTAGTCGGTAAGTACGGTATGGATTACATGTACGATGCTTGTTCCACCACTGCTAGAAGAGGTGCTTTAGACTGGTACCCAATCTTCAAGGATGCTTTGAAACCAGTTTTCCAAGACTTGTACGAATCTGTTAGAAACGGTTCTGAAACTAAGAGATCTTTAGAATTTAACGGTTCTGCTGATTACAGAGAAAAATTAGAAGCTGAATTACAAACCATTAGAAATATGGAAATCTGGAAGGTTGGTAAGGAAGTCAGAAAATTAAGACCAGAAAACAACTAAGTTTGTTAAACGTACTTAAATTGACTTACTACTAATATCATTATAATATTATTGTCATACTCATGAGCAGTCATTTGTGGTCTTTTTATAGAATGATCCAATTGACACTATTAATAAACACACAGTATTGATTACTATAATATATTATGCTTCCAATGTTTTCTATTTTTTCTATTTCTAATACTTCTTTCTCTTTTTTATTATCACTAATCTTGTCTTTTTTTACTATTTATTTACTCTTTTATTATTTTTTATCTTTATTGTTAATTTTTGGGATTTAGGTGTCTTAAAACATTGAATTTATTTCCAGTTCAGCATTGTTGAATTGGCGATGAATTCATTATTTTATCTGCATGAACATTTGTTTATTGAAGAAACAAGTTCGATCGAAATGAATATATTCTTATATTTGATTTATTTTTTGATAACAGTAATCGTAAAAGCAAGAAAAGAACGAAATGAAGTTTTCATTTCAAGACAGTCGCATTATGTTGAAAAGTCAGATTTTCTAAAACAACCAAGTACCTAATTATTCATGTTTTTTTCCTTTTGATTATTTATTCAGCCTTTTCTAAAAAACTGTGTTTGTTCAATTTAAATTTCATGACATGCTAAAGGCAACACTGGTCATAGGCTTTTCTTTGGTAAAATGAGGTCTTTTGACCACAAGAACCTTCAGCACGCTTTGAGAGACATGTGTAACCGAAATTCCATAAATGTGATTGCTGGCTCGGTTACTGGTTTGTCATAATAGACTCTTTGAGAAAATTGTGCATTCAGTTATGTCGTCAGCGTCTAAACGTATAAATGTAACTTTCAGACTACATTGGTAGCCCTTTCTTTGAGGCCATGTGAACCTATGAATATAACAGGTCTAAAGTATATAGGTATTTAAATGCCTGCACATAGTTTAGGTAGGGAGATCTCGTAAGAACACCGAGTACAAAACTAAACCCTGTTGTTTTGTGTATGGGGGTGCGCTGGCTTTGTGTCCCTGACGCTTTGAATTGGTGATCGGATAGGGAATGCTTCAATAATCCGCTGACTACTCCTCTTTTAGACAACCGGATGGGAAACAAAAGAGTTTCAGCCCATGAATATTCCTGTTCTTGTTGCTGGGTGGTGTTGCAAAGCGTTCTATACACACAACAATACTACGAAACTTAATTAACATAAGTTAATTATGGAACACCCTTTCTCTTCCGATACTTTTTTTATTTTTATTTATCCGCTACAGCTGTCAGCTGTGTCAAATGATCGTATTTTACATGCACAAACAATCTGCACAGCTTGCCATCACAGGAGGTTTCAGGTACTTTAATTGCAATTGACATTTATGACAGTTGACAAGTACATAACTAATCATTTGAGATCCATTCACGAAATTGTAGCAGCTATTATGTTATGAAGCTTGAAATTATATAAATTTATCCGAAGTTGAAACAACCTTCAATGCTTCCCCATCACTATAATGGTCACACTAGTTTTTATTATCTCTACATATACATATACAACATGACACTATTAGATGACTAGCGGCTAGCAGATTAAGATTAGATTAAAGTATGAGACTAAAACTAATGTAGGATAAACCCGAAAAAACAAAAGGGAATTATTTCCCGAAATGGATATTTCTAGACCCACCATAAACGGGTGACAGCCCTGTAAAACCAGGACGGAGAACGTGCATTTTCCACTTTGCCTTGTTAAGAAAGACCTTTCTTTCTGTCTTCCTGTTTTCCCCTTCCATTCTCTCTTCTAGTATGTGTCGAGCTATGTCGGGCTATGTATATCTGCATGTATATACATACACATAGAAAGGCATTGATGGTCAATACTATACGGGAAGCGAAGTGCTTGTTTGCCCTTCAGACTTACTCGCATCTTCGGCAGTATACCAAATGATCAAAGCATGAAATACTGATATCTACGTGTATACTTCCTTAAATACATATACATATACATTTCTATCTCTTTTTTGTCTTTTCTTCTTCTGACATCGTTATCTGGCCATGATTTACGATCGACAAACTAAATGTTCAGTAATCAGGTGTTTTTAAACCCTAGCTCTAACTTAGCTTAATTAAAGTTTTATGGAGATTTCATCTGATATTCATAAATAAATACTCGCAAACTTGAAAAAGCAACTTATCCCCATTGAGCCATGCCGTCTCATATCCTCAGTCTGTAAACAATATGAAAATTAAATAATAGCCCATTATACGCTAATCAATAAGTATTGAAGCAACTTACGCATCAAGGCCTACAGCCATAAATACATTAGAAACATGGAGCTAGATTGAAGATATACCGTATTTAAAGCCCAATAGTTTGTTGTCTTCTCGTCATTGCCAAGAAGAATGAAACATTCATTGCACCCCTTCTGGTCTTTCTCCCTTTGGCATCCCTCGTATTAATTAAGTTTTAATATATTGGTAGTTCGGATTTACCTACAATCATTTGTTATAGTAGTTAAACTTTTCGAATAACTTTATAATTAGTGAAGTGTAAATATGTAAACGTACATTCATAATCTCGTCAGCCAATTTTGCTTTTTTTAAATGTTTGACGACGGAGCTCCATTGTTTGTTTTGTTTTGTATGGTGTTTTTTTATATTATTGATTTGATCGTGGTGGTTTACCTTGTTTTTTGAATAATCCAAAAGCAAAAGACACTATAATATAATAAATAAGTATGTATGTAATAGAAGAAGGTATAAATAAGTAATAAGTAAATTAATGATGAATGTGTAGCAAAGAACTGAAAATAAATAATAGCTAAATGAGAATACGATACAATGAATAAATAAAAAATTAACAAACAACAGCTGATGATGAGAGCAAATTTAAACAATTCCTAAAGCCTTTTGCATTAACGATTTTTGGTTAAATCTACTGTACTTATTTTCGTGAACAAGCTTTAGATGTCTTTGTAAGGAATCTTTTCTCTTAAATTGCTTCCCACATCCATCTCTAGTACACGTAAACATTGATGAGTCTTTGGTCATTTCTTTTGTTTCACCATTCATTAGCCTGTTGACAATAACATCGTAAGACTCAGAATGCTGAGATAAACAATGCCTTCTTACCTCTGCTTCACGTGTTAGCCCATTGATGTTGTATGGACAATCTTTTACCGGACATTTGTGTGATCTGATAAGTTTAAATTTATCAAGATGAACAATATATGCTTCAACATCTTGAAAAACTTTGTTGCAATGAGAACAATTATAAGGGGATGACTTATGATTTTTGTTTTTCAATAACATTTGAAAAGCAACATCTCTAGAACTTAGTTCATTAGCTAAAGCTGAGAAGTTGTAATTCTTAGATCTTTTCTTTGCTTTTTTAATTGATGTTTTTGTAGCTGACTTAGCTAAAAGTGTAAAATTGTTTTCAGTAAATATTGGTGAATCTTCTTTCTCTATGAGATCACATGATTTTTCTTTTTCGTCGTCTTTTTTAATAAAAGATGTAATTTTAGCATAGGTGTTGCTATTAAATTTTTTTATTTTAATCAACTGCTCTTGTCTTAATTTTTCTACTTCAGCAGTAGTAGATGCAGTATTGATTGTTTGATGACGATGACGTACTTGCTGCTGCTGTTGATTCTGAAGACTTTTTAAAACGCCAGCGTCGTCTTCTTTTAGTTTTCCTTCTTCTTCTTCTTCTTCGTCTCCTTCTCTTTCTTGATCTTCTCCTTCTATATCTCCATCAATAAAGTGATTGTCATTTTCGTCATCGGGAGTGTTAAGAGGGTTTCGAGAACTGTCACAGTTATCTATATCTAGTGCTCCAGCTGATGGAAATCTAAAATCCAAACCTTGTAGTTCAATGTGAAAAGAAGAATTGCGACTTATTACATTATTGAAGCACTCTTCAGATGCATTTGGATCTACCACACTATGAGTGAGCGGATTGGTAGTATGTTGATTATGTTGTGAAGATGAGTCTAATAGAGCTGAGAAATTATTAAATGCAGTAGCTGATAAAGGAGGTGTCAACATATGAATATCGCTATTGACATTAATGTTGAGATTCATACTCATGTTCATGGTGTTCATTATAGAATTACTATTGTGAAGTTCATCATCTATTATTTCTTCTGAATCATGCATATCGTCAACTACTATGACACCATTGTCATGAGAAGTTATATTCTTAGGATCAATTAAAGGTGGAGTCATTTCGGATTGTGAGCGAGCAGTATTGACTTTCATTTGGCTTAACAAATCATAATTAGTTGGTGTTGTAATATTTGTTGTGCTTGTAATTGGCGTATTGTTGTTAGTGGAAAATGGGTTTGTAGTTGCCGTGGTATAATTATTAGCGTTATTTGCAGCAGCTGTGATTGAGTTCACTGTATCTGTTAAAAAAGATCTAAAATTTGGAGCTGTTGAAACTGTATCCCCGTCAATATCAAATATATTTTGAATGTTATATTGATAAGCATTTGATATTGGAATAGAAGGATTAGCCAAATTTACCATGTTGCCATGCAAATTATTGTGTTGATTGACTGTGTTTGGATGATTAGCCAAGTAATTCATATTCATAGGCATGAAATGAGAATTTGGTATTTGTGGTTGAATATGATGCATGTCATATGGTGGATTAGTGGCAGCAGTAAATGGATGAACAAAGTCATTTGTAAAAGAAGAAGCTCCTGGAAAGGAATAGACATTCTGTTGTTGCATGGCCATTGGTAACATAGGGTATGGAAGAGGTGAATTTGAGGGCATTTGGATAACATTATTGTTACTATTACTACTATTGTTATTATTGTTATTGGTGGTAGTGGCTGTAGACAGAAACGGCGAGTAATCTTGGCTTTGTATGAAGTTCATTTAGTATGTTGTACAATCAGTGTATAGCGGTAATATTGAAAAGCAATGAACTCGAGCGAAAAAAATTTAGTCAAATTAATAAGATAAGCATAAAGGGCAAAGTCATATAAATGAAATAATAAGTCTAAGATAACCAAAAGTGAAGGAATGGGAAATATATATAAGACGATGACAAAATGGTGAAAACAAAAAAACAAAAAATGGACGGTTGATGATAATGTACCTTCATGTACGGCATGTTGTCTCTTTGGATGATAGTTACGAAAAGGGAACAATCGCTCTACTTTGACTTTATCTTTTACTGCTAGAACGTTAATGTTAATGTAAGGCATGGCATGGTTGACAAGGTGGGACCAGACAAGAGAATCGGAGGAAAGCTGCATCAAGCGGATGCATTGGTCTGAATACCTGCTTATGCATTCATCTGTTTAGTCCCGTTTCCTGTGTCCGTTAGTCTGTCTGTCGGTTTATCGGTTGTTGGTGTTAGTTGGTTTCATATTCACTGAAACATCTGAAATATATATATGTCTATATATACATATGTAGCTATACATGTGTCATAAGTGATTGTGATGAACAGTAGTACAATAATTGACTCTCAGTATTATGATAGAGTGGTTATATTCTCAAATAAGGAGCAAAAGTATTGAAGTGAAGAAGGCTGGGGTTTATTTAAGGAGTCCTGAATAGGAAGGTTACTGGGAACCCACTTCGTTTTTGGTTTCTATTATTCTGTATTGTATGGTGGGGCCTGTGTTCGGCTTCATGCAGTTGGACGCAGCTTTGATTTATTTATGGCCTTGTCTAATCACGACGCATGTGGGTTTCAATAAAATTGACCGCGTTAAATAGTACGTTGCGCAGCAAAGGACCCAGATTACAGCCTCACAGCAACGATAAGTCAAAATTCTTTCATATATAAAGCTCGCATTGCTACTCAGGTCTTATGCGGGTGAGTTTAGTTATACTTTATGCGTGATTTTGTGCGTTAAGATTGTGCATTTACTGTGCTTATGCCTACGCCTTTGCATGTACGTTGGCGGTGCGTGTGCGTGTGTGCGTACGCGTGCGAGTTGTACGTATATACTCCTCCGCAACACCCCCAATCCCTTAGATGCCAGCAGCAGCTAGCAGCAGCAGAAAGCAGCAACAGAAAGCTTTTACAACAAGTTTAATCTTCAAACTCAAATTTAAAGTCAAACTTAAAATAATGTCAAATGCGGTTATAAAAATGACACCTTGGTTTATTTATTAGATACAGAGATAGCTACTGATAAATTATATTTTTACTAATAACATGGTTAATAAATGAGAAACACGACAATCGCACCGCCAAGCGATCGCCGTATTCTGGCAGTACAGCAGTACCAATACGTAAGCTTATATTATTAAAGCCTATTTTACCACCAGCAATTTTCTTTGTTCCCTCAATTCGTTATATTCATCTCTCATAAGTCGGAACCTTTCAAGGGCCAGTTTTTCTTTGCAGCTCATTCCTATTGTTACTGCCCTTAAGGAAAAGACAATTTCAGTTGCTATAACCTGGTCTAATTGGCTTTAATTTAGACTAATATGGTCTAATATACGATACATATCCGTGCAGTTAAAATTGATAATGTAAGATATATAGTTATAAACTGTAAATGTCAATTGCCATTTAAGTTTGAAATAAATTGAAGCCAAGAGAGTAAATTGATACTAATTGGATTTGCACCGCTTTTTAATTGAATTTGATGTCATGTATTTATTGCATAACCTTAATTTACTTTTATCAACTTGATTAAAGATTTATTGTACGTCGTCTAATGTATTATAATTATTAAGATCTAAGAGATACAGCGATCACTCATCAATGCATAAAGCCTATACAAGTACAAACCAAGGTTTCGCTGCATTAGAATAAACCATTTATTAGATATAAATGAAAAAAATTCAAAATTGTCAACAATCAAACAGAGTGAGTGATACAATTAACACTGCAGGGACATCCCGAAATTTAATTAACAGTGTACGCAAACGTACATATTCTAGATAAAGTTGTATGTAGTCGTCGTCGCTGGGTTGAAAAACAGAAAGCGTAAATCTCGGGACTTCCCGAACTGCCCTTTGTGTTTTTAGATTTTCAGGTTTTTTTCGTTTATTGCTTAGTTGAAAGAAAGCTAGTTGGTTAGTGGATTAGTCGGTACGCTAGTAGATTAGTGTGGTTACAATTTCATTCATTATATTATCCAAGTAGTATCTTAGCTCATATTGTTAACTAAGCGTATTATTACCGTACTGTTCTCCTCACTCATACCGCTTCTAGTTTGTTTGAGGTATTGATTGCCGCGTAGATCTTCCTTTGTTGTTGAACTTTGGAAACAATATAGATAAGGCGACAGTGCATGATATACAATTCCTTGTCTCCCTTTTTTTTCCGTTACAATGCTGCTTATATGTGCTTATGTATGTATATATCCGTAACTTGACTTGTTCCTCTTCAAAAAGCCATAACGTCATTTATTATTTACCATCATATATGTCCAGTCTCTATCCAGTGTTGGACAATCCTATAAAATGTTCATGTATATCGTCTGTTGTTGGACTTTTATATTGCGTATTGCAACTATTGATTATGCTCCAAGTCTTAGTTTATTATATGGTTGTATATAAATAATTATCTCCGCTTGAATACGGTTAAGGCATTAGCCCTGTCCTCGTTATTTCATCTTCTCGTATACATAACATTCTTGTCTTTTGAAATTTCGTCAGGCAAAATAACTGCTGATTTGTGCACAATTCAACTGAAATGCTTGAAGTTGACATACATTGCAACTCAATTTCAATTCTATGTGAGTAGGTTCAAACGCCAGTCATTATGAAATTCTAGAAAGTATAATATTATAAAACCAAAACAACGCGATTGAATTTGAAATTTGTTTTAACACTAGTCACTAAAACTTTAATTTAGACATTACTGCTTCTTGAGCCAAGATAATCTAGTTTCCTGTCGAAAAATGAATAATTAAAAAATCGACAGCTTTAAAGGTTCCGAAGTAGTACCGAATAATACCCTTTTGTGCTTCGTAATTTTATCCATAATATATCTGTGTATGAAAAAATTGTTTTATTCAGTTTTAATATACGAAAAACTGAATTCGAATGCAAATTCAAGATGCTATATGCTAAATGCTAAATGCTAAATGCTAAGTTTCATGTTTACTTATTTACTTATAGACCCTTTTAATTTCTTGGTTTCATCAGCCAAGTTACTCCAATACTTGGCCCTTTCCAAATCTTTTTCACATCCAATACCCATCTGGTAGAACCGGCTTAACAACATCATAGCCTTAATACTTTTCTTCTCAGCAGATCTTAAAGCCCAGGCAAATGCCTCATCATAATCCTTTTCTAAGTGAGGTGCCCCTACAAAATACCAAGAACACAATCCCATCATACCCTCAGGATCTCCAGCTTCAGCCGCCATGTTATAAAAATGTATTGATAAATCAGAGTTTGGTTCAACTATATCTCCAATCTCATATATTTTACCTAACAAACTGGCAGATTTCATATGTCCTAAATTAGCAGCTTTGAAAAACAATTTGATGGCATAATTTGTATCTTTGATAATAATATCTTTGAAACCATTCAAATGAATTAAACCTAATTCATATGGAGCACCGGCAGATGATTCATTGACTACTTCAGTTGCACGTCTCAGCCAGCTGATACCTTGCTTCTTGGTATTAATGTCATCATTTAAACCCATTAACCCATGGAAACAATATATACCATATTCCATCATAGCCACAGGGTGATTATTTAATGCCGCAATGTTCAAATATTTAACAACTTTTCTAGCATCAGGTTTACATCCCCAACCTTTTCTATAGCATACCGCAGTACGATAAGCACCTTCTGCATGCTTGTTCTTTCCAGCAGCTTCAAAATTAGACAGTGCCTTTGTTTCATCGGGCTTGCCAAAAATCCCAACTGAATAGGCATCTCCTAAGAAATATTGTGCATCTGGATAATTTGCCTTAGCTGCTCTTTTCAAAACCTCATGGGCTTCATCAAAATATGATTTTTTCCTTTTAAATTCATCTTTAGGTGTTCCACTTTGACTTCCTGGTATACTGGTTGGAGTTGTGGATATAGCTGGTGCTGGAGTTGCTGGAGTTGTAGGTGTATTATTACTGATAGCTGGTGATCCAGTGGTCAATCCCATTTTGATCAGAATATGAGCATAATCCAATAATGCTTCTGGGTCTTTAATCTTTTTAGCATTCTTGCTGTAACTTTCAAATGTTTGCTCGCTTATACCTGTATTCGACGTGTATGCTGTCTGACTAGTAGTAGTTGTAGTAGTATTGTTATTTTTAATGATAAAGCTTTTGGAGTCAGGACTGAAATTAGGAGGAGAAGGGGTCGCTTGTATCTCTGAGAAATTCAAAGACGATTTACTTCCATTGTCAATATCAAAGCTCGTAAGGTAGCCTTGTGTGATAGCTTTCTTGTTGGTGCCCTGAGGTGATGATTCTTGCGTGCTTATACTCGACTCTAACTTCTTCAAAGGCGATGCAAGTTTGCGATGCTCCTGCTTCTGAGGTGATGACAGACTTGAAGCAGAATGTTTCATGGCTGATCTTAAAGAAATCTCATGTTTTGGAGAGGATTCATTGTGATTTGCCGATGTAAGTGGTGAGTCAGTTGGAGCATCTAGAAAATTACCTGAGGTATCGCCGGTTTTTATTAAACTAATCTTTTCAACTGGTTTGTCGTTAGCCAATGCAGTATTAGCCAGCGCTGAGCTCAGTTCGTAAATTGATGATTCTTCAATTTTGGCAGAATTGTTTTGACTCTTGGAGTTTTCTTTTTGGGGAGCAGAAGAGACAGCAGATGAGTAAACGGCGTTGTCGGAACTTGAGCTATTTGATGGTGACGATACCGTTAATGCAGAAGTACTAGCATTCTTTTCTTTCAATGCTGATACAGGTGATGACTTATGCAACTCTGATTTTGGTATCAGAGAAGGAGTTGGAGTCAATGCTGACACCACGTTCAGTTCAGGTTTTATCCTTATTTGTGCAGAATCAACATACGGTGATGTAACAATGGATGAACTGGCTGATTGACGTTGGGGAGAAGCAGATCTGTATACTCTTGGCTTAATTGGCTCTCTGGCTGATTTTAGTGGAGATGCCGAATTGTATTCACCTCGTTTTTGTTCTACTGATGAGGATGACGGTAACGATGATGTATGCGATATAGGCAATTGTATTTCCTGTATAGTCTTTTCTGAGGATGTGGGTTTTTCATTTACCGGAGAAGAAGAAGAAGAAGAAGAAGAATGCGAGGGATCTAACGTTCGTTGAAAGTGATCCGGTCTAGTGATGTATTGGTGAGGAAATAAAGGGTTGTTGCTAGGCGCATTCATATGATGGTTGACTTGTTCACGATTATTAGTGTTAACTTGATAATTTGTCTTGTTCGTAGTAATGGAGTTATCCGTTGTATAATTATTTATATTCTGTGTAACAAAAGAATCTTTGGCATTATTATTATCATTAGCTATGCTTTGATTTTTTGTTGATAAATGATATACATCCAGCTCCACTTTTTTCTTGGGGTATTGCTTCTCTTTAAGTTTCGGTATCTCAGTCTGGTCTTGCTGTTCTTGCTGTTGTTGCTGTTGCTGTTGCTGCTGGAGCAGTATGTTTTGTCTATATGGATGACTTGATGCCATATTTTTCAGGATATTCTTAAGTATCGTCTGAATTGAATATGAAGATGATGAACCAGGAAGAAATGAGATTCGGCAGAAATGGAGAGTTCACGTCTATCTGGAGATGAATGAATAGAGAATAGCCAATTTATAGTTTCGAGATCAATTCAAGTCAAATCTAAGAGTAAAAAGAACGTGCAACTTAATTGGAATAGGACTGGAATGGAATTAAATATAGCAACAAAGAGAAACAATTGAGTGATTGCAATACTAAAAAGGTACAGCCTTATTCAACTTGAAATAGAAATAGAAATCTTTCTTTACTTTATTAAACGAGAACAAAAGAGAGACTAAAAAAGTAACAAAGAAACGCGAAACCCTAAAATAATTAAGACTATCGTCGCATTTATAAGTTTCGTGTTATATTTATAACTTCTTTTCATTTTAAAAGGTTTGTTATGTTGTATCTTTCGTTTCTTTAGTTACTTACTTACAAGTCGTCTTTCAATTCGTACCTCACTCCGTCTTCTGCGTATCAATAGAAACGGAGAACACAAATTAGGCTTGAAATTACTCATTGAAAAAAATAATGCATAAAAACATAGATCAAAAAAAAGCTGCCGTCCCCTGGAATCGAACCAAGGTCGCATCGGCCACAACGATGAGTACTAACCACTATACTAGAACGGCTTTATATGCCTTTACAAATCAAAGTTTCTTACCGAATTCTTTATGTTGGTGCACGGGTGTGTGCACGGGTGTATTAACTTTTGCCATTGTAATAATTTGTTTTTTTTATCAAGTTACTGCCATTTGTATGTGTGTCTGATAATATCCATATATATATACATATACAGTGTTATTAGTTGGATTGATCATGAGATATTTGAATATGCACAGCAGATTATCTTGCGAAGTTGTAGTAGGAAAGCCATATCATACAACATCGTGCAATCATAAGAAAATTAAAGTCCGAGAATGTCTCTGGCGTTACTTCTCCATTAAGGAGAGTTCGAATAGGGCTTCTGATATGTTATGATTAAAAGATGACGTACATTCGATTTACAGTATGGCGGTAACTCCAGCAAGTGTAATAAGTGTCTTGCTAGTAGGCTCAAACATGGTATAAAGCAATCAGTAGTTTACAAAAGTCGTACAGTGATCTCAAATCTTTATATCTGTCTGTACGTCGCTGTCTCCAAAGCATTCAGATCTGGCTGCAAATTAATTTTAACCCTATTGTGGGGAAGATCACCGTAAATCTTTAAGGGACGGCGCTACTTGCTGATGGGGGGTTTCGCTTCATGTCTTTGGTATGAACAGGCTGACTGATTGACTGTGCAATGCAAAGATAGTGGACCGTATCCTATAGATATCACTACAGTCCACACAGTTGATTTACCTATCTATACATACACAGTTTGTACGAACATACACACAAACATAATAGTATGATGACTGGCTCTCTCTGGCTTTTAGCGATTATGGCGGGGGCGCTCTCCGTGGTTTTCCCCATTTTTTGGCTTTAGTGTGGTTGGTGCCTGCCTGTGCGAGTTGGGAGTTACACTGCACTGGCTGGATATGCCATAGAGATCTGCCCATCTGGCGTAGATATAAGTAAGCGTGTATGCTGCATATTGCCAACCCAGAAGCACTCTATACTGGAGTACATAGCCACTGCTGTCTGGGTATATATACTTACATATAATAGTGCACTGTGGGTGCTGCTGTATACAGTAATATTATTCAGCGAGCCACCCAACACGCCGCCGGCTTCCCCTCGTCGAGAAAATAGAAAATAGCGAGAGGCAGAAAAGTAACAAAGAGACAGGCAGAAAGACAGAAAGGCAGAAAGAAAGAGAGGAAGAAGAAAGAAAGAGAGAGGAAGAGGAAGAGGGAGCTTAGCTGACCGTGGATTGCATTTCGTCATTTCAATCTTCATCATATCTTTATCTTGTCTGTGTTGCTTCTAGGACCACTGTACCATATACCTTTTCATTGCATAGTCTCAATTGACCTACCTCTAAGCGTACACACAGTGGAAAATCCTTGACTTATCACCTTTGTTCTGCCTCCCGCACATCATAGCTCTAGCTGAAAGGTTTACCCCCTATTTCTTTTCTTAATCATAAGTCATCGAAATAGTGATTGGCAGACAGTAGCTTTTTTCCAATTCTCTTTTTCAATTACAGATACCCAAAACATAGCATTATAAAGCAAAAAAAATAACTACAAAATAGAGGAACTGTGCCCGCATACTTTTGGTTAAAACAATATCAAAATAGCTAACTTGTCATATTTTTTTTTCAACTCGCTTCAAGTCTATCACACCTTACAATACCGAACCATTCATTCAATCAATTTATAGTTTTACTGCCATCTACGTATATTTGAAGCACTACACACGAAAAACTTGCTATTATGTTTAAAAAATTCAAATCTGATAAAAGTTCAAATAAATCAAAAGGCTCGGAGTCATTAGCTACTCCCCCACAATCAAGATCTTCAAGCACAACGAACCATGCAAACGGTTCGGCTTCTCACAGCAATGGCCATATTACCTCTACCAATGGGAATAATAAAACCAGTTCAAAGAACTCGCATCATATGAATGGATCTTCAGCTACTAATGGTCACAGTACTAGCGCCCAAATGGATGCTTTGAAAGCTGAAGTCACCCATATTGAAGCCTCAATCAATTTAGACGATAAACCTTACGATTCAAAATTAGATTACAAAATTATCAATCCAGATCAACCTCAATTACCTTATGGTGATGGTTCAAACAAAATATTTGGTATGGAAAATTTCGGTTATACATGTTATTGTAATTCCATATTGCAATGTTTATACTATACTAAAATTTTTAGAGAAGAAATTTTATCATTTCCTAATAGAGATATAAATAATCCTAGAAAAAGAAGGGTTAAAGTTCCTGGCGCAAAACAACACCCTTTTATTACTTCTTTACAACAAAGCATACAGTCACAAAATAATAATTCAAATAATTCAAATGGCTCAAATAATAATAATGACAAATCAAAGAAAAAATCAAGTATATTTAGTCTCAAATCGGATAATTCTACTACCAATAATAATAGTAGTAGTAGTAATGGTAATAGTAATGGATCCATAGGTGGGTCTAATAGTAACAATGGTGGGAATTCTTCAGGTAGCGGTAAGGATAAAGAAAATGAAAATTCCAACCCTCACGTTTTTTCAAAAGAAGAATTAAATAACAAAGATTTACAAAATTTAATGATAACAAAATATCCAATGTTTAAAGATTTAAACTTAACTTATTTTTTCAATTCACAAAAAAATTTATCTGTTGTTGGAATTGTTTTAGATCCAGCTGCTAATTCCGAGAGTCGTAAAAGACAAGCTTTAATTGATGGACCCATTATTAATTTAGATCACTCTTATAATCAAAGTTACGGAATGGATCAATCTTTATTTACGACTTTAAAAGATACTTTTGAATGTATGGCTGAAACATTAACTAAGACTGGTGTTGTATCTCCTCATAATTTAGTTGAAGTTGTTAAAAGAGAAAATGAAATGTTTAGATCTTCAATGCATCAAGATGCTCATGAATTTATTAATTTCTTGATTAATAACATTTTAGAGACTATTGATATGCATAGTATTAGTTCAACAGTACAAAATCAAAAATCTTCAAATTCAATACATGAAATTTTTGAAGGATTATTAACATCTGAAACCAAATGTCTTTCCTGTGAAAGTGTATCTACTAGAGACGAAAAATTTTTAGATTTATCAATTGATTTGTTACCAAATTCATCTATTTCCAATTGTCTTAAAATGTTTTCTCAAAGTGAAATGCTTAATGAATCAAATAAATTCCATTGTGAAAAATGTCATTCATTACAAGAAGCTGCAAAAACTATTAAATTGAAAAAATTACCCAAAATTTTGATTTTACATTTAAAGAGATTCAAATATACTGAGGAATTAAACAGAAATATTAAATTATTTTATCGTGTAGAGTATCCTAAATCACTAAGAATTTTCAATACCACGGATGATACAGAGTACCCAGATAAACTTTATGAACTATATGGAGTTGTAGTTCATATCGGTGGTGGGCCATATCATGGACATTATGTAGCGATGGTTAAAACAGCTAATTTTGGTTGGTTATTATTTGATGATGAAACTGTAGAATCAATTGATGAAAATTACGTATTTAGATTTTTTGGTGATGGACCAGGTTTAGCTACTGCATATATTTTATTTTATCAAGAAGTTTTAGATGAGACTAAATTTAGAGAAAAGGATTTATACAATGGGTTTGATGGTGATGATTCGGATGTCGATATTGATAATTTTGATACTTCAAATCATACGAATAATAATAATAATAATAATAATAGTAACGTTAATGAAACGGATAGTTCTACATTAGCTGATTCTATTCCTGCTTCAACTACAAAACATATCTCTGAATCAAGAAAAATGTCAACGGCTAGTGTCTCTGTATCTGGTTCTACTAGCGCACTGCAACCACCACCACCGCCACCAACTAATACTACTACTTCATCATCATCGGCTACTGCAAGTACACCAGTGAGTCAATCCAAGAAACCTGCTGCTGTTTCGTCGCCAGTTCAATCTGAAAATAGCGTACCATCGCCAACTACGAAGAAGAAAAGCAGGATGTCTTTTGGATTTAAGAAGAAGTAAGCTTAGTTTTACATTCTAACATCGCTACGAGAAAACAAAAGAATAAGAATCTTTAATTTATACGTATATGTATATGTATATAAATATGAACAAACAAAACTAAAATAAAAACTAAGCGGGAACTTGAAAGATCGAAATAATAAAGTAAAAAACCACATCACATTCATACCACAGCATGATTAAACAAATAAGATACCGATTCACCATTATGCAATCTTCTTATAGCCTCAGCTAAAGTCGTACTGATATCTATTATATCTAACTTAGGCACTAAACGAGTGATATCATGTAAAGGTAAAGAATTTGTACATATCACTTTAGTCAATGATGATTTATTTAATTTTGTAATTGCTGAACCACTAAAGATTCCATGAGTTACAATAGCAATAACTTCTTTTGCACCATTACTCAATAAGATATCTGAAGCTTTACATAATGTACCACATGTATCTGCCATATCATCAATTAAAATACATGTACGATTTGAAACATCACCGACTAACACCATACGACTAATTTCATTAGCTCTTGCTCTTTCTTTATGAATTAAAGCAAAACTTATATCTAATTTATCTGCTATTCCAGCAACTCTCTTAGCACCTCCTGCATCTGGTGATACTAAAATACAATTTTGATAATCATATTTTTCTCTTATATATTTTAAAACGTTTGGTTCAGCATATAAATTATCCACAGGAATATTAAAAAAACCTTGAATTTGTGAAGCATGTAAATCCATTGTAATGACATGATTACAACCTGAAGTAGTCAATAAATTGGCAATAAGTTTGGCTGTAATGGGAGCTCTACTCTTATCCTTTTTATCTTGTCTAGCATAAAAAAAATTAGGTATAACTGCAGTTATTCTACGAGCTGAAGCACTCTTACATGCATGAATCATAATTAATAATTCCATAAGATGATCATTAATCTTTGCGGGGTCGCAACATGTTTGAATAATATAAACGTCTTCATCACGTACAGACTCACTTATTATCACTGCGGTCTCTTGATTAGTATATTGTATACCTGAGACATTAGTCATTGATAATCCTAATTTTTTGATTATCAATTGTGCTAAAGCAGGATGAGAATTACCTGCTATAATTTTAATTTGATTGGGAGCTTTAGTGATAGACATTTCTTGATCAGTGTTTTTATTAGTTTCTTCGTTGTCCAAAATTGACATCACACGTTTCTATATGTCATACGGCAAACTCCAGCTGCGTTACTTCTAATTAAATCACCTTTAAAAGATAACTGTAGTTAACCCACCACCCTCTTTTAAGATATTAGCAGCTAGCTGCTTTAATTTTTTTTTTTCCTTCTATGGTATAATAATATATAGCCTTTAATGATTAATCGTCGCGTCGACAGTTTTTTTTCTCCACAAATGGATGCTTTATTTGAATGATTCTGTTGTATTGATTCATGACTATTTAGATCTATAAATATATATTTTACATCAATTGTTAAATAGATTAACATTGCTTGTGTGGCATTTGCACAACTTGAGCGTTTTTGGAAAACATGATAAAATTGTAATTTTACTAGTGTAACTGGCTGAAGCCCAATTATTTTTACCAGTTTAAGAATTGTTGCGTACATAAGCTAAGATTAAACTTGTTGAAGTAAAAATTCTTGTAACTACAGTTGAATTGGGATATAAGGTAAAAGTAACATTGATAATTAATTCGGAATGTATTATCTTAGCTTGACAAAAAAATGACTTTTACTAGATCTGTCATTATTAATTTTTAAAGTTAAAATTAGAAAAAAGAAAGTGTTTGTTTTGTTAAATTCAGATTTCAGATGTACATATATATGGAGTAGTGCACCACAGTAAGAAACAGCTATCCCTATATAAATTCTAAATACAATGAAATACAACTGGTGGCATCGTAGTGACATAATTAGCAAAAGGGACACAAAGAGCGCCCACGACATTTGTGATTGTAACAGCCTAAATATTCCAGCTCCATGATTTCATTATCGCTGCTCACTAGCGAGAAAGTGCAGTTGAGAGGAGCGCAGGTGGTTGGGAGGTTGAGAAATCTGTGTCTGCATGTATAGTGAAACAGAACAGAACGGGCAAGATAAGGTAAGAGAAGAATCAGCTGAACTGCAGTTGTCTCTTATCAACAACAACATACGTTGCCATTGTCATTTATATACATATATATATATATATCTTGCACTAGTGTTTACTTATCCCCGTGTGTGAGACAGAGGTGTACATCAATCAAAAAATAGAACAGATAGATAGATAAATAGATAGATAGAGAGAGAGATCTACATTAAACATATCATTGATACATCATTTGCAAGCATATATATATATATATACATATAAAGGGAATAGAAAGATGGCATCAAAGGCAGGACAAAGAAGGCTTATTAAAGAATACAAGAGTATATTAAGGGAACCAGTTCCATATATCATTGCTAGACCCAATGATGCTAATGTATTAGAATGGCATTATGTTATAACTGGACCAATTAATACTCCATATGAAGGAGGTCAATATCATGGTACATTAATATTCCCATCTGATTATCCATTTAATCCACCAGCGATAAAGATGATTACACCAAGTGGTAGATTTCAACCAAATACTAGGATATGTCTTAGTATAAGTGATTTTCATCCAGATACATGGAATCCTACATGGTCAGTAAGTACAATTTTAACTGGATTATTAAGTTTTATGACTGGAGATGAACATACTACTGGTGCAATACAGACTAGTACAGGAACAAAGAAATTATTAGCTTTAGAATCAAGAATGAAGAATAATCAAAATGCTAAATTTGTGAAAATGTTTCCCGATTTAGCAGAGGAGAATAAGAAACCACAACCACCACCACCACAATTAGCACAATCAACACAATCAGCATCAATAGAGTCTGTAGATTCAGCGAGGAAACGTACACCAGAAGGAGGAAGAGAATCAGTTGGCGGAATGGTGGGAGGAGGAAATGGAAGAGGAAATGGAGTATTCGGAGTAAATAATGAAGAACCATTAGTTGAATTTGATAAGATAACGAATCCTGAAGATAGAATTAGAGCACAACAAAAGAGAAATCAAGAGAATAAAAATAAAAATGATAATAATAATAAACGAGATACCAATAATTTAAATACTGGGAATAATGTTTCTGATAAGAAGATAAATGATAGTGTTATAGTTATGGTATTATTTGCTCTTTTAATAGTGGGTATTGGAATTGGAATTAAAAAATGAAAATATAAATATATAGTAAACTTTTTTTTTAATATTATTATTATTATTTAACAAGATTAAGATTGTATATTATTAATATTATTATACATGATGTATTAATTGTGATTCTAGTAAAAGAAAACCGGAAAGCGAATGAGTAAATTAAGCGATTTTGAAATTGAAATAAGTTAGCGTAGCGAGTAAGTGTCAATGTCAATGTAAAAGTAAATGAGACAAATGTAAGATATGCAAGTTATGAAGAAAAGAATAAAATGATTTCAAGATGAATTTTTAATAAATAATAAGTAAATCAATCTTCAAGTTGGTCAATATAATCCTGAAGGTCATCTTCATCGAATATGACTTGAACCATAAGAGAACAAGAAGGACAAACAGCTATTTCTTCACCATCTTTTAAATCATCTAAACAAATTTGAAATTTATCACCACAGGGACAAGGATATGAAAATATTTGAGTTATTGGATCAAAAGTGAAATCCTCAATCTCTATTTGATCGTATATCGATATCTCTTCAGACATGAGTATCTTACGGTGTATATAAGTAATAAGTTATCTGACTTCCAAGCAACAACTAACTACCTTTTTTGCCTACTTACTATTTATTACTTACTAGCTAAATTTATTTTAATTTTTTTTTTTATTTATTTTATTTAACAATAAAACGTCTATCGACTTAATTTATTTATAGTCGATCGACTTATTATGGCTGTGTTAATTTATTAAAAACAAAAAAACGTCACACAAGAAAGCACACCACACCACAGACCAAACAGCGATTGAACACACCACGCACCTAACTTGTTTATCAGACATCTCCCAGAGAAAGTACTCTGTACTTGCTTACTTACTTACTTACTTACTGTACTGCCCTTGCTTATTGACACACCACAAGAAATGGCAGCAAATTGGGCCATTCCACAGACTTCTCACCCTTGCAGCCTTAACTATGGCCGCCTCGCACCGCTCAGTAAACAATCTCAGCCTTGTCGCTCTCTCTCTTAGTGTCTCGTAGTGTCTTACTCTCTTACTCTCTCAGTTTCTCTCTCTCTCTTACTCTCTCGCCTGGCTAGTTACTGCTCTGCTCTCTATGGGTGCCTCTGCTCTCACTTAAAATTTTTCATACTCTTTACTACTTCATTTATCACGATCCTATATCTGTCTCTTGACTATCCCTTGAATCATATCGATAATTGTTAATACTTATTTGCATATTCCATATCATAGTTTATCGTATGTATTCACTCTTCCATTTAATCTATTTATTCATCCATTTGTCTCATTTCACATTAATATTATCATCATTATATTCATCATCATCATCATATTGTATGTTCTTCTCACATTCACTTGATTTATAGTATCAATACATTATGGTATAACTATACATTACAATACAGTACAACGATCATTAAATGAATTTATCATTCAAATCACTTACCAGTGTTTCATCTTATCTAGTTATTATTCACGCATACAAACAAACAAACAAACTTATATCTTACTATACATTAGAGACATTTGATATTCGCTTATTATACTTATTGATAAAACTTTTCATACTAACTACTAAACTACTTAAATAAATAATTTAGAAAATGGGTATTTCTCGTGATTCTCGTCATAAAAGATCAGCAACTGGTGCTAAAAGAGCTCAATTCAGAAAGAAGAGAAAGTTTGAATTAGGTAGACAAGGTGCAAACACTAAAATTGGTACAAAGAGAATTCATTCAGTTAGAACTAGAGGTGGTAATCAAAAATTTAGAGCTTTAAGAGTTGAAACCGGTAACTTTTCATGGGCTTCTGAAGGTGTTTCTAGAAAATCAAGAATTTCTGGTGTTGTTTATCATCCATCAAATAATGAATTAGTTAGAACTAATACTTTAACTAAATCTGCTATAGTTCAAATTGATGCTACTCCTTTTAAACAATATTATGAAACTCATTATGGTTTAACTTTAGGTAAAAAAGGTACTAAATCCACTACAACTGAAGAAGAAGTCAAGAAATCTCAAAAATTAACTAGAAAATTAGCTTCAAGAGCTTCTGAAGCTAAAATTGAACATGCCGTTTCTGCTCAATTCGGTTCTGGTAGATTATACGCTTGTATTTCTTCAAGACCAGGTCAATCTGGTAGATGTGATGGTTATATCTTAGAAGGTGAAGAATTAGCTTTTTACTTAAGAAGATTAGCTGCTAAGAAATAAAGAATTTAGATTAATTAACTATCTTATTAATTTATCTTTATTCTATTTTCTTTTAAAACTATCTAATTTTAAATAATATCATATAATAATACTAAATCTTTTGTATTTACTCTTAAACATTCCTCTTTTCAATTTCATAACACATAATACATTTATTACTAACAATATATATATATATATATATATATATACATAATAAGTCATATATCAATCAATTCAACCAATCTACTATTCATTTATTCAATCTCATTCAAAAATAATTAAGTCAGTGTTATAGGCAATAAAACATTTCTTCAACCCATAATGAACCAAAATAAAAAATTTGTATCATCATATATACTTAAATATACAATAATAACAAATTTATTTAATTCATAATGTAATCAGTACAGGTCTGTGTTTAAATTTCATCAGAGTAATTATATATTTGAATAATTTGAATAAATAAATAATTGATTAATTGCTTGACTGATTATGATTATGATTATGATTATTTACAGTACAATTCATTGTGTATCCTTATACTAGGATAAACTAATACTTAGTTAAACCCATTTATCATATATCAAAGGAAAAAAACCAGTTGTTTTCAATACTTTGATTTAAAAATACAATTTTTTTTTTACCTTTAGCTTTTTTAAACGTGTAAATTTCACACCTCGCGCCTAACAAAACTAATTACAGGGTACTGATTTATACATTTTTGTTCATTCTTGGTTTTTGTAGTTGTTAATAACAAATTAATATAAGCTGATAAGATGTAAAGTAAGATATGATAAAATAATAATGAGATTTCGAACGAATGATATATTGATTTAAAATGTTTAACAAAATATATAAAAATGGTACATATAATTACGTATATATGTAAATTAATTTAATTTAATTTAATTTAATTTGAGTAGATGCATTAAGGTTATACAAGTTGATAGATAATTTAAGTTTTTTATAATGATTAAATGAAGAAAAAACAAAATTCAAACTGAAATAAATAACTTTATTGGGTGACAAAATAAATATATTGATGAAAAATGAGTGATGATGTATTTGTATTGATTTGATTTGAATTATATTGATTGATTGATTTATTGATTAACTTATTAGTTAGGCAATGATTTTTCTTTCAGCTTTAGCTTTAACTTTCTTTTCTCTTGAGGTTTTAGCAGTTGAACCAGCTTCAGTATCTAAGAAATAATCCCACATTCTAAAAGAAGATGCATAATTACCAATAAAATGATGATGATGTTCATCATGATGATCTGCACCTGCCCAAATAGGTAAGAAATGATGTAAAGAAATTGGAAATTCATAACCTGAATGAGCATCAACAGCTTGATATAATCTTAATGTAATCCAAATACAAATTGTAAATAAATGTAAATTTCTAGTAAAATAACACCAAACAATTGGAATACCAACAGTACCAAAACCTAATAACATAACTTCAATTGGATGAGCATATTCAGCAGCTAAACCAAATGGTGCAGCATATCTATGATGTTGTTTATGAATATATTTATAAAAATCACCATAATGTAATCCTCTATGAAACCAATAATGCCATGCATCTTCTAATAAAAAAAATAATGAAACTTGAAAAATTATATTTTTTAATGATGGAAATGGTACTCCATAACTTATACCTATTCTTTCACATAATGGATGGAAAAACCAAATTGGAAATGCTTCAACCATAAAATGAGAAATTAAAACACTTTTCATACATTCCCATTGTTCTCTATTTGAAGGTAATTTTGTTTCTTGAATTTTAAATCTTCTAAAATATGGAATCCTATCTATAATAAACCATGGTAATGATCTACCAAAATACATAACTTCATGTAAAACAAAAAATAATAAACCTGTTGCAAATATATCATTATTCATATATGTATAATATGATGCCCATAATTTTTCAATTGGATTTAAACCATCAATATTTTTAACTTGTTGATATATAGGCCAGAAACCAGCTGAACTAGTTACTTTAACAGTACCATCAAGAAACACTCTATTTGAAATTAAAGTTAGTTAGTATTTTATACCATTCATCATCGGCATCCAATATCAAAAAAAAAAAAAACCAATCGCGTTGATCTTAAAAGATAGATAAGAAATGAAGAACATACTTTGAAACCATATTATCTTAATACCGTGTGTGCGTGTATGTGTTTATATATATGTATGCACAAGTAATCCCAGAGTTGAATCTATAACGAATTAAAGAAAGAGATATGTAACAATGTAACAGCTATAAGGAAAGAAGATACAAGTGGAAAGGGAAAGAGAAAGGGATGGAGGCAAACAAGTATTAATTTTAAAGCATAGACGGCTCTGTATACTAAATACTAAATAATCCAAACACCCTCCTCATACTTTACTAACTAACTAACAAACTTGCCTCGCTTTTCCTCTTACTTTTCAGCTTGACATTTCTGCATTTTTCTGCACTTTTCTTTTCGCGCCCGGCTGCAGTCGAAACGAGCGAAACGAAGTATACGATCAGTGCTATGCATTTAGCTGGGCATATTTACAGTGTACATCTCTACACCGATAGTTTTTTTTCTCAAATATATTAATTATAATTATACATAACAATCAATACATGTCACTTCAATAATACTCTTGTTTATACTCTGAGTATTCAACTACATAAAAACATATACAACAACACTAGCTATAAGAATTGTCAGGCAGAACTTGCGTTTCAGAAGAAATAACTGTGGAAAAAAAACACTAACTACTCATCCTATTTTAACACTTTTTTTTCTTTGTTGTATTAACTATAAGATAATACACCGTCTTCTTTTTAACGGCTTGGGAATTAATGATACTCTTACAGCTTCTTCAAATACTTGCAAAACACCTTGATTTAATTTAGCTGAACATTCCATATACCCATCAGCTTTAATTTTTTTAGCAACATTTTTACCTTCTTCAGTAGTTATTGGTTGTTGACCAATCTTTGCCAATTCTTCAATAATCTTGGGATCATCTCTTAAATCTGCTTTACATGCAACTAACAGTATTGGAACTCCTTGACAATAATGATAAACTTCAGAAATCCATTTTTCTTGAACGTTTTCTAATGAATCTGGTAAATCTACAGAAAAGCAAACTAAAATTATATCAGAATCAGGATATGATAATGGTCTTAATCTATCATAATCTTCTTGTCCTGCTGTATCCCATAACGCTAATTGAACTTCTCTGTCATCAACTTTGAATTCAGAGATATAATTGTCAAATACCGTAGGAACATAAATATCTGTAAATCCTCCTCCTTTACTGAAAACCATCAATAATGTAGTCTTACCACATGCTCCATCTCCAATTATGACCAGTTTCTTTCTAATTGGTCGATCTGGTGCGTTCATATTATATTTATCAAAATTACAAATTTCAAACTTGCAGATGTAACTTGTAAAAAAACAAATCACTTGTTTAATAAATTTAGTAATATAATAATTACTTGTCAATTATAGTAAGTAATCTTTTGACTGGAAGTCTCTTTTGTAAAAGACAAAACTTTTAAAATGAAGAAAAACAAGTTTATTTTTATTTATCGAAATCCAACAACTAATGTAAGTTGTTGTTTCACACTTGTTAAGTTACAAAATCTTTTGTCTACAACTTTTACAATTTTTTTATTACTTAATATTTACAATTCTTTGCTCGTTTGTGTGGATGCGCGGCTTTGTTTCCAAAGTAAAACTAAATACGTGTACGTCAGATCTTTTACCCTAAATAGGAATTGTGCTTATATGATGTTTGATAAATACAATAGATCGCTAATTTCGATAAACAACATAAATGTAGTTATTGGATCGTCCAATGTCTTTTCAATAAGAAATATATATATATACATATATACAAAAACGACATATATTGAATTTTAAAGCGTCTTCAAGTTTATCCTTAATATGCACGTGGACTGATGATCAAGATAAATAAATTCTTTTAACATCCTCGGCTTCATAATTTATCATTACGCTTCCATACATAAATAATACATATGCATACATTGAAAGCCATTTTATCGAAATTAACCCAAGTCATGCAATGCAACGAGATAAATTATTCTTCTAATTACTTCGGATTCAATACTACTACTCGTATCGTATATATATATACATATACGTATATCTATATAAAATTTACAGATCTAAAATATCAATAGAAAATAATAAGAAGATTAAGGTTTAGCTTCAAATTTGCATACAATTGCCGCACGGCCAGACTGATATGAAAAAAACAAAAAACCTCAATTATCAAGAGAGATTTAGTTCATAGTAAGATGCTAGATAGATGAACAGATAGATTAGATAGATAGACAAATAGATAGATGGATAGATGGATAGTAAATGACACTGAGCCAACTTTATATTTGGCAACTTTTTTTGGTTTCAAATAGAAAGGTACAGCGAGTGTGGGGAAACCAGCAACATTTTCTTATTATCTTCAATAAACTTCCCCACCAGAACAGAATACAAAGATATTTAAATTCAACTTTATGATCTTAACTAATTACTATTCCCTGATAGGACTGCTACTGGTGACTGACTGGGATATTATGTTAACAACTATTAAATACCAACTTAAAATAATATTATAAAAAGATTAAATGATTGGTGTCTCGTTTCTTTCTATTTTAGAAGCTATCCAATTAGAAGCTATTCAATTCAATTGTCCGTTTGACACATGTAGATTTTTTTTTGCCCCTTAGCTACTAGCTCCTTTGACACTAAAACTATCACAGGAACAAAGGAAAAATTAAAATAATCAGTCCATGGGAAACCAGTTTAGTGCAAGGTGAAAGGGCATTTTTCTCGCCTGCACAAAAAATCAATTTAATTTCTTATTCATATTAGCGTCAAATTAAACACTTATCCACTTTTACCTGTGACTATTTACAGTACTATAAGCGACAAAGGACAACTATTCTTCCGGAAGGCATCTATTCCTCTTTCATTAAAGTTCGATATTTAAAGGGAGATGTTATACTAGTACATTAATGAATATCTGTTTCAGAGATTTCAAAATGTCAATTTTATAAACAAGTTTCTCTCAAGGGTTAATTTATATTACTTATTTTTACACTATACACTCACCTGCCATATATATATATATACAAAACCCTAAACAAATATCAAATAGTAACATCATTTGTTTTCACAGGGCTCAGGAGTATCCTGAATTAGCTGGACACTATGCCCCATGTCATGAAAACTTTAATTTCATGGATTATCATTAAAATTTACGATATGCTTCAGATGAGCCCATTTAAACATTAGATCCATAAGAAAATTATCTACCTTACTTAGCGCTTATCCGTAAATTAAAAGCTGGGCACTGTCACTGTCACCCCCTATTATTCATGTAAGCTTTCATGCCTTGCATTGAGTCATAAAAGCCATTTTCAGTTGAATATTATGAACAAGAGAAATTAATGTAATAATGTAACGCAAAGTTTTATGCTAGTATGATTATGCAATGGTCTTATTTATTAATACAAGAAACTGGAGCAATTCTCTAGAGACTTCTAAATGCAAGATCTGCATTGTTCAGATGGACAGTAATTTAAGACAATATTACATCGTACAAAAATTAACCATTTGAGCATATGCCAGATTGCATCCCGGATACCAAGGTCAGTTATGCACTATCAATGCTAAAATGCTGCTCAGCAGACATGATTAGCCAGCCTTCTTCGGAAACACTACCGATACCCAAGGACATAAAACATTTCGTAGCGATACATATTTGTTAAAACGGTTTGCTTTAACGCAGTTTTGAAGCCTTAACAGATACAGTTATTAATTTTTATATCATTCAGTACAAAAAGTTTAGCTCAAGAAGCATACGGGGTTGTTGCGTTAGCAGGTTGTGTTCGATCAAGGAAGTGGCGTAAATGAGGCATAGAAAAAACGAATTATTTTTTTTGCCCATATAACTCTTATCTATCTTCCTTTCCTTTCAATAGTAAAATTAGTGACCTGTGCATCCATGCATCTATACATTGTTAAACTTTTAAAAACTTTTTCATAGAATTATCAATGCAAAATAATTAGTTCTTATCTCTCTCTTTATTTTACACCTTTTCGATTAACTATTAAAAAATTTATAAAGTGAAAAGCTCTGAAGTGAGCCTAATGAATACCGATTTCACCCCTAAAAGCTTCTTGGATTTTTATAGTGTACCGGAAAAATTTGGGTAAACTTATCTACTCTACTGATTTCCACTCATAAGAACTATTTTACTCTATAACAAATGGGCATAACTGGGAGAGCTTTTTCTTTTACCGCATGGCCAACTGATTGTTATTCAAATACTCTAACAATAATTGAATTACATAAATCTTATGGCAATAATCGGTAATTTGGTGTTTACGTAAAATGTTTTGCTAAAAACAACAAGGGCTAGGCTTTTAGGGGAATATAGTTAAGATATATATATACACAAAACAAGTTTTTGAGTTTTAAAAATAAAAGATAACAAAAAAATAATAAATTATCGACGCGTCGATTTGGATATTTTAATATTTATTTATTTTTGACATATCCACGTGATATTTGGCAATAATCTGAATTGTGAAATATTATTTGCAAGGGAATGAAAATAAATGGATAAGGATGATTAATCTATGTACTGGCTTTCTTATTGCTTTTTTTGCTCCTACATCTTATTCAATCCACAGTTCAATTGATTTCAAAAACAAATAAATAATATAACAGATATGTTTGCCAGACAGCTAATCAATTCTACTTTAAGAAATACATTCTCCAAAGCTTCTGCAAGATTCATCACTTTTGATGCTGCCAGTCAACCAAGAATCAGAATTGGTTCAACAGTTCCAAACTTCAAAGCTCCAACCACTAAAGGTGAAATTGATTTTCATCAATATATAGGTGATTCATGGACTGTTTTATTCTCTCACCCTGCTGATTTTACTCCAGTTTGTACCACCGAATTAGGTGCTTTTGCCGCTTTGAAACCAGAATTTGATCAAAGAAACGTTAAATTAATTGGATTATCAGCTGAAGGCGTATCTAAGCATTTAGAATGGATTAAGGATATTGAAGAAGTTGCTTTGAACAACAAAGACTTCGAGTACCCAATTATTGGTGATGAATCAAGAGAAGTTTCATATTTATTCGACATGGTTGACGAAGAAGGTTTCAAAAACTTATCAGGTGGATTGGTTCAAACCATTAGATCAGTGTTTATCATTGATCCATCCAAAAAAGTTAGATTAATTATGACTTATCCAGCATCATGTGGTAGAAACTCAGCTGAAGTCTTGAGAGTGATTGATTCAATGCAATTGGCTGACAAAAAAGGCATTGTTACTCCAATTGATTGGACCAATGGTAAAGATGTTATTATTCCACCTTCAGTCTCTGATGCTGACGCCAAGGCTAAATTTGGTGATTTTAAAAAGGTCAAGCCTTACTTACGTTTTACCAAGGTTTAATAAATATCCTTGTTTTTAACTATAATACTTTGATACCAGTATCACATATATAAATAATATTAATATACGTTCGAATTTATTTTACTATTACTATCCTCATTGTGGTGGCCTACATTATTGCAACTTACATCCGCAGTTGGTGACACAGAGTGTTGTGTTGATAACTAATGGATGGGCTTACAGCTAAATTTTCATGGTGATATAAAGCCTTCCCCGGATTTTTCACAGGAGTGAGGTGCGGTTTTTTTCTCCGTTGCCGAGCTTTACAGGATGCAATTATATACTTTTATGTACAACAATACTCTCTGCTACTTCCTGTGTTGTAGAGAGATTGAATCAGCATAGTAAGTTTGGGTAAAGTGGTGTACTGTATACAAAATCATCACATCCTTTAGAACCATAGGTATGCCTACTGCTATATGGTGTTCTTGCATAGCTAAATTAGAATGCCTCGGAATCAAAATTCCAGCCGTAGAGAGAAAAAGAAAAACTCCGTAGCATTTCTTCCTCGCTTGAGAACTTGAGCATCCGCCTGAGAGATTTATTTTCATGACAGGATATTGAACTTTAATGGACAAATTCTACTGATAATGGGCTAAAGGCCAATAAATGTAATAACATACCATTATTATGGGATTTTCTGCCTTTTAATAGGTTCAAAGCAAAGCAAAACGTACCAAGCAAAAGGGGTCCTCTGGTTATGAGCACCGGTCTACAGGGCCGCGCTTATTAGTATCAGAAAAAAATTTAACTGCACTTTAATCTACCGTAGTAGTAACAAGCACATTGGAGAGATTGTTGCATTTGAAACGCACTTTTAGCATTCTAACGGTCAGATCTCTGTTGATTTGGGATTTTTAAACTTGATCTAAACGTTTCTGTACTAATACTCTTGCGTACGCAGAATTTTTGTGGCCTGGTATTTATCTCAAACCTTCTCGGTGCTACAGGAGGAATATTTGACGGCTCGAATTCATAGTACTCCGATCACTTTTTTTGGCCAGTGGAACTGAAGTGTATTTTACGGAGTTTCAGATATCATCGACAGCAATTTCTTACATCCAATTTTAAACTCCTAATACTTAGATGTACATATTAGTCGGGGCATAATTTATAGACTATCAGGAAACTGTAGAAAAAAAAAGAGCTTTAATTCAACTGCTTTAAATTAACTGCATTTATTGTCTTTTATTTTCAGTTGGAAATTCTAGTTCTGCATTGATCATTTTGACTAAGTTATATTACTAAAAGTTTGCATTATAACAGAACATCTTATCAAACATGAGTAACCTTAATACCCTTTATGTTAGCTCAGCTTCTCCAGAAATAGGATCAAATGCAAATCAAACACTTGCAAATAATGCCTCAGCCAGTCCTACAAATTCTCAAGTTAAAATCGAAAACTCAAATAACTCATTTAAAGACTTAAATCAACATGTTCCAATATCAGTTGCACCTGCACCAAAGACACTTAAGAGAAAATCGTCATCTGTAGAACCTGTTAAGCCCAAAAAGAAAAATCAAAGTGTTTCTAAAGGTGTGGATACAAGTCGACTTCCCGGTGATAGCGATTCTTTACTAACAGATGATCAATCGCCAGCGCCAAATAACGCTGCTCAATCACAGGGAACTGCAGGTCATCGACCAGTAACTTCTTGTACTCATTGTAGACAACATAAGATCAAATGTAATGCATCTGAGAATTTTCCTGATCCTTGTACCAGATGTCAAAGGATGGAACTCAAGTGTGAAATTGATCCACAATTTAGACCCAAGAAGGGATCTCAAATTCAATCTTTAAAAAATGATGTTGATGAATTAAGATCAAAGATAGAGTTTTTGACAAGAAATGAGAGTCTTATAGCTCAGGCACTACAGACGTCGAAGAACAATTCCGTATCGCCTACTTCAAATGGTTATAATTCCTCTATGTCCCCTATGAATGCTCAATCTTCAATATCACAAAAAGAAGCTACTCCATTTGTAGCCAAGACTCTGCTACAACAAGATACAAATCTAGTGGCAAATACAACGAAAGGTCCAAATCAGACGCCGATTTCAACACCAACACCTATACAGTCTACTGATCAGCATTATACTGTACCAATAGAGCCAAAACAAGTTCCGGAAGCAAGTATGTCTCCAATGACAAATACAAACCCAACCGCAATAGTTATTCCAAAGACCTCAATCACTGAATTTAACCTGGGTGATGTAAAAATATCGTTGGAAAAAGCAGCCGAACTTCATCAAAGGTTTGTTAACAATTACTTGCCATATTTGCCCATCATGGTTTCAAATAACTGTGTTGAACTGTATCAACAGTCGCAATTACTTTTTTGGACAGTTATGTTAACAGCCTGCCTTTCGGATCCAGATCCTTCATTATACTTGCCTCTATCATCATTAATCAAGCAGCTTGCCATTGAGACATATTGGATAAGGACGCCAAGATCAACACACATTGTTCAGGCGTTACTAATATTGGGCACATGGCCATTACCAAATCAAAAAGTGCTAGATGACTGTTCATATAGATTTGTTGGATTAGCTAAAAATTTGGCTTTACAATTAGGGTTGCATAGAGGTAAATTTATTAGCGAGTTTTCAAGAACACAAGTATCTTTACCCGACGCAGAAAAATGGAGAACAAGAACTTGGATTGCAGTTTTCTTCTCAGAGCAATTTTGGTCATCAGATTTAGGTTTGCCTCCCTCTTTGCAAACCGATTTCTTATTAGAAAGTGCTAGAATCGATTACTCATTACCTAAAAATTTCAGATGTTTGATTAGTTTATCTATTTTCCAAGCTAAATTAGTAAGTGTTATGGGTTTAAGTGTTACCAGTCCAGATGGTTTAATGGAACCTAAGAATAGAGCAGGTGCATTGGCTATTTTAGAAAGAGAGTTAGAGAGACTAGCATTCAAGTTACAAATTGATGATGTGATAGTCGAGATGTACTTTTTATACGTTCAATTAACAGTTTGTTGTTTTGCATTTTTACCAGAGACCCCAAGTGAGGATCAAACAAAGTATGTTACACAAGCTTATTTATCAGCTACAAGAATTGTTACCATAATGTCAAAATTAAGTGAATCAAGGCAGCTGACTGAGTATCCTATCTACGTCAGACACGCTGTTACAATGGCAGTCTTGGTCTTATTTAGATTGCATCTCACCCCATATTTATTACCGAAATATATCGATTCAGCAAGACAAAGTATTGTTACAGTTCATAGATTGTTTAGGAATATGTTGGCATCATGGAAAGATGTAGAAAATGATATTTCAAGAACAGCTACAGTTTTGGAAAAATTGAACTTTGTTATCATAACACACCCTGAGCTGTTTACCGAACCTGATGGAATTATTGTCAGAATGAGATCTCATTTAACTGGCTCTTTATTCTATGACCTTGTGTGGTGTATTCATGAAGCCAGAAGAAGATTGATTGCTCAAGCTAATAATAAAGATCAAGATGCTAATAACAACAAGACCACTTCTAATCAATCTAAACCAAAACCTTTACCCCTACCTTTCTACAATCAAATCACTAAAGATGATTTCACTGCAATTACAACAACAACGCCAAATGGTACAACTGTGACAACTTTAGTGCCTACTGATCAAGCTTTACTTAACGCTACTAATTCTGCAACCGCTGCTGGTTTATCGAAGCCAACGGAAATCAATGGTATCCCAATGGCCATGCTTGAGGCAACAGGTAGTTTGCCCGCTCACCTAGCAGGTAGTAACGTTTCAGCGCCACCATCACAACAGCAGCAAGTGATTACAGGCAAACAGCCTATACAAAGAAAAAACTCCAAAACAGGAAAGCCACCTAAAGCTAAATCTACAACTGTCAAACCAAAGGGCAAGAAAACCACTGATCAAACAATTTCGGGGTCCCAGGATCACATACAAGTGATGAATTCTAACTCAAGCACTAATGGAAATGGAAACGCAAATACAAATGCTCTTGTTAATGTGTCTGCATCCACCAACAATTCGCCTTTAATTGAAAGAAACAAGTCTACAACTTCCATTGCCGCGGGTGTAAGCGGAATGGTCCCTCCTCCTTTATTTCCATCTAGACAAAGTTCCATGTCATATAATTCACATCAACAACAAATACAGCCAAAACAACAACAGCAACAACAACAAGTTCAGCCATCTTCTCAGCAGCAGTTCACTTCACAACAACAGTTTACTCAGCAACAAGCAAGTCTTCCAACGCCTCAGCAATTCAACCAAATTCCTCCTAATAATTTCAACCCTGCTTTACAACCCATAGACTCTCCTTCTAATACCGGCAGATCAAATACGACCAACACTGAAGAGTCAGTCAATCAGAGCCCAGCTTCATTTGATCCTAATATGACTCCCAATGTTGCAGATTTGAACACACAGCTGTATTCATCAGATCAAAGGTTCATCGATAGTATCTTTCAACAACAGAATGCTGCCAATTGGATTGAAAATGGCGATGATTTCTTAGGTTGGTTTGATACAAATATGGCACCAGAATTTTGATTTAATGTGTTTTTTGATATGTTATGTATGTAATATAGTCCTGTATTTACTTTTTGCTCCTTTTTCTGTAATGAACAACTTTTTTCAGTATGGATGATTTTGATATAGAAATCATTACATGGGTATTTTTGATATATAATACGTATGTGATACATAGACGAGTCGTATCGTGTTGAATGAATATGTGTATATATGTTAATCAATGCTGGAGCAGATCATAAGCAATAGAATAAATAATAACAGAGACAGAAGTGAAAGGAGACAACGCTGAAAGATATAGATAGTAAATGGAAATGCTTAATCATCTTCCTCTCTTGGATCGCCAATACCATCTTCATAGATGGCAAATACACACTCGCTTTCAGGTAAACAAGGTGAGTCATAAATTTTACAGATTCTTTGCTCACCTCTGCCCTTTTTAAAACTCAATCTAGTGGTTGACGAATGAGCAACAATGTTACCACCAATTGGTTTCTTTGGATCAGGATTGAAAACTGCACCACCATCAACTTGGGCAACAACTTGATTGGTTATCACCACAGCAATTCCAAATTCATCAGCCAATCTTTGTAATGTTCTCATATACTTAGCGACATGCATTTGCCTGGCACTTAATTCACCTCTACCACTAAAGTCAGTTCTATACAATGCCATGATAGAGTCAACAATCAATAAGGAGAATCTTGACTCTGCCATCATTTGAGCCGCTTGGTTCAATAATTGTAATTGATGATCAGCATTGTAAGCTCTTGCGTAAGCTACGTTATCTAAACAGTCATTTTCGTTTATACCATACCTTTTGGCTATAGACACCAGTCTAACAGGCCTGAAAGTGCCTTCAGTATCTATATAAAGACATTTACCTTCACCGCCACCCATATCTATTGGCAACTGACAAGTGACAGCTAAAGTGTGACACAATTGAGATTTACCAGTTCTAAATTCTCCAAAACATTCAGTAATTGAACCCGTTTCAATACCACCTCCTAATAAAGTATCTAGCTGTTTAGAACCAGTGGTGATACAAATCAGTTCACTTCTTCTAGTATGAAATTCAGCAGCAGTAGTGAATCCCATAGGAACATATTTAGAAGCCTCCGCCAATAATTTGTCAGCTTTAGCTTCAGAAATACCTTTGATAGTTAACAACTGTCTTTTGGGAGTATAAGCAATAGCCTCTACTGTGTTGAATCCACTTTCGGCAAGTCTTTTAATATCATTAGCTGAAATACCATTACCTTCCAGTTTAGAAACGGGCATGGGTCCATAATTTTCTTCATCATCTTCGTAATCGTATCCTGCTTGAGGATTTTGCGGAATCGCTGCTTCCCCTACTTGAGTCATTTCGCAGTATATATGGTACACTAAGGCAGTTTCAAGGTATATGGAGCAGGCGAATAACCAAAAAAAGACAGCTTTTTACCTATGTCAGGCTACTTACTGTATTCGCATACTACCTATTCATCAAACGGGCAAACACGCAGGAAGGCAGGTAAACAAATAAACAAACCGACGGGACGCGTACCCAAAAACTCAAAATAAGTCGATCGACCTTTTTCTTTAAAACCGACGCGTCAGTTTTAAACTGCCGAGAGCGCCGCAGACTTCCTAATTGGGCGAAATTAGAAGCGTCGGTGTGCCTGTCTGGCTGTGGCCTCTTTGGCGCCTTGAGTGGATGGGTGATTCAATTCAATTCAGTTCAATTCAACTAAGTAATCTAAAAGTGTCTGTTCAGTAATGATACAGTACACACTGTTTTAGCAATAAGAGGGATTTTGGAATCCAAGAGGTCACATACAACGATTTTGGCATTGTACAGCTTCACTCAACTATCTTTGTGCTAGCCTAGTTCCAGAAATTCATACTGCTACATACCATCTGGATATTTTTCACATCTGAGAAACTCCTTTACTGAAATACTCTGCAGTTTTCTTTCAAATTCTTTCCCAATTTTGTTTTTTGGTTGTTCCTGCTCTAAAAACTGAATCAAATGCCACTATCTGCAGGTAGCGCTACCACAAGTGCATTCGACTCAAGACTCAGTACCCCTGTCGTTGACACATCTCTGGTCGTCAACCTTACCGGTCCTTTGAAAATTGATCAATTCGAATTGAAATCAATGACAGTCACTAATGTCAGTGACTCAACAGCTGGTACAACTGCTGCTGATTCTCCTAATGATGCTGCTATACCTTCACATGAATTGAGTGAAAATCCCACTGTTTCCAATAATAATGATGCAACAGATGTAGCTGACTCAAGTGCATTCGAGGAAATTCAAATGGCATTGACTGATCCTGATTCGCCACTGGCTAAGTATTACAAGAGTAAAAAACTGAAGATTGATTATAGTCATCTGTGTCATTTAAAAAACATTGCATCGCAATTGTTCGACGGTACATACAGCTTAGTGGACACAACGGACTATCTGAGGTATTTAGGTAATGGTTCGTTTCCCAACACTTTGAAGACAGAATCAGACTTTGACATAGATATTATTAGATGTTTTTATATGTCCTGTTTCAGATGGAATATGAACTTATTAACTTCATTAAGAATTTTATGTGATAAATTATACTTCAAAGGTGAATCACAAGATATTGATAGGATTTTAGAGTCGTTCTCAGAGTCCTGGTTTCACGTTTACGGAAACTTTCAACAAGATAAAAGCTTTTCACTGTTTGGATCAGTCAATGGTGTATATCTTGTGAGTTATTCTCTTATACTCTTGAATACAGATCTGCACACGGCTGAACTTGAAAAGAAAAGAAAAATCAATAAAGCTAATTATGTCAGAAACACAGTATCTGCTTTGACTCAAAATAGAGTTAAAACCTCTAATTCTGCTAAACTTTTATCTGAACTCAAAAATTATTATGAAGATTTAGCACACAAGGAATTACCAATTCACTTCAAAACTGGTAACCACCTACCTTCATCGAACAATACTCTTTATACATCTTCTCCTACTCATGCTAGAAGAAATTCGATAGCCTCCACTACTTCCTCTTTAGCTGGTGCAAGAGCTGGGGGCTCGTCAAGGGGCCATGCAAACAATTCGGTACCTTCATCACCTTTGATGCAAAAAAAGACTGCTTTGTACGGGTTCACTAATGCTTTAGTTAACGAGAAAAAAATTAAGAGAGTCACTAGCGTTGAAAGCAGATTATCTTCTACGACTCGAAGTTCAATCATATCTAGGACATCAGCATTGACTAACGATAGTATGATCCAAAGGTACGATAATAGTATTTATACTAATATCACAGCGGGTGACGAACCACACTCTGCTGATTACATAATTGAAGAAGAAGGCGAATTACAACTTGAATTGGAAGGTCCTCCTTGGATCAAAGAAGGTTTAGTTAATGTCTTGATCCCAGAAGGTGTTTTAGCTGAACTCAACTCATCAGATAATACATATGGAGCTGGGAATAATGAAAGCAATCTTGCTGGTATAACAAATGCTCTAGGTAGTCTATTTAGTAAAAGAGTCAAACCCAAGTGGCAAAATCTTTTTACTGTGGTGAGTAAAGGTGAATTAAGGATATTTGAATTTGAATCAATGAATGGCTCTATCAACTCAGGTGAAGGTAATTGGGCCGACCAGGCTAACTGTATTGCATCCATCAATCTTTGCGCATGCCTCGCTCAAGTAGCCACAACTAAATCTAAGTTTGTTAAAAATTCCGAAATGACTTATGGTAAACCTTATAACAATAACACTAAGAAGAGAACAGGATTCGAAACATACTGGTATATAAATCTTCCTGCTACCCGCTCTACTAAGCTATCAGTGACAAACAGGATTCTATTTTACTCGGGCTCGTTGGAAGTTGCTCAAGAATACGTCGATTCTTGTAACTTCTGGTCTGCTAGATCATCGGCTATTCCCCCAGACGAATTAATTACATCAATGGATTATGGATGGTCGAAAAAGCTTATTAGTATGCTTAACGACTCAAAGAAAAATCCTGAAAGTGAGTTAACTAAGTATTTGGCATCTCAACAAATTTGTAAATGGACTCCATTGGTATCAACTTTGGTTCCTTCCACTTTATCGATGAGTGAGCAATTGGCAGAATTAAAAGCATATTACCAAACATTACAAAACAGGCTAGAAGAGCATAGGAGAATTGCAGACCATGAACAGGTGTTCACCAAAGTGTACCAAAAATCATTATCCAATTCATCCTCTGGATCATTTAGTGTGTTCTCAAGAAGATCATCTGCCAGTTCAAGCATTTCTAAGAACACTAAAATGATCAGGCTGAATTTTGCTAATAAAAATAACTACTTAGAGAATGAGTTATTGAGGTTCAACAAATACATTGCAGCTTTGCAAAAAGCCATTGAGCTGCGCAAGTCTGTTCTAGATGACTTTAGAGAAGAACTCGAAGATGCTAAATCTGACTAATATTTTTGTGCTTTTTTCTGCTTTGTTTTAATGATATTACTTCCATCACTACTTCCTTCGTTTTTATTTTTCTTTGACAATAGTCACCATACTTTCTTTTATGCCTCATTCCACATCTATATATATACACCGTTTATATTCTTTGCAACAAAAGAATTGCTAGCAAAATCATTAAACTAAAAGCGCGGTAAAAAATCTGTATGGTCGCTCGACCTTTCTCTCTGAAGTCTCTCTCTGAAGGCGTTGGTGAGAGAGAAACGAAGTTACAGTAGGAGGATTAGCATCAGGAAAGATAACTTTGTAGATTGCAATTGCTGAATATTACTCTAGATTTTTCCAAGATAGAACTCATCTTGGTGAGAATCAGTAACAATATAGAGAATTGATTGATTATGTCCGATCCAAGTACAATTAATGGTATGTTTACTTTGTTTATAGTGAAATATGAATTATCTTACAGAATCATTTCTGTGTTATTGTTAACTGATACTAACTACTTCAATTTATCATTTAGGTGGTACCGCTCTTGCAATGGTGGGTAAGGACTGTGTTGCCATTGCCTCAGACATGAGACTGGGTAGCCAGTCCCTGGGAGTCTCCAACAATTTTGAAAAAGTGTTCAATTTTGATCATGTATTTATGGGATTAACAGGTTTAGCCACAGATGTCACTACAGTTTACCAGAATTTCAGACTGAAAACAAATTTATATAAAATGAGAGAAGAAAGATCTATAGAACCGGAGAGTTTTGCAAACTTAGTTTCAACCTCATTATATGAAAAAAGATTTGGTCCTTGGTTTGTGGGGCCAATCGTTGCTGGTTTAAACTCTAAAACAGGTAAACCATTCATTTGTGGATTTGATTTCATTGGATGTATAGATTATGCCAAAGATTTTGTAGTATCAGGTACAGCAACAGATCAGCTATATGGTATGTGTGAATCTTTATATGAACCAAATTTAGAACCAGAGGATCTATTTGAAACCGTTTCACAGGCTTTACTTAATGCCGCTGATAGAGATGCTCTATCGGGTTGGGGTGCCGTGGTTTATATTATAACAAAGGATAAAGTCATCAAGAGATACCTCAAGTCCCGTCAAGATTAGATCAGTTTATATTTTTATATCTACATAATTACCAAATCACTTTCACGTATAAATATATATTTATTTTGTTATAGCTTTTAAAATCTACAAAAAACATATAATACGAAATTTGGAAGACGTTGATAGTAGTGAATATAATATATTAATTGGGTGTTTTTCTATTTATTTTATATGAACAAAAAAGCGCCTATTATGAATGACCTCTAATATATACATGTTGTTCTTTTATCTACATGACCGGGATTTGACACTTCAAAATTTAACTCCAGTTTATTTGCTGTTTTCTTTTTGCATTCTTAACTGATACTCTTTTTCAACTACTTCCTTTAAATAGTTATCTTTACCGTACCCGATCTCTTGGGTTTTCTTGATCTTCTCTTGCATTTCCTTGTTCTTCTTTCTTCTTTCTATGATTTTCTCTCTATCACTCTCCAATCTAGCGTTGTGAAGGCAGTTCGTCAAATCTTGCTTGACAATATTACACTTTCCAAACGCTTTTTCAAAAAAACTTGATCTATGACATTCCTCAAGTGCATCAATGAGGTCTTCGCATCCTTTTGAATCGATAAAAGGTTAGTATATACAGAAATGAAAAGGAAAAAGATAAGCAAATATATCGGGAAAATGTAAATAAAACACATTTTCTTTTGCAAGTTTTAACATCACATACTCATAAACTTGTCTCTGTCTAAAACTGGATGCATCTTGTATATGTGTAGCTTTTGTTATTAGGTGATGGGACTGGAACCAGATGATAAGTACTCTCTGCCATACATAGTAAATCTGTGGGTAGCCTTACTTCATTTAAATTAGAGCTTCAAAAATTTACTGTAGCATTGCTGAGCGACGCAAAAGTCTGCGACGATTATTGTCAGCCATGTCTCTCTCTGTCCTTTACATCAATTAACCAAGCCATTCTGAGGATGGCTATAGTTTTGTGGTATATGTCCTGACCATACCAAGCGTAAACTGCATCAATTTCACTCAATATTTCTTCATAAATACTTGTGTGGTTACGGAAGCGACTTTACTTTACAGCCATGTCCGGTAAGCCAGCAAACGATGAAGATGATGTCTTCGAATTTTTGAACTCACTGCCAGAAACCGATAAGAACGCTGGTGATATATCCAATTCTACATCGAAACCAAATGAAAAGACTGATGATGATATTTTGGATTTTTTAAATGAACTGGAAGCTAGTGACAAAAAGAAAACGCCCAATGACAAAGCGAAATCTGCTACTAAACCCATCAATGCTGCTTCGAAACAACCAGTTACAGAGAAAACTGAACAGCAAAATGAACCAGCGATTGATGAAGTCAGTTTAGAAGACACTTCAAGCAAGGAAAAGGCCCCAACAGAAAACTCAGCGTCTTTGAATGAACCAGTTAATGACCCAATCACAAGTTTTTCCAATTGGTGGTCTAAAGAGGGATCTTCGAGAGTGTCATCACAAATGAGTTCATTTTGGGGTACCGCTCAAAGTATAAGACAAACAGCACAAGAAAGAGCTGAAGAAGCTCTCAAACTAGCCAAAGAAAGTTCATTAGAAGAAAATTTAAAGAACGCATTCAAAGAAGTTGGAATAACTGGCGTTTTAGAAGGCGACAGAGAATTGACTGACGATGAAAAGAAGGAGTTGTTGAAAATTCCTGACGTGCAAAAGACATTTGATTCACTGAATAAAGGGTTTGGATTTTTCCAAAACAGTTTGGCCAATGTAATTGACAAAATACAGCATGATTTAAATGTAGCCGTTCCAAGAGATGAAATTTTGGACATCAAATTTGTCCATGATTTACAAAATTATCCTAACCTTGTTAAATACGTCAAAAACAACTTTGAAACTGTCATGAGAGCTCAAGTAGAAGGTGATATTGATGTTTTAATTGAAGAAAGTGGAACGGCATCATCACAGAACTCTGGTACTGCCAAGAATCTTGGTTTATTCGTGGGTAAAATTCTGGATGGCGAAAAATTAATACAAGCAAATATTGACAGCGTTATCAAGGCTTCACAAAAGAAGGAAAAGGAAAAAGAAGAAGCAAATGCGGAAGAAACAACAGATGCCCCCAACGCTAGAGTTTCAAAGCTGTACATCGGACTACTTGCATCTACCAATCAAAGCTCTTCAAAATCATCAGAAGATGACAGTAGTATTACGATTGACTCATATTCTCCAAACTCTTTTACCTTCACAACCATATTAATTGACACTACTCATGATATCACCATAGTGAATAGATCCCAACCATTTCCATTGAAATGGGCCAAATGGTTAGACGGTACTAAGGATGAAGATGCTTTTGAGGAAAAGAAAGAAAGCACCGAAGCCGGTGCTGAAGAGGCTAAAGGTGAAAGTAGTGATGAATATGAAGTGGATCCAAGTGAGTGGGTTAATGGCTGGATCGATCGTGGTCTTGATATGACATTTGGTGTTCTTTCACAGTCTTATATTATAAAAAGAATGGGTTACTAAATGCGTTAGTTATTTTGTTTGTACTGGTTTTTCTTATATATATTTTTACTTCTTATCTTTATTCTATAGTCAACATTTTAATGGTATATCATTCAATACCTTATTTGAAGAATGTATTAAAAAATATTGTGATAGCATGGGAATAGTATATAATATAGTAAAGACAGACGGTTGTAGCTTAGAAATGAAACAACAAATGCGCTTCACGTCCTGTAACGATTTATTCATCCGAAGAGTTCTTGCCGCTGTAATTAGTCAATAACTTTTCAGTTGATTCTTTATCAGAGGCTATCAGTTTGTTATCCCAATCAACAACTAAAGGGGGCTGAAAAATGCCTTCTTCAATAAGATCTGACAATATTTTGCCTTCAGTAACTCTGGTGTATTCACTAGTTCTTGGTAGAGTAACTTCATCGGAGACTAAGTTTAAGTTTTCTCCCCATTTAGGAAAAGCTTGCTTGAATGCTTTCTTACAAATAGGGTGAGTTGATAATGTGGCTTTAATAAATTGGTATTGCTCTGGTGTGGGAATGTTGGTATCGTTGACATCTACAAAATATTTAAACTTACCTTCGTCTGGTCTTAATCCTCCTGAAAACTTACTGAAGAAACTGGAGACCTTGTTTGTCTCCTTGGGAGGAGCGTTTTTTAGAGTTGTAGCATGTCTTTCAAGTAAATGTAATACCTTTGTTGATGGGGCACTTTTTGATGAATGACTAATATATAAAGTTTTAAAGATGAACTGTTAGTAACTGTTTTCTTTTTATGTCCAGCTCTTTGTGTCCTTGGCGGCAAAAAAAGGAAATATCTTAGATCTCAATCAGCTCTATTGTTACGTACAAAATAGTAATCACACCAGGATTATTCTGTAAACTTTTGAACATAGACATTGCAGATATGTCTCTGTCCTGATTTGTGTGCCTATGAGCCAATGGATAAAAGCAATTGTGTCTTCCCAAAAGCAAAGAGATCAAGGATACAAGCGTATATATATACCCCAGCCTGAGCGGTATGTATTTTGTGCTTGAGGCTACTTTGCTCGGTTTTAAGTTAGTAATCACGTGACGTTACCAGGACTATTTATTCAAATCTAGTGATGATCAATACTCTTCATATGTTTTACAAGAGCTACACTTAGCATAGATAAAAAATGAAGTTGGCAGTATATATGAAATAATATAAAAACCATTAGTGTTTTTAATGCACAAAAAACAAATAGGGGTCAAGTGAAAGTTAAATACAAGATAAGTGAAAAAGTGAAATAAAAAACGCTCATGTTATAATTTGCCTTTTAATTACACCTCATAACCAAACACATCCGGTCTTCTTTGTGACCACAATGGCATATCACGTCTTACTGTCTCCAGTATAGAGAGATCAATGTCAGCTGTGCAAAGATCGTCAGCTCCGTCGTTACATTCGGCTAGTACGGTTCCCCAAGGATCGATAATCAAAGTATGACCATAAGACTCCCGCTTTACCATTGGTTCACCATTATTGATATCTTCTTCAGTTTGTGTCCTGTGAACACCGGATTGAGCAGCCATGACAACAAAGCATTGTGAGTCAATGGCTCTAGCACGGCCAAGTAAATGCCAATGTGCAGCCCCTGTTTTCATGGTAAAAGCTGAGGGATATGTAATTATTTCTGCTCCCATAGAACGTAAGCGTAAAGCCAATTCGGGAAACCTAATATCATAACAAATTCCATAACCAATTTTACCTGCCTTAGATTGGAATGGGGGAAGAATTTGAGTTCCTGGCTCAACTGATTGTGATTCTTTCAAGATGGGTCCATTACTAATATCAACATCAAAAAGATGAATCTTTTGATACCTTTGCTCTATTTCTCCTTTTTCATTAAGCCAAAGAAGTGTGTTCTTAACTCTGTCTGATGTAATAGATGGCTCATGAACACCTACACTGACACATAATGATTTCCCCTGCTCGTTTAACTCTCTCAATTTGCTTTGAATTTGTAGAATGAAAGGGGACTCACTGACTGACTTCACAATGGATTTAGAATGTGTGGCATTCTTAGCTATGTAATCTGCAGCTTCAGGTAAAAACAATACTTTACAATTTAGCCTTGATGCCTTGGTTATTATCTTTATAGCTTTAGCTCCATTTTCTTTGAGGCTGGATGAGGAGCACATCTGGCCCGCTGCTATCAATACCATTTTAACTGATGATTCTCTCACTCGTTCTGATCAAGAGTTAGTTTTATTCGTGTACTGTGGAATTGAGCTAAAATATATGTTTTCAAATTAATAAAACAACTAAATAGACAAGGAAAAAGAGAGTAGAGAGTAAGAGATAAGAGGTTTTGTCCCCCCTTTATTTATAACTTTAACGGGCTGGGTGAGGTTTTCAGATTTCGCTTATCTATACGAAGGTCTTACAAATAATGTAAGTCACGTTAAAAAAGTTTTTTTTTTGAAACATAATATTTTATATATTTGTAGTATATATGCGTACAATAATCATGCAGAGTGTGTTTTGAGTCGAAAGCAGAGGCTCAAATGTACAAGAAAAAAAAAATTCTAGTAGTGAAAGCTACTCAATGGTCACTTGGAGTAAGTTGACCGTCAGTTTCGGAAATATCATCTAGTTCAAAACTTCCAGCATCAAGATTATCTTGTGGGCGTAAATCTCTAGCTGATGCATTGATATCATTCAAGTCATCACCAATGGGCAATGATTCATAATCCCGTAACTTCACCTTTGAGTCAGATGAGTGCCCAACTAGACGTAAATAAAGTTCTAATACAAGACATAACCACAAGTTGATGACAAATGCGGCACTTGTTAAAACTAGAATATATGCTGAGTGATCGGCTCCTAAATCCTTAACCAACTGCAACTGTTCTTCATTAGCACCCATAAATAGAATACCGGATTCTATTAACGTAAATGCAGGAATATATTGGAAACTATAGATAGTTTCATTTTTGAAGTTATCTTTTAGAAGAAAACTAATTTCAATAATTCTAGAGACACCACCTAAAATTAAAACATTTCCAAACATAGCGTGTACTTTGGTACTTATTTGTAAATGCTGAACATGTTCTGACATACTGTAACCTGTGAATATTAAAAGTAGAGAAGGAATAAAAGATCTATTACCATTTCTGGAAAGCCATATACCTAATAATCCACCAGCCCACCAAATAATTCCCATTGAAGTATGTTGATAATCACCATGAGACCATCCTTCTTTACCCCATCTATGTTCGGTAAAAGTGTTGACAATTCCATAAATACACATAAATGTTGAGTCATACATCTCTTGTGATGTTTGGTTTTTTTCTTTAATTCTAAACCATGGAACAACCAATACCATCAATAGGACAAATCCGTATAAGATGAAACTCGTACCCATGATACCATGCGCATTACATTGACCTGTGTGAGCATTATAACAGAAACCGAACAGGGCAATTGGTGCTAAACATGACTTAATAAATCCTGCAATTGTGATCATCACGGAAAATATTTTGTATATGGTGCCAAATGTCTTCTCACTGATATTCGACAATCGGCTATTGGAGTTTAATATATTTGAACCTTTAGCCAATAACCCTATGAAAACAGTTCCACCATAGAAAAACATTAAAAACCATGCTGTTCCTCTTGAAGTTCTATTTTCGTGACCGTCCATATCGGGGAATCGTAAAAACATAGCTTCGAAAACAGAGTACACTCCGGATATTATATGAAAAACGATCGAGATTCCAAATCTATTGGCCACAGTGAAAGCAGCGGCAATTGAAGGTAGAACAAGTAATAGAAATACAGTCATTAACCAATGGAAAGTCTTGGATCCAGCGTGTAGTGGACCTGAAGGCACAATCACGTTTCCCGTCATATCCATATCCATGGCACCATCGTCACCATCATCTGTATCATGAGCAGTTGCATCAGCTAGGACTAAATTAGAAGCGATAGCAAGTACCGTAAGTACTGTATACAGGTGTTTATTAGCCATGATCCTGAACGCCTGATCTGTCAACGATGGGATTTGCAATAAAGAAATACCCACTCCAAATTGATCTTCTATTCCAAATATTAACTAAGCGTTTTGGGTAAGTCTCAAGCAGCTGTTGCTAAAAGATAGTGAAACAATCAAGTTACCTCGATCACCGATAAGTCTGTTCTTTCCTTGCCGGGTCACCGCGCGCACGTCAATGTTGATCTGCAAGATACTGCATTTGTCTCTGTGTTGTCGTAGACTATTTTATTTATTGTTAAAGTTACTTCTTATATACGTACATATACTTGAATCAGAATATGAAGAAGAAAATGATGAAGAAAAAAACAAGCTAAAAGACAAGGTAAACTAAAGGAAGATAACAACAACAAAAACAAAAACTCTATTATTAATCGTGGGTTTTTTTTAGAATTCATGGATCATTCATTATCATTAAAAAGACGGAAGCAAACAACAGTGGAAATAATACAATTTCAATCGGAGTTAAAAGGTAAAAAAGGTTTTTTACATCTTGCTATCTAGAGCATCTGGAGTTGTGACAGGCCATTGATAAGATTCTGAATGTTGCATGACATAACCGTTCTTTTTAAGATAATCCATAAGTTGTGAAGGACCTCTTGAACCATACGCATAAGGTTCTGGAGTAATGCCTGATTCTTCCAAGTGGTTTAACAATGGGGTAAAAAGAGCCCAACTTATATCTAATTCATCATCTCTAACGAAATTGGAGTGATCACCTCTGAAACAATCTCTGATTAAAGATTCATAAGCTTCTGGAATCCAGAAATTCTTATATCTTGATTTATAAGATAAATCTAATTCAGTGACAGAAGTACCGTTGGAAATACCTGGAATCTTAGAGTTTAATTTCATATACATAGCTTCATTTGGTTGAACTCTGATTACTAATTCATTTCTCTTTAAATCCTTAAAGATCTTGTCTCCACTTGGTTTGAATTGAACTCTAATTTCAACTTTACCATCATTCAAAGCCTTACCTGCTCTTAAAACAATTGGAACGCCTCTCCATCTGTCATTATCAACTTCCAAAGTTAAAGCGGCAAAAGTTACACATTTAGAACCAGCTTCAACAGTGTCATCATCCAAATAACCGGGTTTAGTACCATCTTCTGACTTGGTATATTGACCAACTAAGATATTGTTATAATCAAAAGGTTTGATACTTTTCAAAACGTTAACTTTTTCATCTCTAACTGATTCAGCATCGACACCTTTTGGTTCTTCCATTAATAGTAGTGTTAAAACTTGGAAAATATGATTTTGCATAACATCTCTGATTATACCAATGGAATCAAAGTAACCACCTCTACCTTCAGTACCAAATGGCTCTTTGAAAGAAATTTGAATGGAAGAGATGAATTCGTTACTCCAACTTGCAGCCAAGAATTGATTAGCAAATCTAAATGGGATAAGATTCTTAACCATCTCTTTACCAAGATAATGATCAATTCTATATAATTCTTCTTCTGACCAGATTGGAGCTAATTCCTTTTGTAAAGCTTGAGCACTTTCAAGATCATGACCGAATGGTTTTTCAACAATCAATCTACAAATACCTTTTTCTTCAGGGTGAACGTACTTTTTCAAATTTGAAGCAACTGTAGTGAAAGTAGATGGGGGTAATGCTAAGTAGAATAACCTATGGGATTTTTCGACTTTATGTTTAGTATCATATTCTTCAATTGCCTTGTTTAAAGTTTCATAACCTTCAGGAGTATCATATGGGCCTGAAATATAAGTAACTAAGTTTAAGAATTCTCCAATCAAGGATTCATCTTTACCATTCAATTTGAAAAAAGACTTTAAACGTTCTCTCAACTCTTCAGTAGTAAATTTGGATCTAGCGTAACCAATGATGTTTGTGTTTTTAGAAAGGTAGCCTTCTCTGTATAAACCGAATAAAGCAGGGAAAGTCTTCTTTTTGGCTAAGTCACCGGAAGCTCCGAATACGACGACGTTAGTATTTTCCTTGAATTCAACAGGACTTGACATTGTAGATGGATTATGATATTAATGTTCTGGCAATTGGTAGTAGAGAACGTGGTATTTATCTTTTATAGCAATGCTGGTGTGGTGGGATAGTGGTCTTTGAAAATAAACTTCAATGAAAATTGAGCAAAGACGGAGTAGGGGAAAAAAAATTGATTGAGACTCAAAGTGAGATAAAGACAGTAGCCCGATTTGCAATTGAGGAAGAAAGTAAGTGAAGAACCAACCAGGCAAGACTGAAAGTCAGTTAGAATTTAAACCAACAAAATAGTCAAGTGTTTGAAGCACAAAGTGAAAAAGCGAATGTGATGGGCAAATTCAAGATATTTAAACCACCGATTATTGACCATGATTGTTACTAAGTGATTAGAAATCCAAAGATTCAAAGTTTACAGCCACAGGGTTAAAAGATTCCTTCCTCACTCGCCACAGCTTGTTGACTCTTAGTTAACTACATACTAACTATGAAGGTCGGAGAAAGGAACACTGAGGTCCGAGGGGGCTGGAGACAAAATATTTGTACATAGTTAACCATAGTTAAGCACAGTCCATCATAGTTAAAACTCATTGTGGTGCACGGATGTGTAGACATATACCTTTACATTTGCTGTGGCTAGTGCAAGCTTACTACCGGGTTCGGGATTTTATTACCAAAATATGGAAATGGTGGGTGATAGTGGGCGTAGTGGGCACTGTCTAGCTGCTTGTTGATCAGCTGGAATTTGATAGTCTGATATAGGTATGTTGTAATGTAAATCAATGTACATTTCTAAATTATATATATACAATGTTCTGCTATTTTTTATTCGCAAAGAGTCTCAGCTGAGAGATTCCCTTTGACTTGACAAGTACCATTTTTTATTTCGGTCCTGAAGTATACAAGTAAGTAACGATGATGATTACCAACACCAAGAGCGGAGATTTTATGTCAGACAAAATCACGATTGTTATCCCACGTATGACGGTCTATATGCATTGAGTCAATGAAAGATCACTTTGCACTTAAAATTATTCGTTTGTTCTTCCCCATTAGAAACAGCCGGTGACCGGCTTTTGATCTACTGGTTATAATCCACGGAGAGCGACAGATTTGCAGTGAGAAGCGGAAAAAGTCTTTCTCGTCATAGATTGCGCAATCACTACACCTCGCACCTTTTGAAATTCGCTATTAGCGCGGGTGTAAACTTCTGACATGGCGTTTTGGCTAATTGAATGAATTTATGAAGAGCTTAGTAATTTTTTTATTAAATAAATTACCGATTTTATAAATCGTACATAGGTCACTTATCTTTATGTAAATAAATTATTAAACGATTAAATGAATGAATGAATATTATGAGTAATTGTTTTTGTTTTTTTTCTGATTGTAATAAAAAAAATCCCAGTTTTACTACCACTTGGATCCCAATGCAATAGAAGTTGTATCTGTAGGTTTTTCAACTTCTTTAAAACTAGTCCTAATCAACCTGTTGAAATTGATACTGTATTCATTCAATACAATTTCCAACCATGCAATCAGATTTCTATGTTGTGGATCATCATCTTCGTGGATGTCTTGGATAGTATAATACCTGTTTGTTAATTCCTGTGTCCAGTCCTTGGCATTAACTCCTTGAGGACCGGATATTTGTCCCCCTCCATTTATACATCCTCCAGGGCATGCCATGATTTCAACAAAATCCACCTTTGTTAAATCTATTTCTTCATTCAAAGTGCTTGTGTTTGAAACTGAGCCTGTTGTTGTTGCAGCGTTGCTTGTGGAAGCTGACAAAAGACCCTTCTTAGCTAGTTCTCTTTCTTTTCTTTTAGCTGCTAATCTATTACCAGCAGCTGAAATACCAGTGGGTTTACCTACTGCTCCGCCACTCATTAACTTTAGTTTACGGACTAAATTCTGAATGTTTTTGAAACCATTAACTACCCCTGAACTACCTATAACTTGATTATTTTCCTTTAAATTAATCAATTTCAACTCGTAAATATCTGCATTTCTTCCATTAATCACTTTGATTTCTAAATCATGTGGCTGTAACGTAGGATTTAGGCTGAGGTGATGTGCTTTCAAATTCTTAAGGTATTGGTATGCATACCCTCCAGATACTGAACCTTTATCATTTAACCATGATTCAATAGGCTTATACCAATTTCTAGGAGCAAACCTTTCATATAATTCAAAAACATTAGATTCGTTATCATTAATGACGGCATTCACAATACTATCAATTTCAATTTCTTCATCTTGTAATAATTGAATTAATTCTTTAGCTGTAATAACACAATCTACATCAGGTATAGTAATTTCATTGTTATCGATATCAGTGTCTTTATCCTTTTCAGCTTCAGGTCTGGCTGACTCTAATTTCTTATCAAAACATGGCATGATGGATAAATGGTATACTTTATCCTTGGTAGTATTGTATTCTATGGCTGTTAACTTCTTTAGTAAATGTCCTGTTATTTGTTGTGGGGATTTTACTGTGTTGATTCTAGGTATGATATATGGATGTGTCTTCTCTGCGTATAATACCCATCCTGGACATATAGAACTTAATAATGGACCCCTTATACCATTATTGGATGCGCTGTGTAATTTGTGATCAATAATGTCTTTGGATATGTTTAAATTGGATATTTGCCGTCCTAATCCAGTCCCTATAATCTTTGCGAATTTCAACTTGTTGATAAATAAATCCATGAGAAATTTATCAACTTGATCAATAGGTAAATCTAGAGCCAAAGATAGAGAAGCTCGACTTTGATGACATATGCTTACTACAAAAATCTTATTATTAGAATTCTCTTTTAAACTGTTGACTAATTCTTTATGTGAATGTTGAGCAACCAATACTTCTTCGGCTGATGTGATACAACCAGAACAAGCAAGACAGTCAGCTAATGAAATCTGCGCCTCTTGTAACTTGGAGCTCTTTCCAGTGTCTTTGAATACTTCTAAAGTATTGCCTTCTCCATCAATCTCAATTTCTATCTCTAAATTATTGCCACTATTATTATTCCTTCTGTCATTTTTAACCTCTACAGGCTTGATACACGCCACTCCAGGCGATATGAAATCATTTAAATCGTCAGCCGACAGTATCGCACTCATATTATTGTTTGAGTCACCTGTAGCTTCGTATTATGATGTTCCTATAGCTTATATGGATCAAGAAGGAGATAACAAAACATATCTTTAGATGTAGTTTCTATATCACATTACTAATTTTTATTTTTTTGTTTGACTGTCTCGCACTTTCTTTTTTTTTAAGACTAGAGCGGCGGCGGAGACTTTTTGCTCTGTTTAGGAAATAATTATGTCAGCACTGCCTTGATACCTTATCGCCAGTAATATCGCAGAGAATTGTAAGTGAGTATTTAGTATGATCACTACAAAGATGGTTCAAACTAAAGAAATAGTCCTCAAAAAAAACAGTATTAGTATAATTATGCAATGGTGTTTTATGTAATTAGTAATTATATGTGATTATATGTATAGATGATTAAAGTTATTATTATTTCAATTTTTTATATTTCTCTTCGCTTTTTTTCTTTTCTTCAGGATCAAGTTTATTGATACCACCTAACAGAGCCTTAGAAATAGCTTCAGTAGTTCCAATAATAGGTCTAATAACCATGATAGGTGTAGCTTTAGCTATCTCCTTAACCGCAGTCTGTGCACTTCCACTCTCTGCAGCTTTATTACTAGCTTTCAAAAAAGCATTCTTCGCTGTGCTCATATTCTTGCCAAACGCTTCGTATGCATTTTTCATTCCATCGTTCAAGTCCGTAGGTTGGTTGGAATACAAGCTAATCACTCGTTGCCCTTCAAGGTCTTCTTCTTCTTCTTCCTCGAGTCTCGAATCGTCGTCTGAATCACTATGGATCTCATTTCTTATAGCTTCACCACCCGTTTCATCATCATAAATTGCGCTTTCATCAACCGGACGGTATAGATAATAATCTCCAGAAACTGAATCAACAAAGATGCTAGCGTTGACTAAATTATCGCCGTTTTGAAGAGTAGTATCACTAATTCGTCCATCACCTAAATCATTGCCACCATCACTTAAGTCATCTTTACCATCATATGAATTCATTGAACCTCTATGAGTTGTATTTCTTTGACCAAGCACTCCACCGCTTACAGTATGGTTTGAATCAGATGAACGTTTTCTTCCTTTTTTATTATATTTGGATGAGGTAATAGTATTACTACCACTAGTATACTCACCATCTTCATCATAATATAACCTTGCTGAGGACCCGTCTCCGCCTAGTACTTCTTCTGCATTCTCCAAAATGACTTGAGTGCCTGCTGCTAATTTTACTCCAAATTTCAGAAGTTCATTGCCTGTAATTTTAGCAAATGAGGATACCCCCTTTTGTAGACTTCTCATGACTCGTTGATCCTTATTGTATTCTTGCACTGGTACAGTGACTAGTTCCTTAAAGCCGGAACCAATCTTGACAATAGATTTAACTGGGGCTAGACCAGATAATACGCCACTTAGTTGAGTTCTTTTAATGTCTGGCATCCATGAATCATTAAGCAATGTGTTCAATCTCTGGAAGCCAGGAACTCCATAAAGCACAATTTTTCGCAATGTTATAACTGATTCATCCAGGATAAAAAAATTCATAAATTCACTAGTGTGGCCTGACTTAATTCCAGCGTAATCCACCTTTTTAGGTTTGTAATCTAGTTTAATCTTCACTGCATCGACTTGGACCTTTTGGATGTATATCTCTTCATCTTCTTCATCTTCTGATACACCTAATTTATTCCCAACTTTCGGTATAAACCTTGAGTCTTTAAACTCACCAAATCTGGTCAAAAAATCTAAAGTATCTTGGTCAACGTATAGTCGAAGTGGTAAAATAGATACATTTAACACCAATTCATTAGCAGCTAGTGAAGCAACAGGTCTAATTGTATCAATTTTTATAACAGCCATACTAGCATTAACTTCTCTGTCACCAGCTTCTCGTAAATAACCAGTAAATAAGTTCCAAGTTGAAGTAGGCACATTATCAAGTATTTGAAAGTCATCAATCTTGATAGTCATCGAATTGACCAATTCTGAGTCATCGATATTCTCACCTTGTGTAAAATAAGCTGGTTTGTTCTTTGCATGAGGTTCATCATTTGTCATTATTTTTAAATCAAATGTCAATTTGGACACTTCTATGGATACCTTAAACTGCTTGGACCTCTTCAGTCTTAATTTTCTATTTGCAGATTTTCCTAAACTAATGTTACTGCTTACATTCGCAACGGTTGTCTTTCTGGAATTATTGACTGATGATGATGATGATAAAGAAGAAGGAGCAGGTGACGAATCCCCACTTGTGTCAGTGTCATTTAATGAAGCAAAATTAATTGATTTATTTATTTTTTCTGTCAAATGTGTTGGATTCTGACCTGCTTTCAAACCAAGCATAATTGATCCATACAAAAATTCGCCAATAATCTCATCGCCATTATTGTCTTGATTATTCGAATTGGTCTTCAGTGAGTTAAAAGATGAATCTTCTACTGTTGCTGTTTCTTTATTAGCGGCTGTAGTTAAAGGCCTATTATGCTGAATACTGTCTCTATCATGAATGTTATCAGGTGACTTAGATGAAACCCTCGTGGATTCCAACTTTCTTCTTTCAACTTCAGCTGCAGCTTTGGACTCTACTCTTTTGATAGCTTTTTTGATTTCAACCTGGGTAGTTTTCCAATCATACCCATCGTATAAATGAATTGTGGCTTGAGGCACGTCTACTGAGATTGCCATTGGGATAACCTTGAGATTGATATTTTGATTCTTTGTTGTGACACTTTTGTTTTCGGCGGCTTTGAAATGGTCATCGTCAAAATAAATATGGTTGGAATTATTGGTATTACCGTTACCATTCCTTAGAATACCTGTCTCGTTTCTACCAGTTGAAACACTATACTGATTAACACTATGGATGGTATTGTTGTTGTTTGTGGTGTTAGTGGTATTACTTAGCGTAACATCAGAAGACACTGAACCACTATCCATATCAGTCCCATTATTATAGAAGTCCTCAACTATATTCAGTGACGATTCAGAAGCAATCTCATCAATAGAGTCAGTATCGTTTCGCTCGTTGATTGAAGCAGGTATATCTATATTCTGACCCCTGTTTTTCTTTTTTGGAGAATACTGCTCTAGATCTATGTCTTGAAATACGTTGATCTCAGGAGCATCAGACTTGAATCTCTCATCATGCGTGAACTGAACTGGTTCCTTGAGATCTTTGAATAACTGCAACATACATTGAGAAGAATCAGCACATAGATCAACGTTAAGTGATGAGCAACTCACTTTCAATTCAGACAAAGCGTAAAGAATTTGATTAATTTCATCATCGCTTTCATTGATTTTGCCCAAAGAACCATCGCTACCAGTCTGAAGATATTTATCTGGCTTGATAATCAAATCCAAGGCAAAGTTATTGATTGTACCAATTTGAGCAAATCCTTTACTTTTCAATACAGATATTAAAGTCCAGTTGGCAATGTTAGCACCCCCAGGCTGATTCGACATCCATTGTCTATAATCTCTGCTTTCTGCATCACTTAAAATATTACTTTTATCGTCAATCAGTAACAAATGAACTGATCTTGAGCCTAAATGAAACGATGTCTTGCCGTTATCAAAAATGGATAAATCACCATTCCCTTTACTTACTACTAAATCGGCTTTAGAATTCAAATTGACTGGATTTAACTCAATTAATATGTCATTGAAGTTAATTTGTATGTCCAATATGCTCTTTTTTTTACTTGAAATTGACAGTGTTTCCTCAGACTTCAATTGTGATTGCTGTTTCTTTTCAAATGAATTTTCCTCGTTTTCAAAATACTTGAACCAAACACCGTAATAATTTATAGCTAGATTTCTCAGGTACAGCGAGTTATTGGATGGTCTCAATTTTGCTAAAATGAGTGGTGAATTGCTGTTATTTTCCTTATTTGCCAAAGAAAGAATTGGATCGTAGATTGTATCTTCAAAAACACGAGTCATTGAAATCTTGTTGATAAATAATAAAGTCAGATCATTGTCTTTAAAAATATTGACACCAAATGATTCAACGTTGACTTCCACGTCACCAAACTGTTCGCTGATATCAGTAATTTCAACATGTAATGATTCTACCATAAACTGCAGCTGTATAACTTTCTTGGATTGCATAAACAAACTTGTTCCTAATTTTACTTTCTTTTTCGAGTTATCTTTGGGTTCATTCAAATTGCGGTTATCTTCATCTAGCTTAAGGTCTAGTTGTAGCGATTTAAAAGAGTCAACTATCATTTTCAATATATCAAAGCTGGATGTAATGTCAATTGATGCAAAAATCAAAGTATTTAAAGCTTCACCTACAATTTCTTGGAAAGTGTTTGTATCGTACGACTTGACTGATTGCAATGCTTTATCTATCACAGAACCAGAATAACGTATTCCATTGATCATTAACAATGGTTTGCTGTTGCCGTAGTTAAATTCACTTTTTGTAGAATACTCAACTGATATTCTATCAGTCTCTAAAATACCAGTTAAAGAATTGTAATCCAGTGGTAAGATTGTTGTCTTGAGTGTCAGATCATCACCCAAAATTAAGTTGATAACAATGGAAGATGTCTGAGCACTTAACTCTGAAAGTTCTTCATTTAATGGATGTATTGTAGGCTGTGAATATTGATTTCTTTCCGTTGTTCTGACTCCTTGTAATCCTCTTCTTGGTTTATATAATGCTGGTGCTGATGAAGAAGAGACACCATTGAACGCATTTAAGTCATTATTGGTGGCCAATTTGATGATTTCAATGAACGGAGTGATTATTTTATAATACTTGGAAACTTCATGTATTACCATCAAATCAATATTAAAAACCGCGTTTTTGGAGCAAAGTAAAGTTGTCCTTGGTATATCATCACCTTTTAAGGTTTCAAATTTGATATCGTTTGTATGAGATACTTTATTTGCCGGTTGGTCAAAATAAAATAAATTTTTATTTGCTTGAATTATCACTAAAGTTCCTATACTTCCATATGCGAAATGAGAGCTTCTTTGTGAAAATACGACAGAAGAAGCTATTAACTTAATAGAATTATCGGTGGTGAACTCTCCTGATGAATCAATTTCAGACGACAAGGCAATTATAATCTTATCTATCGATATACTTTCAAATAGGTTATCAGTCGATGAAGCTGGTGAATCTGGACTGTGAGGTGAATTTGAGTTGGTTGCTATATTTAAAGATTCTAATGCAGTGGGGGAAGATTTTTCTGAAACAGGTGGTACTCTCTGTGACTGGAAATTTGACAATCTGGATGATGCAGTCTTGGTGTTATTATTATAATTATCATTATAAGTAGTAGTATCTGATGCACGTTTCACTGATTTCAAAACGTATGCTAATGCAGCTGTAAGTGATACAGCGGATGATTTAACTGTCCCCACTTGTACATTCAAGTTGCTAATGTCCTGAAGACCCTCAAATGAAAAGTTTAAGTTATCTATGAACATCATGGACGGGATATCTGATTTATTAATATCATGAATATTATTACTGGTTGTTGATTCTGTTTCTATATCATATTGTGAGTCTTTAACATCATTTTCGTTTCCTAGTACAGTTGATTTGGATCGAAGGAATTTGGAGTCAGCAGTCATAAACATCGATGAGTTTGTGTTAGAGAACATCATGCTATCCATTATACTTGCCTTCTCTTCTTTTGTCGTTGCATCAACCATGAACGATGAGGACATCATTTCATCATTGTAATCGTCATCGTCGTCAGATTCAGTTTCCGGTTTGTCCATATCAGTTTGTTCATTAGTCGAGCTATTCGAAGTTGCTGATTCTGTTGCGTTTTTTAATGAGTTATGTAGTTGAGGTTTAAGTAAAGTAACGTGAATACCATTGACATCAATATTTCTTACTCCATCCAGTGAAGTAAAAGATATGTTGTCTACCAATGCTTCATAAATACAATTATCCCAGATTATTGTAAATTTCGCATTTTTGATTTCAACTTGAAGTTTACCTAAAGCAATATCAACAGCTCTCGACATCATTCCACTTAACTTCTTCTCTTGAGGTGCCCCAGCTTGTTGCTGCTTTATGGGTGAAGTGGAAACGTTGCTTGAAGTATCTTTCTTTTCAATTATATCGCTTGTAGAATTCAATATGTCGTCTTCATCACCATCATCATCATCGTGATATTCCTGGTTGACATCACTGAACATGACACTTTGCGCTAGATCAGCGGTACTTTTGGCAAGTGAAAATTGATCATCTGAGTTTATACTTGTATGATGAGATTGAGATATAGCAACAGTAAGACTTAGACCATTAACATCAACGTTAACACCATCACTCATGGTTAGAATCAACTCTAAATCATTGATTTTCCCATCACGTACGTAAATCCCAGGTAAATCGAATTTTTCTGGGTCTAATTGTAGATCTCGAAGGTTTATCTTTGAATTTGTAGAAATTCCTAAGGAAACTTCAACATTTGGCAAATCTATTTCTGAAAATAAAGACAATTGGCTTAATATATATCTTAATAACCTTTTTTGAAGGTTTTGAGGCATCCATTGCGGCGCCATAATGAAATGGAGAGATATATGGTGATTAAGTGAAAGGTAGACTCAAGAAAAAAGGGATGTGGGAAATAGAATTGCGATGATAATGATGTGTATGCTATATGTGGATGTTAGAACAAATAAAGGAATACCAATGAAAAGAAGAAGATAATTAGAGGATAGTGCTGTCATAATCTAAACAGGCAAGGCAAGGCAAGACTAAACATGACACAGAAGTCTCTGATAAGATAATGCAGTTAATTCAAAACAACAGTACACCACATGTAAGCATGCACGGGTGTATTTCCTTGGGACAAAAAAAACTAAATTCATTTCCTTTTGTGGTTTTTTGCTGAAGATTTTATTTCTTATATTCCCTATAATTGCTAGCTGGGGCTACGATCACTTCACGCAAAGAATAATGCGTGACTTAATTATTATGTCTATTAAGAAAATGCCATTTATTCTTGGGAGTGGAGTACCAGAGGCATCGGGTATGTCAAAAGAAAAAAAAAAGTTGACTGGTATTCTTAGCGGCTCAGCTTCTCCGCTAAGACTTAGTAGAGGTTGCTACAGCGCTTTTATTCTTAACTAGGGTTCTCTCTATATTTAAGATTTTTCTCTTACCTGTTACTTGGTTGTTTTTTAATAAGCATATATATATATATATATAAAAATTTTTGTCTGCCTCATAGATGAGCAGCTGAAAGTATTGCTGTAGTGTGTTATTGACATATAAATGAGTAATAATCAAAAGAGCACTGTGGTCGAAAGGGGAAACCAAAAAGAGGCGATTCCTGCTCCTCCGTTTTTGGCAGGCTCTGCGAGATTTTTAGTCCCGAAAGCAAAGGGTTTAAGACCCAGAGAGCCGCGTATAGCCAGTATAGCCAGCCAGACTCTAGTTTAGTTAGCTAGCAGCTCTTGCTTGGATTTGGTGTCATACTGTGGTGTCCACTGCTGCTGCTGCTGCTGCTGCTGGTAGGGAGTACTGCGCTGACTGTGGGTATGATCCTACAAACCAAGCAACATACAACACGCAACAGACACACAACCACAACCACAACCACAAGAGTAATAGCATCCCGGGTCCAAATATCTCCAAATATCTCCAAAATCTCGGAGAAACCACAAAAAAAAGCACAGCCGTGAAAATCCCGATTTTCCTTTCTTCTTCTCCACAAAAAGGCAAGGCAAAAGCGCTAAGAAATAAATAAGAAATAAATAAGCTAAGAAGAGATACTCCGAAGCCGTGCTTTCACGTACTTATTGGCTGGCATTCTTTTTGGTCTGGTCTATTATGTTGCTGTTGCTGTATAGACACCCCCGGATACCCGTAGATATTCTATAAAGCAAGACTTGTAACAAGAGTAAATCACTAGACAGTAAAAGAGACAAGCTAATAGCCCCGATCTATCACATTTACTGGCACCATAGTTAATCAAGCTTTAATAAATAAACACATAACAAAAAAAAAATAAGAAAAATAAACTATTAAGTAAAAATGAAAACAAGTCACTCAAAGTTAACTAACTTATTCTAATTGTGGCATTTACTTCTTTTATTTACATTTTACCCTTTTATTCTTATTTTAGTTATTCCACTTTGTGACCCTGCTCTCCCTCTTATATCCAAAAGTAAGCAAACTATTTAAATCACGCATATCATTTCATTTTTTTTTTATAATTGTTATAAATAGCCCTCTATATTCTCCTCTTCACTTGTCTCTTGTTTTTGGTTATATTAAAATCACTAAATAAGTTTCATAAGTCTCCAATTAAAATGGCTTCGGGTAACGTTATGAACTTACCTGCAGATATGGCAGGGTTGACTTTACAAAGCAACTTCAGCGCCCAATCTTTCCAAAATATAGATTCTAGTGAGTTAGAATCAATTGGTTATAATGCATCTGATTTCTCTGGTAAATATAATCAAATGACTGAAGTTATGGATGAGTTGGATAAATTAGGTTTTATACCTGAAAACTTGATCCAACCAGAAACAGATTGGTTTTATAATTCATTAGGTATTGAAGATACTTATTTTGCTAGTGAGTCAGTTAGTAATATTGTATCTCATATAATCGCATTATACTCTGCCAAATTAGATGCTTTTACAAGAGGTGTTACTGATAAACCCTTTTTACATCATTCAAGAGAAACTGATGATCATGCAGTCTATTTTGAAGCCTCTTCAAATGATTTTGAATCTTTGATAGATGATAAGTATTTAGATACTAATTTAAATGAGAATGCTTATCGTATGGAATCATTTATAACTTCTTTACCTTCAAATGACGCACTCACCATCAAATGCCATTTCATATACAAGTGTCAATTTAAAAATGATATTCAGCAATCATCTTTGGCTTCCGCAGTCGAATCAACAGTTGATGATCAAATTGATATCAATCAGATTGGTGATCAAAATTTCTTGAAAATTGCAACTAATCATACTAAACAGTTGTATACTGAAGTTATTCAAGATGTTGTCAAAACTGAAGGTCCAGTCATTAAATATTTTACAATCCCATCTACTGGCGAACAAAGAGTTATTATTGGTTATCATAGAAATAGTTCTCCTCGTTATTGTTCTTCATTAACTACTTTATTCAATTACTATGGTTTGAATGTGAAAAGAAAATATGTTGAACAATTCTCTAATGGTGTCTCTATATTATCATCTTACATCTCTCATTCAGAAACAAATAGTTTTGAAACAATTTGTTATCAAATTATTAAAGAAGCTTCTTTATTATACACTATTCCAAATAACATGTTTATTGATTTATTCAGAGAAAATGCCTTATCGATTCAAGAATGCATTTATGCTCATTGTGGTGTTATCTTTACAACTCATTTTTTAAATAGATTAGGTCCAGAATTTAATGCTTTAAAAGAAATATTGGCTCCTTCTAAATCCTTACAAAATGTTGAGTTGATTAATAAGATAAAAACAAGATTAACTTCTGAAACTTACACTCAATCATACATTGAAGACGTGTTTCATGCTCATCCTGATTTGATCAAAGTCTTGTATCGTAATTTTGTTGAAGATCATTATGTTAGTTCTTCAATGGAAAAGACTTTATCTTATCAAAGAGTTTCTCAAACTAGACCCGTTTTAAATGCTTTTGAATTTGAAAAATTACTAAATCGTTCATGTTCTCAAAATGAAAATCATGTGTTGGTATTTAAAGCTTTATTCTCGTTCAATCAAAGTATATTAAAGACGAATTTCTTTATTACTTCTAAGATTGCTATTTCATTTAGATTAGATGCTAAATTCTTACCTGAATCAGAATATCCAAATAAACCTTTTGGTTTATTCTTTGTCGTTGGCTCTGATTTCCGTGGTTTCCATATTAGATTCAGAGATATTGCTAGAGGTGGTATTAGAATTGTTAAATCTAAATCAGCTGATGCCTATTCTAACAATATGAGAAATTTGTTTGATGAAAATTATAATTTAGCAAGTACTCAACAACGTAAGAATAAAGATATCCCTGAAGGAGGTTCTAAAGGAGTTATCTTATTAAATCCAGGAACTGCTCAAGATAGACCTAAAGAATGTTTTACCAAATATATCGATTCATTATTAGATTTATTATTAACTAATGATAAAGAAGAAATCATTGATCTTTATAATAAACCAGAGATCTTATTTATGGGTCCAGATGAAAATACCGCTGGTTATGTGGATTGGGCAACGTTACATGCTAGAAGAAGAAATGCACCATGGTGGAAATCGTTTTTCACTGGTAAATCTCCAACTTTAGGTGGTATTCCTCATGATGAATATGGAATGACTACTTTATCAGTTAGATCTTATGTTGAAAAAGTTTATGAAAAATTAGGTATAACTGATTTAAAATCTGTTTATAAAGTACAAACTGGTGGACCAGATGGTGATTTAGGTTCTAATGAAATCTTATTATCTAAAGATGAAACTTACGTGGCTTTAGTCGATGGTTCTGGTGTTATTGTTGATGAAAATGGTATTGATAAACAAGAACTGATTAGATTAGCTAAAGAAAGAAAAATGATTGATCATTTTGATGCTAAGAAATTATCTGAAAAAGGTTATATTGTTTCTGTCGATGCAGTTGATTTTACTTTACCTAATGGCGATATCATCACTAGTGGTTTGACTTTTAGAAACTTGTTCCATCTAAAAATTAAAGAAGTTTTCGGAAAAGATAAAGTTCAGTTATTTGTTCCTTGTGGTGGTAGACCAGCTGCTATTGATGCTAATAACGTACACTCATTAATTGATGAGTCTACTGGCAAATCGATTATTCCCATCTTTGTTGAAGGTGCTAATTTATTTATTACTCAACCAGCTAAATTAATTTTGGAAAAATCAGGTGCTATTGTGTTTAAGGATGCATCAACTAATAAAGGTGGTGTTACTTCTTCTTCACTAGAGGTTTTGGCCTCATTATCATTTGATGATGCTGGATTTTTAAGTAACATGTGTGTTGATTCCGTGACTGGTGAAATCCCTGTTTTTTACAAAGAATACGTCAAACAAGTCCAATCGATTATTGTTAGAAATGCCGAAAATGAGTTTGAAAGTTTATGGAAATTGAAACAAGAAACAGGTAAACCATTTAGCGAATTAAGTGATGAATTATCTGTTGCTATTAATAAACTTGGTGATGAATTAGCTAGTTCTAAAGAATTATGGGAAGATGATAAAGTTTTCAGAAACTCAGTTTTAATTGATGCATTACCTAATTTATTATTAGAAAAAATTGGAATTGAAAATATCTTGCAAAGAGTCCCAGTTGCTTATTTACGTGCTATTTTTGCAACCAGATTAGCTTCTGAATTTGTGTATACTAAAGGTATCGATGCTAATCCTGCTAAATTTTTGGAATTTATCTCTTCTTTGAAAAGAAAGTTCCAGCAATGATAAACAAACTGTTGTTTGATCTTTATCCGTCTTTTATTCTATTGAATTTTTGTTTATTTATTCTATATACATCTTAAAAGTATATAATTTGTGTTTATTTTGTCTTTGAAAATTTTGGAAAAAAAAAAGTATTTTGCACCTACAAACAAAACCAGCTTATTTGTAATTTGATTCCTGATGTTTCATCATCTCTATCTTAGTACGTCTTTCAGCTTCTGCTTCAACCATATTGTTCTCCATGATTTTTGAACTGATAGCATCCCCAATATATGCAGCGGCAAATGTCGTGATACCTAAGTACAGCTTCCATCCTAATGGAAGCCTCTGGTAGCGTGCCCATAAACCTGTCTTGGCTACTTCTGGTAATTCGGGTTGTGGAGGTTTCGGTGACCTCATGAATTTTGTGCTTTGCGTTGAAGAAGAAATTGATGATGACGATGATGCTGTGGATGATGTTGATGATTTGTCTTTTATCGGTGATGCTGCTGTTTGATTTTTGTGACCCGACATAGACCAATTAAGATCAGTAAATGAGGAAAAAGCTTTTTTTGCTTTTACACGCTTGGGATATATATCTTCAGTATTATATTTTTTGTTGTTGATGTTGCTTTTAATATCTGATATCTTTGGTTGGTTTTCTAGGATGTCATGTATTCTTTTAAGATTAAGGTCTGTGCTTAACCGGTTTGATTCTTTGGCACTTGTGGCACTTGGCATCTTGAATGTTCAGTAATTTTAATTCTTTGTCACTGTTTGATATTCAACCATAAGCTGAACCCGCTTACTTATACTGCTAACACAGTTATATTGCGGGGTCCAAAAAACTAAACTGTCATTAAATCAAATACACAAAGTAATCTATAGTGTGGTGTATGGATGTTTTATTATTTGATTCTCATATCGTTTTTTTTTTGATATTGAATTGTATGGAATCTATTTCAAATTAATGATATTTATATTTTATCTTGTATATGTATATGTGTATGTATATATGAGTATTTATGCAGAGAGTTAATGGCGGTTGCCAGACTCATCGTCGCTGTTGTCAGGTTTTTGCAATTGATCTTCATTATCATCGTCTTCATCGTGGATTCTGAACATCTCATTATCATCAACTTCTTCGTCAACACCATTGAAAGCATTAAATAATCGTTCTCTTTCTGAATCTTCACGCCTGAGGTACTCATTCTGTAAATCTTTTGCTTTCTTTGCATCAAAACTATTTCTTGCCGGTGGGTTAAATCTGGTGGTGCTTCCAACAGATGCTGAATCGTCAAAAATCGTGGTATTGTCCTCGGATTCAAATCCATCTTCTGGACGAATAATATCAAATTCATAATCGTCTAATCTTCTTGTGCGGCCTGGTTTCCTTCTGTTCTTGAGCATCCAAATACAAGCAATAAATCCAACCACAACAAAGAAAAAGAAGTATTCTTCATAATATCCTTTGTCTGAACTAATAGGATGTTTTCCTTCTTCAGGTTCTTCTGGAATAGCTGATGCTGATGGTGTTGTAGTTGATGATGGGGTGGTTGTTGTGGATGTTGTTGTTTCAAAGGACGAAGTAGATGTACTGGTAGTGGTTGGTACCACTACTGGTTCCTTAGTTGTTGTAGTGGCACTTTGCGTTTTTTCAGTGTCTTTATTTTCATCCTCCTTTTCATCATCTCTAATACTGTAATCTCTATCCAAGATAAATCTTTCAGCTTTAGACTCATCAATTGTTTCACCAAATAACTTTAGTTGCCAGTTTTTAAATTTGATACTATTATTTTCATCTGGGTTTATTACTGTGATGGTCCAATTACCAACACCAGTTTCACCCCAATGAGCGACACTCATAAATGTCCAGTTTTTGAATCCATCTTTATCCTTATCCAAACGTCTAACTGTTGCTAATTCTGAGACGATCCCTAATGGGGAAGTTAAAAAGATTTGTATTTGCCCTCTGATTTCAGAGTCAATGTTAACTGTCACGGTGACGTGCTCTACATTTGCAATGTTAAATGATTCCATGGCACTCTTAGTGACTTCATAGGTTTGATTGATCGTTCCAACTTGTTTATCAATGCTTTGGTTGACGCTCAAGACTTTAGAGAAAAACCAGGACTGTGGTTTTACAGATGGGAAATCTCTAGCCATTTCCACCATCTTATCAGCATCAATCTTTCCAAAACCAAACTTATGAGAATAACGACGACCTTCAATACTAGTAGCTTGCCAACTTGCATCACTTGGATTCACCTCGACAGCGCTCATCACCGATAAATGTTGAACATCTCTCCATGATAAATTAGGATTCACTTCGTAAACTAAGGCATAGATACCTGCTGCGAGAGGCGCCGCTGCTGAAGTACCTCCGTGTGTATCTGAGCATCCACCTTTAATATCGGTGGTATGAATATGTTCACCAGATCCTGAAGAGTATGTCACAACCATGACTGCTGAACATGCTTCGGCATAAGGGGGGTGTAATCCTTTATAATCAATGGCACCCACTGTTATGGAGTAAATACTATTTGTATAGCCATCAAAATTACAATTATCGCCGTGATGGGCACCATTACCACTGGCAAAAACATATAAAGCACCTTTTGAATCTCTACCATCTAGGACACCTTTAAGCATAGCTTCCCTGACAATTTTGTCTGGAACATCCATGGCCTTACCATTGTCTGGGGGACCCCAAGAACAAGAATATATGTCATTTACACCTAATCCATAAACTAAAGAAGCAGCTTCCTCCTCCGAAGAAATCTCTCCTGACAAAATTCTAATACCTGCAACTTTGGAGTCGTAAGCTACACCAACACCACAATACCCATTGCCCTTTTCTGCAGCTATCTCAGCTGCACACCTAGTGCCATGGTAGTCATCTACTAACTTGGGTTTAGGCAATTGTTGGTTATCGTTGAAATCGAAGGAACCTTCTGCACAAAAATTCCTAGATAAATCCTTGCTCTCATAATCCAGACCATCGTCAACAAGAGCTGTTACTATGCCATGGCCCGTTATATTTTTGTACCAGAGTGGTAAAACATTAACATCATGTCCCAAAAAATATTGATTATAAAGATGCCACTGTATTTCAAAATTGGGATCATTGATTTGCAATTCGGCTTCTGCCTTCTTCAAAGGTTCTATTGAGCTGTCTGTTGCTCCAAGAGAATAAGGCACAGGTGCTCTCCTTTGAAGTCTTTTTGGATGTAACATATGAATGGAATTTAAGCCAAATTCCATGAGCTCGTCAAATATATGGTTATCTTCTCTTTTTAATAGTGAGTGTTCGTTAGAATTAAAATTTCCTAAATGCTGTGCATCTTCGTGATTTTTTGGAAGAGATATCACATGGTATTTATCTAATGCTCTATCTTGGTGTTCGTACTGCCAGCCTGGATGTCTATCAATGAAGTTTTTAATATCCAAAATGTCAGGTATCTCTAAAGCAAAATATGTTCTAGATTGGTAGTCTCTTGAGGGTATCACAAATTTACTTTGATTAGATGGTAATAAATTGTTATTAGTTTGAGCATCATTCACTAAAGTGATATCCAAACTTGACACGTTGCCTATAATTAGAGCCTGTAGTATACAGCATATTAGCTTTAGATTCATTATGCCAAATTGATGAAAAAGAATATGATTAGTCAGTTGTATAGAGCGGAACCTTGTGACGGCAATACCACGCTTCTTCAAACTTTCAACGGAACAACTGTATTCTTAAGAGACTTTAGTATATCTACCGTTGCAGTGATTATCCTGATACAGTTTAGAGATTACAAGCTATGAATTTTGTTTATAGTTAAGTTGGCGCAAGAAGCTCCACGGTCTGTTACAAAGGATTCACGCTCTTTCTTTGGTTCACTTACTTGAAGGTGTCTTGGTGCTCGCACGCTTCTTACACAGCCCTAGCCTCGGCGTATAAACGACTAACATAATATATATATATTTAGAGTTGGAGATTATCGATATGATATAGATTGTTTATATGATTGATGATATTCAGTCTATATAGCATTAGTATTTTGCTTAGTTATTCATGTCTACAGCATTTTTAAAAGTAGCTAAAGCACCCATTGGATCATAAGGTGGTAACACAATTGGGGAGTCATCCTTCAATAATGGAACAAGTTCTGGGACATCTTCTTCTTCAACGACCACTTGGTAAACGTACTCCTTGAAGTAATCGTGAGTCATGACATAATATCCGTCTTTACCCTTCTTACTACCCCATGAGTTCTCAACTCTCCATCTAACTGGATTTCCAGCTTCGTCCAAATGAACTGCAGTGATTAACATGGCATGAGTCATCAATGATTCCCCGTAAACAACTCTTGAAGCCTTGGTTTGCTTTGGCTCATAACCAATTAGTTTGTGGTCCCATAATTCAAGATCCATAATACCCTTACCGTGCATATATTTAGGAGTGTCTGTTCCAAAAAAGATTGGTTTGTTGTTTTGTATTCTTTTAACACAAGCTTTAGCTAAAGTATCAATATCCAAATTCAAGTAAGAAACAGTTTTTGCGCCTGCAACATTACCAAGTCTGTCAACTTTGATGACCTTTTTATATTCGTTTCTTGCATCGTTTAATAATGAGAAATGTTTGGAACTGTCAAATTCAATGTGTTCGGTGACAAAGTTTAATGGAGTGGATTTAATACTACAGTACTTGTTATCCTTGTCGTAGAATTCCCAAGTAAATTCCTTGTTTGGACTTGGAGGGGTACCTAGAAAGATACATAAAAGTCTGTAAATTTCATGCTGCATATCAACTTTGACTTCAGCAACAGATTCGCCTTTTTCCAATTTAGTTCTCAAAACTTCAGCAAATTCTCTCAATTTTCTAACAATCAAAATATTCATGTGTCTTGAAGTAGTCGTATTGAAAGAGTCAGGAAAAACATCATTTGGAACTAAGCCATACTTATCAATAATATTGGTAAGCATATCGAATTGACCACCATCACAAATTGGATCAAATAAAAGGTATTGGATCAATCTTGAATTGACATCTTCTTTATACGTATCAATGATTTGTTCTAGAAAGAAATTGGCTTTTTCTAACTTATCATAGAAAAAAAGATAAGATGGGGATAATTGGAATTCCTTGACATTATACTTCTTCATAAGCTTAAGTCTGAACATATTGGTACTGGCAAATAGCCAACATCTACCAGAGCTTTTCTGATCAGTAATAGGGGCACCTTCTTGTTCAATTTTAGTGTTGAAAACATGGTGAGAGTATGCAAGTTGAGCATCACGGTTCAACAAGACATCGTCAATACTAGCGTTACGTAAGACAGTACCTGCCAATTGACCAGTGATATCCTTGGTTTGGAAATCAGAAGTCCATTCTGATAAGGTGTCGACTGAAAGTTGAGCAGCAGCACCTGACATTGTAGATAATCGATAATATTTGTTACCTTGGATAAAGTTAAGTGTGTAAATGATTGAACAAACTTAACAGACAAGATGAAGGAGAGAAAAAAAAGATGAAGAAATAAAACTACCCAATTTAACCCTTACGATAGTCAATTGCCTTTCCACTTATCGTCAACACTTGCATGTTTTAGGGTCCCTCACTCCTCGTAAGTGAAATACCGAGCGGGCTTATGTCAGCGATAGATCCGCTCGTCTCGCTTCTTGAATGCCATCACCGGACTTTCAGGCTGCAGAGCGGGAACAATTTAAGTATAAAGATTAATGTCGTTGGTCAGTTACGGTTGTATATAAGTCACTTTTACTGCTAACAGTCATAAAGGTTGGTTCGTTAAGTAAGGATTATAAAAAGAATAGATAATATGAGAATAGGTATAGTAGAAGAAAGAAATAAAGGCTACCACTTGTTTCTGTAGTTTTGCAGCTTATTCTGCCTTCAAAAACATCTTAATAGCCTTTGTGTCAGCTGCATGGCCAAACACATCGTACGCTTTTTCAATCTCATCTATCTTAAAGCTATGTGTAACAAATGAAGAAGCTTCAAGCTTTCCACCAACAATTTGTGAAAGAAGATCTGGAGTGGAGTAGGCAGACACTAAACCGGTGGTAATTCCAATATTCTTTATCCAAAGATCTTGTAATTGTAAATCAACTTTCGAACCATGCACTCCAACATTGGCAATTCTACCTCCTGGAGCAATGATACTTTGGCAAGTGGCAAATGTTTGAGGAATACCGACACATTCGATAGCAACATCAACCCCAGGTTTCTTTTCTTCCGATTGTGTTAATGAGTTAACAAACTCAAGGGGATCTTGTTTGACTGGATTTACTGTTAAAGTAGCACCGAAGGCTTTAGCAACTTCCAATCTTGACTCATCCATATCAATGGCAATGATTTGAGATGGTTGAAAAACTTTAGCCGTAGTAATAGCAGCTAATCCTACTGGACCACAACCAACAACTGCAACAACATCACCTTTTTCAATCTTACCGGATAAGACACCGATTTCGAAAGCAGTTGGCAGGATATCACTTAACATGAGTAAAGACTCATCAGCAACTCCTTCTGGAACGTGATATAATGAATTGTCAGCATGTGGAATTCTGACAAATTCAGCTTGAGTACCGTCAATAAGGTGACCCAAAATCCAACCGCCATCCAGGCAATGAGCCTGAATGTTTCTCTTACAATAATGACATGAGCCACAGCTTGTGATACATGAAACAATTGCCTTTTCACCCTTCTTGAATTTGGTAACTTCTGAACCAACTTCTTCTACAATACCAATACCTTCGTGACCAAGCGTAGTATTTTCTACAACTTCCGGAGTATCGCCTTTGAGAATATGTAAGTCGGTACCGCAGATAGTTGTGGCTGTAATTCTGACAATTGCATCTGTAGGGTGTAAGATTTTTGGTTTTTGAACAGAAGTCCAGGCTTTTTTACCTGGACCTAAATATTTCAAAGCTTTCATCATTGCGTATAGTAATTATGGGTTTCCGTTTTAAGTAATAATAATAATAATACGGGGAAGGTAACTATTTTTGATTGAACAGAGAAACAAAGTTGCAATTGATTCTAGACAAAAGTAGATTAGCGCAGATGAAGTAAGAGAATAGTAAGCATATAAATAATATATTTTTCTTGTGTGTTGTGACAGAAAAAGTAGCATATGCTGAGCCTATTTCGAAGGCAAGGAAAAGGATCAACTGACATTTCTGCAAGTGTCGCTCCATCTTCACTACCATGCATTTGCACCCTGTCTGACCTTGCCGAGATTTCTGTTACTTCTTTGAATATATTCCTCGGCAATTTTGAAGTAGAGATTAAATGGTAGCTAACTCTTAGTGCGCCGTAAAATTTATTTCTGGTGATGCTCATTACGAGTAATAATCTTCAGTGGTGAACTGAAATCAAATAATAACATTAAACCATAGCGCTCTCTTCGTGTTTAGCCTCGGTGCAGTGGTTGCATGTTCGATGCACAGCCGCTTTCTTTCGCAGTCCGGGGAAATATTATGACTTCATGCTGTAAAAAAAACGTACGACTTGCCTTTGCTTCTCAAATGATTGATTTTATGGTAGTCGTTCCTGGGGGTATTATCATGCCTGATTGGGATATAATTTTGCTTCCCCTCTTTGTCTTACATCCAAGCTTCAAATAAAGTGTATTGCAATAATGACACTCTGCGTGATCTTAGTGACAAAAGCCGCAAGAAGACTGATCTGAAAATATCCCGATGTTTTCTTCACTGTATTATTTTGTGTCGACAGTTATGTTTACTCGTATTGTTTCTGCTTTCTCAAATTTGGTTGTGTAAAAAGTGTAATTTCAGCTCAATCCAGCATTTATTTATTGTCATGTCTATAGCTGAAGTATTTGTGTGTGATGCGCAAAATGAATAGTGTAGAGAAAAAAAAGAGTATGTGACGATGTCATCAACACTATCCTTTGGTTGATGTCGTAATAGATTGGCAAGAAAGTTCCCTTGTTATAATTAACTGACAGTTAAAGAAAAATTAAACAATTTTTAAGTTGGTTGATTTTTAATTTTTTATATGCAAATTATGCTCCACTAAATATTGCTTTTTTGAGACTTTCAATGAGCGCTTGATATATTAAAGATACTTTGCTATTGCTCTTTTGGCATAACCCAAAAGTTTTAGGTATTGAGTGGTCTTGAATTATACTCGTATCACACATGTAATATGATCCTTATAAACAAAACTTACGTTATTCTTATTAGGTCGTGCGCGGCTCAATTTTGTCTATCAAAAACGAGGCTGTTGAAGCATAAAAGCTGCTGTGAAATTTGGCAATCTGGCCGAGTGGTCTAAGGCGTCAGGTTAAGGTCCTGATCTCTTCGGAGGCGTGGGTTCGAACCCCACGGTTGTCATATTATCATAATTTTTTTTTATTTTAGATTAAGATGTTAAATATTGTCAATTTTACAATGGATTCAGTAGATGGTCCTTGAATTTTTGGGTCATTCGAATCTTAAAGGGTTAATGCTATCATTTAATTGGTAAAAAGTACATAAAATGAATACGAATTGAAAAAGACAAATTAATGGAAAAAAGTGTTCATGTAATTGTGTGACTAATAATGCTTAAATTGTCATCAAATTTAATTTGAAAATATACCAATGTTTCAACTTGAATGGACTGGCAAATTAATGTGAACTGAAAATAGATAAATATACATCTCAAATGAAAACAGAAAATAATATAAATTGAGTTTATAAAATGGTACATTTGGATAAAAACTTCTTCTTCTTTTTTTTACTCTTTTGCCCATTTATAGACTCTTTAGAAATCTGTTGGCTTCTAGAATTCTTGTTCTCATTTGAATTTTTTACACTATTATGTCTTGCATTTGAGTTAATTCCTTGAGTATTGGTTTGAGCAGGTTGCGATATCACCGTTTGTTGAGTAGGGATAGAAGCTTGCGATTCTTTTCTGATGATCTGTCTAACGACGTCTATGAAAGCGTCTTCGACGTTCATTTTATACATAGCACTAGTCTCATAGAATGGAACTTTGTTCCAATTCTTTGACACTTCTATACCATCTTCTGGTGTTAACTCCCTCTCATTGGTTAAGTCACATTTGTTACCTACTAAAACCATTGGGACATTGTTTGAGTCTTTTATTCTAAGAACTTGCTCCCTGATGGCTAGTAATTCCTGTAAAGAACTTTCGTCAGTTACGGAATACACAAGAAGAAATCCTTGGCCTGATTTGATATACAATTCACGCATAGCTGTGAATTGGGCTACGCCTGCTGTGTCTAAAATCTCCAAATTACAGGCACGCCCATCAACTTCAATTTCTTTACTATATGAATCTTCAATTGTGGGGTCATAACTTTCAACATAAACACCTTGAACAAATTGCACTGTGATGGAAGACTTACCTACACCACCTGCACCAAGCACCACTAACTTGTAGTCTATTTAATTAAAGTTAGTAATCTGAGCTTTTAAAACGAAGTCACAAACCAGTAAATTTACAGGTGATGATGCAACCATGTGAGGTCAGCATCTGGAATCCTTATTAATAATGACATACCTCTCATGCTTTGACGTTATAACAAGCCTACTTGTTAGATACTTTCTGCAATAATCAGAGTTTCTACAAAAGCTTATAAACTTAGTGTTCAATAAAAATAGCACAGGATCATTCTTTTTTGAATGGCATTCCTACCTGAGTTTGCATAAATTTTATTACGCGCGTTACAATAGACGTTTTACGGTTGAAATAATACCCAAAGGGGAAAAATAGCTCAAGTGAACGACGGCTGTAGATCACTCTCTTAAGACGTTTGAAGCAGTTACATACAGTAGCATGTACTGTAGTGCCATGGTTCATATGAGAACTAGCTATTATTCAAACAGAAAAAATATTTAAAAGTACATTATTTATTTACTTTGCTAAAAAGCTCTATGTAACAATTGCTGAATCCATAATGGTTCAAGGGTGAAGTAGTCATAAAAAATAACAGAGAAATTTGTAAGTAAAGTAAAAACATGTAAAACCATGTGCTTTGGTGGTAACACAAAAGATAAGAATCAGTTGGTTTTTGACAAAAAATATAATAATAAGAACAAAGATAAACTATACAAAGACTAAAAATAGTAATAAAAAAATTTAGCAGTAGAAACAGTAAGAGTAAATAACAGTTATTGTCAATAATACAAAAGATCCGACTGAATACGATTAGCTTATAGATGGCAACAAATACGGTGGTTAAAAAAGATTTGTCCATTCATTTGTAGCAAATAAATATCTAGTAAACATTCTTCTTTGGTCTACCTCTTTGACGTTTTAATACACTATCACTGGTTCCAGTTGGAGCTGGATATGTAGAAGTTGATCTTTTACGCTCATCTTCTGCCATTGGAGAAGGACTTTCCATATATACAACTTCTTTGTGTGGTGGAGGCAGAGTTTGAGGAACGTGATAAGTTTGAGTATTATCTTCTTCTTCACCGTTTCTTTTGACTAAGATAATGACACCATTCTTCTTATATTTCCACTTTTCCATTGGAGTTTGTCTAGCACAGTCTTCACAGTGATCTAAGAAAGCTTTGGAGTTAGCAAAAAAATCAGAACAAGATAAACAAATACCGGATTCAACTCTTTCAACAAGTCCAGGATTTCTATTCATGTCTGACTTTCTGTATTGATCAAAATGAACAAGTTTCAAATGTCTTTTCAAAACATCTAAACGGTTAAATGAACCTTCGTTACGATGGGGACAAGTGGCATAATCTGGATTCCAGAAAGGACAGTGATAGTTTGGAGCACCATGAGAACGAGCATGACGACGCAAATCACTTGGACGAGCAAAAGACCAATCACATTCTGAGCACCTATAAGGTTTATCTGACCTGCTTAAACACCCAGCTTTACGTTTGACAAAATCGGGTTCTGCTGAATTTTGAAGTTGTTGAGAAACGGATTGTTGGGCTTGACTAACATCATTCATTATATCACCGTTTGAACCTTCTTTGGAAACATCGCCAGACCCATTTGTCGAGTTTTGATAGAAGCGGTAAGAATTTCTGTTGTTGTTGTTCATGTTACCATTTACTGCATTACTAGCAACATTATTGTTAGTGTTACCGTTATTTCCAGTAGGAGCTGGGCTGCTAGCAGCACCACCACTTGGAGTATATCTTTGATTTGAGACCTGTTGTTGAGCACCATTAGCATACATTGGAGTTTGATAATAAGGAGCAAAATAAACAGGAGAGTATTGAGGGTTTGGAGGAGGCAGGAAATTGCCGTTAGATGCTGGACCCTGAGGAATTTGAGCTAAAGGTGGAGCATAATAGCCTGGGTATTGCATTTGAATATTTTGCTGAGGTAACAAAGGTATGCCGCCTTGAGGTTGTGGCTGTGTTTGGGACACATTATTGAAAGATGGACTTGAACCGGAAGAAGCAGATGGTGTACCATTTAGTGAAGCTGCTAAACTAGCTTCAGCAATCTTTTTGTTAACAGACTGATCTTCGGATAAATGAGATTCCTCCTTTAGATGATTTGGATCATTAATATCTTTTTTGTGTAAAGATTCGCTTTTGACCATGTTTGTTTTTGAGTATATTTTTTTTGCTTCAAAATAAAAAGTAATAAGGTGCTGTTTTGTTCAAATATTCTGTTCGCTATAAACTATGTGTCGGGTTGTTGTTAATGCAACTTAAGCTGAATAAACAAAAGTCGTCTTTTTTTTAGTGATTGTTATTGTTTTTTTTTCTCTGATCCAAGACGATCTGCTTGAATATAAAAAGATGGGAAATTATCTCTTGAATAAATCAAAAACACGTCTTAACGTATGTATTTTGACAATAGTGTCTCCTAAACAGATATGAATATTGTGATTGAAAAAAACAGAGATACGGATATACTAAAAAATTCGTCAGAAGTTAGCCGCTTGAATATCTCTTTAGTGCTGTGAGAGCCGTCAAGGAAAAAAAAATTGCACCGAGAGAGGCCTAAAGAGTCAAAAACGGGAGAACAGACGTGGAGAGCCAAAGGAGTATCCTGAATAAAGCACAGAGATTATATAAATCCGTGAAAAGAGGTTTTTAATCAAGATCAGAATGGTATCCAGGGATAGAGAAATCAGTCAAGTAGATGGTTTTGTTGATAGATTTGGCTGGAGTAAGAGCCAAAACACAATTTCACTCACTGTCGCTGAGTCGCTCTCGCACTCTCCTGTGCGTCTATAAAAATTTTCTTGATGCGGCGCTTTTCTTGCCAGACATTTGCGGCTTGGTTGGAAGGCCGTTGGCGCTTGGTGTGCAGATCGGCGGAGAGGTTATCGGTTTAGTGATTTACTGCGGCTAAGACCGTGTAGTGTGTGTGGTATGCTGTGGTGTAGGTTGGTGTGCTGGATCTCTTTCTATCTATATGTGTATATATGTGTATATATTTGTGTGTACGTATATGTGTGTAAGTGTATGTATGTATGTACCATTCATACCATAAGCAACTGCAAGTAAAAGCTTTTGGTAACCAGTCAAAATTAAATGAGCAAATGAGTTGAGCAAACCACGTCAAAATAATTAATATTATGTGGTACGTTTTATGACTTTGGTTGTATTCGAGTCTGTGTGTCTCTGTCTGTGCCTGTGTCTGTGTTTGTCCCTCTCCCTGAGACTATGACCTTTGACTATGCTTCAGCACGCGATTTAGGTCTTAGCATTTCAATCTCTTCATTATATGGAATATTAGTACCAACTCTGTTGATTTCGTCTTTATATTTCTTAGCATTAAAATTATCTAAAATAACATCTGGGCTCATAATAACCCATCCTGGTCTTAACTTTACAGGGTGATCGAGGCCAGTTTTAGATGGAATGATATGAAGCCTTCTAATTGACGATGAAAAATTTTCAGCCACTTGATATATTTGATTTGGAACTGACGAGTTGAATGTATTTTCATTCTCAATCACAATATCTGTATTAACATTACAGTGTATCAAATTTTTATCAGTGGACCTACGAACGGTACCTGTAATACACATCCAACAATGCCATTGCATCTTCTCTAATAGCTGGTCTTTTTGAACAATTGAATCACTAGGATAAAAGGGGGAATTTTTATCAACTGGGATAAATACCAATTCTTCGGACCTTCTAAACCTTTTTGTCCAGTTAGAATCGTCATTGAAAAGTCTCGATAGTTCAGAGATTTTTTGGGTTGATGCCCAAATAAATAAGAAACCTGGTCTTGAACATAATTTATCAATTGGTAGTTGAGATAATAATGGATAAATCATTTGATTTTCAGATAGTGCACCGATCATAATGACGTCAAAATTTAAATTATCTTCGTAAATCCATTTATTTAATGATTCTATAATCTTCTCTGGTTGAACTCTGCTGCCATAAACGCCTAATGAATGCTTTTTGACTTGTTCTTCTTTCAATTTATGTAAACGTTGTAATTTTGGGTAACCGTCAACTGGCTGACAAATATTCCTAATATATTTAACTGGAATAACTCCCGAATGGATATAATGATTAGAATAATCATTTTTGAAGCAAACTGATCCATTTTTATTATTTTCACCTTTATTCACATCCTTTTGATTGGATGCATTATTAGTATATGCGATTAATGAGTTCTCATTATTCTTATTAAGTTGTTTTTTCTTAGTTAATATCTCATTGGCTGATAACTTTTTAAATAATGAAAACTTAGAATCTTTTGAATATGCCCTTTGAGCCACTACCTTGTGGCCATCTCCATTGGATGGCAATGCAGATAAAGACATGCTAGAATGACTCTGCTGAAAATGTGTGGGGTTAGAGATCAAGTATGGAGCAATAGTGACAGGTTGATGATGACGAGGTGTATCTAACGACAAATATGGCTGGGGCTGATGAGAAGCAGCTTTCATGATGGTTTAGTGTGGTGATAATGGCTTCGTGATTCAAATTTGTAATAGAATACGTCAAATACAAAAAAACTGATAGAATTGGGTACTAGGTAGTGAGTGAGATAAAACGAATATTAATCAATAAACCAATCAATCCGATCTTTGGAAAATGGAAACCAATAAATTCTGAGGCTCTAATTAGTTTTGAGAGTATCAAAGTGCAACAAAAAACAAAATTGACAAGTCCACCGCATACTTATGGCATGTAGCTGGCCCTACGTTTAAGTACCATTTGAGTTTCACATACTGGAGCCTGAGCACTATAGCAGACGAAGCGCCAGAAATCCTTTAGACTTGTTTCACATTTCCCTGCAAACCGACTTCAAACAGATCTCGCGCCGCGTGTCCCGATTCGGCTGTGATGCGGGCTGTGTGCGTCGCAGTGTTGACTTTTGTGACACTTTGTTACCGAGAGTTTGTGATTCTGTTGCACCAGATTGACAACTTAAAACAGGACTGACACTGCCGCTGCGTTTGCTCTTATAGTATTGTTCCCAACTGGGATATTTATACAACTCAAAACGGAAGCAGAGACACAACATTGCGTTTCACTTTCAAAAACGCTGTGACTATTTCGTTCAAAGCCATAGATCTCAGATCTTGATTGAGATTTAGATTAATTTTCAAGTCAAGTGCAGTATGGCAGCGGACAATCCTCATGCAAGAGAATTTGGCCACTTGTTGAAAGCTTACATGGAGAAGTTTGAGACATTCAAAGAGAATGTATGTATATACACAAGTTGTAATTTTCAAACTCTTATGTGCTTTTTTCTTGATGACAAAAATAAAACTAATAGTAATCTAACATTTATATGCACATTTTTTCTAGAAATCAGAGAGAAATCACAAAGCAATACTTGACTCCCTAAAAGCGCTAGAAGTCAACCTTAACCGTTCTCCAGCAGAAAAATTAAGGTTTTTTGTCGGAACAAGAATTTTAATAAATGTCTTCCTAGAAGAGTTGAATGGTCATTTGACGGATGTGGATGTACTGAATCAAAGATGTCTTCTTTTCAATAAATTGCTGAAGACTTACACTGAAAATCCTCAGAGCTTTTATGGCTACGAGTTTAAAATAGGTTATCTGAGTGAACTTTTCATGAGGCTAATGCGCAACTCAAAGTTACAATTTCAGTGCAATACAATTGCTACGCTGGAAGCAGTTCTTATTATTTATTGCAATTTTCCTAAACTTCCAAATAGCATCCCGGAATTACTGGCTAATAGAATTATTGTTAATGGGGAGTTGCCCACAACAGGTTATGTTCTAGATGTCATTCATTCAGGCCATGAAAAAAAGCACGTCTTGTTAGAGAATTTTTTACATGCAGTAAATTTTTCTTTAAATGTGGAAAAAAACTTTTTAATAGCAAGATTCACTGACAAGTTACTAAAACAGACTTACGCAATAATTCAACAGCATCAAAGCTCAAGCATTCCATATAATATCAGCAAAACTGGCACACTACGTTATTTCAACTTTAAAAGTACTAGTGAGTATCGTCTTTACAAAGAATCCCTAGAATCGTTTTTTTATGGTGCTCAATTATGCTGCACTTTGTCTGCTAGAGTCGTAACATGTTTTAGAAAATCATTGATTGATCTATTAGTTTTGTCATATGACTGTTTTAATGGATCTTCCAATGACAATTATAAATCACCAATTTCTATTTCATATTATTTTCTTACATTGTTGATGACTATGCAAACCGAAGAGCTGTGTTTGGTGTTTGATGGTACTGGTGTCTTATTCTGGGAGCAAAGTTTATCTAAGATCATGTTATATCAAGCAGACCTTAAAGCCATCGAGCAAACTCATATAAGTAAGGAATACTATTCAACGGTTCATACGACATTTTTGAATTTTATGGGCACTTTACCAGTGATTTCATGTGATTCTATAAAGTCGCTTTATTTTACAAAATATAGCGCTAAGCTTGACCCTATTTATGAGCTTGAGAGAGCTTGGATAATTAAAAGGGTTTCAATGATGTATGACCCCACAGATAAACATGTTCTCAAAAAATTTTTAAGTTATGAAAAGTTTTTTATGAAGGGTATTCTTGATCCCAGAAGAGAAAGCTGGACCATTATTCCCTCAGCTAGTGTTGGGAGATTTCTACTGCTGAGGTTAGAACTATTTTTCTTTTACCCCAAACAACAAAACCAAGATTTTGTAGATTTCTTAGAAAATTTATCAATGTCCTTGAATTCTGTTCAGTTTTTTAAGACATACGAATTCTCGTCCATTTATATCAGTTTGTATGAAAATATTTATAGAAAGGCTACAGAATGTCAACAAGCAAAACAAATATTGGTATTAGAATCTTTAAAATTTGAACTGTCAAGAATCTTATTCAGCGTCAGATTACTAGCTACTGAGACTGAGGAAGAAAAATTAACTAGATTAAAGAAAATTCAGCCAATCTTAGCATTTTCAATGTTTCAACAGGATATTACAAATTTGGTCGATTTACAATTTATGTTTAGTTGGGTCCAACAAATGATGAATTCGCTGACCAGTGAATTTCAACTCGCTGAATTTCAAAACAATTGCAAAATCTTCAAAGAATTGATTTTAGTTGTATATTCTCTTGACCAATCGTTCACTATCTTTCAAAGAACTTGATGAAGACATCAGCAATTTGAGTAGCCATAATTCACAAAGTAGTTTGGTCCAAGTGATATTTTTTGAATGTTTTTTTTTTTCTTACAGACTTATTTTTATGTACCTTATTTAATTAACTAACTAAATAATTAATTAACTAATTACTTAATTGTTTACTTTCTTTCTTTCCTCGAAAAATTATTTTGAATTAAGATACTAATATACATTGATGTTATACTTAAAAGAGAAAAAATGCAACATAATGGTATGAAAGTTCGAAAGTAAGATTGTCAAAACCTATTTTTCAAAGACCAGTCAATCAATATGTGAGCAGACAGAAACCAGTGAATGTGAAAATATATAATAAATTATATACATGTGGTTTGCTAATATGATTATAGTGTCGTTTTCTTTTCTTGTCTTCCATATGTGGATTATAATAAAACATCTTTGGACAATAAATAAATAAAATTTGTAAAAGCAGATACCCCAGAGAGAAAAACAGAAAACAATACCCATGCTAATATACAGTTTGAATTCATAATTCATCTTATCTTTGAATTCGTAATCTAATAAAAAAGAAATTTCTAAACTAGTGAAGGAATTTGAGTGGAGAATTTTGAAAAAGGCCATTAAGCACATACAGAACCTTGGTAACGGCCAACTTCTAAGTCATCGATAGTACTTTCAACAACTTCATCTTCATCATCATCTTCAACTAATTCAATTGTGACGTATTTGATCAAATCCCATCTTTTCCAGAACATTAAGCAATGTTTAGGATCGCTAGAATCGACAAAATCTTGTAAAAAATATTTGGCTTTGATAAGTCTATCTTTCAATTCTTGAAGTTTGACATTATCAGGAGCCTGACTGACAGAGTTGTTAGTCATTGACATGCTGTTATTGCGGCTATGGCGGTCAACATTATCTAAAGCAATAGCCGTTTCTGATTGATTGTTTTTGTTAGTTTCATCAAAATCAGTTTCATACTCTGTGATGTTTGTGGCAGAAGAAACTTCTGAGCGATAACCATCTTCATCATCTGAAGTGGAAATTGAAACAGGTGTATTAGGAGCGCCGTTGTCAAATCCATACACTTCATCTTCTGCTGATGCTGTTGCATCACAATATCTAGCCCAAGCTTCATCAATAGCACCAATTAAATAATCGAAACAACGAGATCTAGCAGCAAAATCGGATTCAGGTAAGTAACTTCTAAATTTTGGAGCAACTGTAGCCTCAAATTGTGGAGGAGATGGAATAGAATTCACATGGTTAGAAGATGAAGAAAATGTTCTATGCGTTGATTCATTGTCACTTTCAACTTCTTCTTCGTCATCATCACTATATTGTGAAACAGCTTTTGAGATATTTATATCGACAGGCGTAGCACCTAAAGATTTTTTAATATTTCTTTGATCTCTTCTTTGCTTTCTTGATTTGGAAGCTTTCATGTACTTCTTCCTGACAGTGGCAGAAGTGTGACGATATTGGTCATCTTCAGATTCGTCATCAGTAGAAGAATTATTAGCATCTTCACGGGATAACAATAGAGTGGAACCAAAAGATGACAATCTTGGTTTCTTCAATATATTGACACCTTGATTATGTGAAGGATCATTATCATAAGATAAATTACGCTTGAGTGATAAAGCCATAGTAAGTAGTTTTCTTTGCTTTGTATTATGATACGGGTATGTTGTATCTTTTAATAAAATGTTGTAGGAGTTTTACACCCTGACACCAGAACAAAACTAATTTTTGACCTTCAGGAAAATGGCAGAAAGTTCGAGCTAAAAAGATGACTGGCTTGCTGTCCTTTTCTTGCAAATTTTCAACCAATGAGAGTCGAGTATTCCAGACGAAACAACTAAGTAGTCCAGATGAAGAGGTAAATGATATGAAATTTAACCACAAAAAGTTCGGAAAAAGCAGTGAAGCAATCCTAGAGTCTTATTGATATATTAGCTAAAATATACCGACAAGAAAATGACAACTGTATATACACAAATGTCAAGTAAAATCGTGTTGTTTTGTTAGTACAAGAAGATGAGAGTGGCGTAAAACAGCGGAAATGGGAGGAAGTCTTGTTTTTCAAGGGAGTGGGAAAGGGGGCAAAAATCGAGGAGAATCGTCGAAAATTCTACGCCTTTCCTTTAAAAGGGCAGCCAATTTTCCTATTTTAGCAACAGGAGGGTAACTTATGGTGTTTTTTTCGTCGCGTCGCTTATTTGCATTTCAAATTACGTGTACGGGTGTTTTTAGATAAATTAATTCTCTTTTATATAGGGTTTATTTTCCTTGATATACTCCACAATTCTTGGAATTGTATGCTTCTCCCATGTTGAGTCTTCTGGAAGAATAATTGACTCACGCATCTTTGATGAACTTATCTCTAGTGACTCGTCTTCTCCTTGAGCGATAAAAATTTTGTTTCCCCACGCTTTTGGAATCTCCAATTTAGATGTACCATCCTTAATTTCTTGAACATACTTTACTTGATCTTCCATGTCGGTCTTACCATCATCATCTCTTGTAAGTACCAGTAGGTTACTGTTTTCCAGAAGTCCAGATAATGCAGTTTTTAATGGTGTAGGCTGGTAGTATTTTGGATTAAATACCCTTATCAAAGTGTCATAACCCATAAGAAAGTTTAATTTGATATTGGATCTATGGTATGTCTGTTCTATAAATTGAATTATCGACTTGGACTTATCAGTAAAAAACGCATTTTTTGACAGCGCAATGGATACGGAGACGCCTAACTGGTCGTGTATATTGTCAGCTAATAAATGCATCATATCTAATCGATCTGAAAAGGAAGCCAATTGTATTCCTTTATCCGCATTTTGTACCGATAACAACAGGAGTATCGACTTATCTGATACTGTAGCTGATTTTGTCTCGTCAGCTTCAAGTCTGTCACTCAGTAGGATTGATTGTTTTAGCAATGATAAATGACCTTTATGCGGAGGATTGAAGGATGAATCTAATATATTAATTCGATTGGTTAGTGGGATCACCAATTCAGACTTGGCAGTAGTATGAATTACCGAAAACACGGACGGTGACTCCAAAAACGCATTCAGTTGCTTTGAGTATAAACCTTTCATCAAAATCAGTTGTGATATATATAAAAGGTACTATATGTCTGTTCAGATAGCTAGATGACTGTCTATATATAGATGTTATTATTTGCAACAATATTCTCGCTTTTTATGATAACCAAATCTTTTGAGGGCGGTGCATTACAAGATTTGTTTTGTTACATTCTCGTTGTTGTATGTGACTAGCATTTTTCTCTTATTCCACAGTAAATTCAAATGAAATTGACTATTAAGTAGCATTATTTCTAATTGAGATATACCATTTATTACTATAGCGCTTATCCCTTCCAGGTTGTTTAATTTGGATTTAATTTAGAGAAAAGAAAAAGACGGTAGTTCGTATACGATAACGTTCCATTTTTTTTTGAAATCTAAATTAGAAACTAAGTTTAATTCTATATTTACTAGTAAGAATTAATGGAACAATGCTTTCTCAATCAAGCAGAAGCCAGTGATGTAATGATAAAATCTAGCAGGTATACATCAATTGATCGATTGATAAGCTGTAGAGTTGATATTGAATGTAGTATAATAACTAAACAAAAGAAATCATAGAAGGATAATCCTTGCGCTACTTTTTAGTACGGATATTATACTGAGACTGGAGATTTTTCTCTCTGATACATTACACCTAACGGTCAAGCGAAAGGCATTAGAAACGATTTTCACAAATATGCAAAAGGTTTGTTGGTACCCTGATGATATAACTATTTCTTACATCATGCATATCCCTGATATGCCAATTGTGACATGATAAAACATTCTTTTACTCGAATAACTTTAGTGTTCGCATTGAATTGTTGTGTGTTTGACATAGCAATTTCGGACTAAATATATGCTAAATACCATGCTACATAGTGTATATACTAAATCGGAATTACTTGCAATAATTTGGAAATGGAATTCAATTACAATTCGTCTTTTCCTCCCACAATTTCCACTAATTCTGTATCGAAAACTACATTAAACATTGAAGTATAAGGTTAAAATAATCGTTAGTAATTAAAACTCACGGATAGAAAAAGGCCAAAGATTGCCAGTCTCATGATAAATACGTACCTAAGGTTGAATCTGGCGGAATTGGACCAATACCTCTACTGCCGTATGCTAAACTGGGTGGAATTGTCAATCTACGCTTTTCCCCCACACACATTCTAATCAAAAAATCACATGTTAGTATTTCAAAGAAAAAAGACTAAAAATAGAGCAGCAAAGCAAAACAAATTGACTTATAGTCTGCGTATACGTATGCGTTTATTGCTGCTTTCCATATCAAGACACAGTTGACTTACCCTAATAATCCTTGATCCCAGCCTTTAATAACTTGACCTGCACCCAAAGTGAAGGGCAGTGGGCCACGATTCAAACTTGAATCAAAAGTGTTGCCATCTTCAAACATTCCAGTGTAATGCATTTTAATCCTGTCACCTTTTTGAGTCTTTTGAGTACATTCTGAAAGTGGAACCTCATGAGTAACTTCAATTTCTAATTCAGTTACCTTTGCATAACCCACGGCAATGAGAAATAACACCAATCCAATCAATCTCGTAAAGATCATCTTAAACACTTCACAGCAAGCACTGGCGTCTATTGTTTGGTAGCGTTTCAGCTGATACGATCAGTTAATGTGGGCTGATTGGGTGTGAATATTCAAATTTCGTAGTAGAATGTAATATATCACTATGATGCCAAAAACAGATTCAGTGTTCGCATCTCCGATCGCTCATTTGAAAAGTCATTAAAAACATCTGTGCATTCACTAGCGCCAACTGAAGCTAAAGTTGCATTGAAGATTAATCCCTCTACATGGCAAGATGTTCCATGATTTTCCTGACTCGTATCCACTAAAAAGTAGGTGCGATACCTTTTAAAGTAGTCATACCAATATGCACATATACTTCTCGTCTAATCTCTATGAAATATAAAGGCCCTATTATTTAAACTTATAGCGAACAAAAAACTGCATCACTATTTCCACTTTAGCTCTGAAAAGTGTTTATATAAATTGTTTACCTCAATTGAGTAAACCTACATATATATTTTATCACAGATCAACAGGATTGATACTCTCATGATATTGTTAATACACATTCCCGATCAATCAACAGCTATTAGTCCAATGAAAGTACGCCGTTGGGAAGAAGAAGAAGGGGTGTTGCAAAAAACTGTAGATTTCAAGTTAAGCGCTGCACATTTGGAAGCGGTGATGCGGCGCTGGAGGTTTTTTTTGTTTCATCTTTGTGTCTCAATTCTGTTTCGCAAGAATCCTAGTATAGGTGTGCGGCATATTCGTCGTGAATCTGTGTACTATACAAGTCACATATAATTTTGCAGGTGAAGGATACTACAAATAAGCAAAGGGTCAAGGCTAGTCTATTTGCTGTTGGTTGGACTCAATAGTAAAAACACTGCTAACGTTGCTTGAAATGCTGTTGCAAATAATTACAGGGATGACAAATGAACTGATTTGTACTGAACAAGAAAACGGTTACCAGTGAAAAAGCAGATGAAAGTACCTAATCCAATAGACATGAAGTATAAACAATGCCCCAGAACGTTAGATGGAAGGTAAGATGGAGTAAAGACAGAAATTTAGCTCCTCGTGGTAGCCTATAAGAGGATTATAAATTTGTTTTCATGCAATGGCTTGAGTCAACAGCTTGTGCACGAAACTTCTTCTGGACTGCTCGATTGTTTGGGTTCTAGTAATGCCCAACGATTTCACTAAATTGTGGATCGAATAAATATGCGGTGTACGGAATCAGGTATTGTTCTCATATGCTTATTGTTTAAAAAACCGTGATTCTCACTATTTTCCCCTGGAACGTGCATGCCTTTCGATGAAGTAAGATCACATACACATACGTGTTAGTTTGTTCTTTTTCTGGGCTGTTATGCTTAAGGTTAACTAAGGGTGTTGAAAAAGAAAAAACAAACATAGATCTGGCACATTTGAGCTATAATCATTTTTGTTGTTGCCATCCTGTTTAGACAATCTAGATGAATATAGTGAAATTTACAGAACTGCTGAAGACTGAAGGTCAATTTTGTGAAGTTGTTTGCATCAACTGGCGTCTATTAGTTAGATCGAAGGAAACCACTCAAATACCTAATATAAAAAACAATTTATAAAACTGTCTAAAAACTAAAACTTGAGCGGCTCAACTTGTCAACGATTTTTTGAGTGCTTCCCATCTCGCCTTTTCGTCAAGGTCAATTAAGCTAAGATCAGCTCGTATCGTTGTAGTTGAAAGTGCAAAAAAAAAGAGGTGGTGGAAAATGAAGATTGAAATCAATGAATTTGTGTTTGCTTTGAAATCTCACTTTTTAGTTTTTGCTTTAAATACAGTTTAACATATTTATGTAGAATCCCTACTTTCTTTTTACAAGACTATATACGATTTGAAAGTATTTGATTTCAAACGAATTCGACCGCAGTAACCCAAGTTCATATGCTGAAAAGGTTACGAAGTGCATGAAAAGTCGAAACGTATCATTTAATGCGTGTAAATGTTTATATGAGGCTTATCAACCATCGGTATATTTCTTTATCAGTTAGACTTCCTCTTTGGGCATTTTTTTCTGCAAAAAACCTCGGCAAACCGCCGGAATGGTACAGCTCGTGTCTCAGTGATGGAAACAATCGCGTATTTGCACTGCGATTCTTTTGGCTGTCATGCAGGACTACGAGATGTTCTAGACGTTATTTTAGACTTAGGACAGCTTCGTTTTTTCAGAGGTTTAAAAATATTCAAAAATTCTTTCGAAATTTTTTGTCCAGAAGTTCATCTATGGTATATATATTTTTTAGCAGCTTCATCGGTTTTTGCTTAAAGATCTGATATGTTGTATACAGTCAGTCCTTAGTGTACATGGTATACTAAACTGTTTAGATCCATGTGATTAGACAAGCGCAATTATATGAGACCAGAGTTATTGTTTTTAGTGACATTGTTTGCAGTGAATACATACGTAGCACAAAGAAAATAAAGTGAAGAAGACGCAGACCGTAAACTCCACAGTGCATACTGAACCACTGTTTAAAGTTTCTATGGTGTTTGTTTTGCATTTCGTATGCCTTATTGTATCTTGATGGCGTCTACTTTATACTCATCAATAACGATCAACCAGCCTATGCGACTAGCGCCAGACACCAAAGAGAGCAAATAAAGACGTACCATATATTATTTAATGATGAAAGATAAAAGTCATAAGGCATTACAAATTGATTTACACGCAAGAAACACATGGATAAACAAGACGAGGGAATAAATGAGTCTCCAATAGTTATACTATTGTTTTAACATCAGGATTGTAGTTTGAAGAGGGATTTAATGTTGTTTCTACCAATAAAAGAAATAAAACCTACCCAAAGTAATTTAATACTTATCAAGGCGATGAAATTTAGGTTACATATATATGTTGCAGCTATATAATTTCACCGCGTTTAACACTGTCCCTCTGTCCCTTAAACTATACCTAAAAGCAGATTGATTGCAGTTATGAGACCCGACTATTTTGCACCCTTTTTTATATCACTGCAAACATCATGCAATACATACTTGGACCAACTTAAGGTAGCAATATGACTACGTCAATCATGTGCACTCAAGGTAAGGACAATTTTTGTTAAGGGGAAGAAAAAAAAGTTTCCTTTTTAATGGATTGATGTATATGGGAGTATAATAAGCGATAATATATGCTGAAGATACACCCATTGGTACCGTTACAAAGTGCCAGTAATGTAAGGAAGAAACCACAAGATAAGAAAGATAACGACACTCATCGCCTGAGATATAGTATATGTAAATAAGATTAAGTTTGCACATTGCATTAGGACCTAACTTACATAGTTAAGAAAAATTGACCCTCGGTTGTTTCTCTGAGCCGGGGGTTGATAAATCATGGCAGAGAATTCTTCCTTAGGCTGTTGTTATTTATTTAATTGAGTATTCAAACAACCTAGTAAGACTGCAGATAACATGAGCTTTGTTATGAACTGATTTATTCTGGTATCTTGACGAGAAGGTAACTTGTAATGGAAAGAATTGATACCTATGGTGACTTTATTCGGCTGTTGAACCTCGGTCCACAGAATTCATGTCAGATGCCGCGAAAGCATGGTTAACAGTGAAGCAAAAACTTTAAAAATAGTTTGTTACGAAGATGCGTAGAAAAACTATAGTGTATATCAGAATAGGGTGCCACACCGCGTACACACAAATTGTACACACGTACATACAATGTGTGAGATAGCAAACAATTTGCATGCCAAACAATAGTGATTGTTCTTACAGACATTAGCTTCTCTGAAGGAAAGAATTGCAACTGCACCCGCGGACACAGCAGACAAGCTAGGCAAACAAAACAACCATGGGGCCGCAAACATTAGGCAGTGGGCTCGCAATTTTTTTTGCACGCGGTGAATGACTATACTCGCAAAACTCTCTTGTTAAAGTTTAGCGTTTTTCGTATTCCACTGCCTGCTGATTTAATTGCCGCGCCGGTGATGATTGGTCGGTTCCTATTGTTTTCAAAGTCCAACATCGCCCAATATGGCTCCTTGTCCACCTGATTACGAGTCCCTGGCTCCCTTTACCATACATGTTTCCGGCAGAGGACCCTCAATTGCCCAATCATCCAGCATAACCACGCAGGGACGTATCGACGCAAGAAAGAGGATGTATATCTCAATGCAAGCTTGCAATACGATTCTACTTTAGTCAGAGCTTACAGCTAGCCCCCTTTTCTATCGTGTTACTGTCTGCCCTGCTTTGTAGATATCTTGGGGCACTAGCTGTCGCCTTATGCCCCGTAACTCAATTATTGAATTATCATACGAAAATACAAGTAAACTGCAACATCTTCATGTACCGTTTCATGTACATCACTGGCTTAGATTTGCAAGTGCTGCCTTCGTACCTCATGGTTTTAAATGAGCGCTCTGTATGTCGACTTCATCAAGAGGTGCTATTTGTAAACTGCTCCTTTTGTTCTGCTCTTATGCATCATGCATGCTTCCTGTGCAAATTGTTCCAACTTCACATCTGCATTTGTTCTTTGAAGCTGTTTACAGTAACGCAAACCCGTTAGATTTCTGATTCGAACATCACTTCTTCCACTTTTTAAGGTCAAGGTAAAGAACCTTGTATATTAATATCTCATGTCGCCCCCTTTTCTTTGCATCTATCTGTTTAAAACTTGATACTCCTGTCTACTTTTGTTGTTTAATATTTGAATTTTGTCTGAGAAGGTTGCGATATTAGTATAACATCTACAACTCGCATTTAATCTACACAAAACCTTAAAAAAGCTTTAAGTCATAATAATATTTCATATTTACTTTCAGTTGGTACTGTCTTTTAAAACATTTTAGTATAAACTTTTAATAGTCAGCGTTCCTTACACTTAAAGTTGAAACGATATTCTTGTTGATTAGTCAATTCATATTTGCAAAAAGAAAAAAAATAATACAAACCAAAGATTATTAGCTTTACTCTTTTTTTTATCAAGACTATTTAATTCAAATTGATGAATTGAGAAATAATTACTTCATATATTTGATAGTATACCCATATTTGACTTAATATGCACATTAGTTTAGCTTACAATAACACTAGAATAATGAGTCACGAACTAGGTATTAATCCTTTGCTTAACGCCAGAGATTTAGCTGATTCACACCACTCGCTTATTGACCATGGTGTTCATGATGAGCCATCTCCTACATCATCAGGTCCCGTTTCAAACATGGTTAATTCTCATCACATGAAAACTAACAACGATACTAATGACAATAACAATAATAATCATGGAATCAATAACACACATGCTAATCAACAAATGCATCATCCCAACAATAACGCAGTCAATGGCTCTACAGACTACTTCACATCTGACAACACTGCTGCTTACAACCAAGGTTTTGTTTCGCAGCATCAACATCATATGTCTACCTCCTCTGCTTCTTCAGTTTCAAATAATACCTCGCCAATATCCATTGATCATCACTCTATGAGATCTGATTCGTATATTGACGTTGCTACTGAAAAAGAGTTTGACTTATCTGAGGATCAGTTGCAGGAATTAATTAGCCATTTAGATATCTTACCTTTGAGACAAGAGGAAAAGAGAGAATTAGAGAAAATTCATCATCCAACCTCTTTTTTCAAACTTATTTCAGACTATAAATACGATTTGTTGAACGTTGACGAAATTAGAAATTTGGTGACTTTGAGAAAATTTCTTTACCACAATACTTCGAATATTGTTGAGATTCCATTCAACATTTTTGTGAAGTTGTGGCCTTTGATGGATCATATCTTGAAGAGTTGTCATGGCTCAAAGCATCTAAAACCTTCAAAGTTGAATGATAACAATAGTTACTTATTCACTCAGCCTTTTGTTTGTAGGTGCACCACCAGAAACTCAACAATAAGAAAACATAGTAACGAAAACGGTGAATTAAACTTAGATGTTGAAGACGCTGAGTTAAGCAGTGATAACATGTATAACTATTCTCAAAACCATTCACCTAAGCTTGACGAAAACACGTCTTACGCTAAAGTTGATTCTTCTAAGTTGAACCAAGACGGTCAATCAGGTTCAAAGAAGAGAAGATTTACTAAGACCACAATTTTCACCAAGCCATGTCATTATAAAGCTAATTTAATGATTGATTTCACTAACCAAAGAGTTACTTTTAAACCTTCTATTAATTGTGAAAAACATCGTCATACCATTGATTACGTCGACTCTATAAAAAAATCATCATTCGTGAATTATCTAATTCAAGAAGAAGCCATGAGAGGTTATAGTGCTGAAGAACTAAAAAAGATTTTAGAATATTATGATACAATTTTCCCAAGTGAGTTAAACTTATCTCAAGTTAGTGTTCCACATATCAGAAACAAAATGATCAAAGTTGTTTCCAGCTCTACTGGCTCCGACTTTTTACAATTTCCAAGACCATCAATGTTGTTGAATGGACCTATCAATCATCCAAAGCACCACTCTGCTCCAAATATTTCTCAAACTTATTCGCCTTCTCCAATGCACAGTTACAATCCATATTACAGGCCAATGACTAGAGGTTCTAAGCAGGCTTCACCTAACTCATCCCAACCTCAGCTTTACTATCAACAGCAACAGCAGCTAAATGTTCAAAAACAACAACAACAACAACAACAACAACAACAGCAGCAGCACCTAAAGCAACAACAGCAAATGGTAGCGGAACAAAATCATCAGCAACAGATTCATATAATTTCACAGCCCTTGCCACCTTTAAAACATAGTTCATCCCAGCAGTATCAACCTTCCCTTTCAGCAGCAGCTGCTATTGCTTCAGCTAACTCATATCCATCTTCACAGTCGTACCCTCAACAAAATGGATCTGCACAGTTTCCCTTGTTTGATAAGAGAGATTATCAAAATCCAAGAAACTATAATTACGTTGATGCGTCTAATTTGGGATTGGAGAATCTTCAATTCACTCATTAATTTTGAATATAGAAGTAGTATAAAAAAACTGCAAGGAGTCACTCCTGTTTTATTATGTGTTGATTTTCTCAGATGTATTTCAGCCTACGTTTTATTTTATTTTAATCATTTACCTATTTCTAATCCTAATTTTTGTCTAGGCTTCTTTCACATTTTTGTTCAAGCTATAACATTTTTTGCACTGGTCTTTGCTCAAATTATTTATTATGCCTAATTAATTGATTTAATTTCGTGACATGCCTTATTTTTACTTGTGTTCAAGTTCAAGCTTATTTTCTTTTTTTGTTTTGTTTTTGATATTTTATACATCTCTATAATCACTACTTTATTTGATTTGTTTTTCTACCTATTTATATATCCGTTCACGATTACAAACTATACAACTTACATTCGAAATCTATAATTTTTAAAATTCGCCAAGGATTATGTATTACCATTACCCTATGATTATTACATAAACAAATCATCTTGTAATTCCTTAACAAAAACTCTCTTCATATGCTGAATGCTTAACAATTGCAAATCTCTAATACTTTGCGAGGCACCTTTATCGACTGAACTGGTTGATAAGACACTGGCGTTAAGATTGCTAAAAGAAGCACTGCTATCTTTGTTGTCAACCCATCCATCATAGGTTTTTGATAGCGAGCCTTCGCCACCTTGCTTAAGCCTTCTTTTAGAGCTCGAAGACAAAGTAGAAGTATCGCCACTTAGTGGTCTTGTTCTTTTAAACTCGTCAATATCAACTGACTCTTCTCCAAAAGATGCAAAGTCGGAGAGGTTCGGTATCCTTACACCATACGACTTTTTTCTAGTTGGTGGGATTGTGTTGTTGTGACTTGTCATTATTGAACTTGTTACACCTTCATATCGACTTGCGTCCTTAGTATCTTTTCTTAACGCAGTCTTCAAGTTCCTTAATTTATTTAAAGTCTTGGAGTAATTTTCCTTTGATACATTGGTTAATGAATTAAACCAAAATTCATTAGCTAATAACTCCAATAAGTTTTTATCTTTCTCACTCTGGAATAGTTTAATATTTAAAGAGTAATATTTGTCCGAATGGAATCCCATATCTTTCTTCCTCTTGTTACCAGCGTCTTTCAACGGAATAGATTCTCTTTTTTCTGGGAAGGTTCTGAAAGCGCCAATTTCAACTAAGCCCTGTTTCATAGACCTCTCAGGATCAACCACAATAGCAACATATGGATCTTGAAAACCCTGATTCAATGCCTGAGTTTGGACATCAATACCACTTAACCAACAACCAAATCCAGGATGAGAATGATACCATCCTATTATGTTCTCTTCTCGGCCTTTAATACTTTTCAATGCATCCGAGTATTGCAACATAAATTCATAAGCTTCATTTTGTGCATTGACTCTACTTTCAGATCCTTCCACGGGGAGAGGATAACAATCCAAAACGACCATATCACTATCAAATACTTTACCTGTCATCACACCCATAATCTCGATAGAACCACCAGATCTAGCATGAAGGGTCATTTTAAGCAACGCAACCAATGATATGTGCACAGTGGTAAAATATTTATCATTCTGTTTCCATGGTTTCCCATCCATGTCTGCTGAAGAAGGCTGCTTGTAAAACTTTTCTGCAAAATGTATGGGGTCAAACATGAATTCATCATTATTACTATTAGTTGCACCGTGAGGACCATTCTTGTTACTAGAATTACTGGCAAACCTATTATTGTTCTTATGTTGTATTACCTTAGTATTAAATACAGCCAATGACCCTAGAGTCTTGGCTATATCTACCACGAGTGTCTTATCATTTTGTTCTGATTCTATACTTGATAAGCTATTATCTCCATGCTGACAATGCACTTTCTTCTCTGGTATAATGGATTCCATTTTGTTAAGAAGATCGAATCGGTTGAATTCACTACAAACGACTCAACACAATCTTTATGCTCTGACACATTGACTTCAAAGTGTGGTGAACTCTGTCTTGAACCCCATCCTGACTTGATGTGACCGACTACTCAAGTGTATCATTTCCTTGCCTTGATTTGCTTACCTCTAGGGAACTAGTCGCACAACACTCGCCGATCGACGCAACCTTGGTTTTTTCCACAAATCTCTCTTTTTAGAAGGTGACCATAAACTGCTTTTACGACGGTGCTGACCGAGTGCTAGTTTAATTTCAGATTGTGACGCAACCTGCGAATGCTCTGCAAATATGACTATCTGGCATTCTCTTTCATGTCTATTGTCAAGAAGGGGCAATTCGGTCGACTTAAAAATATGGTCAAAAACTTAAGCCCTAGTAATTTAGTTCAGTACTTGGAATTAAAACGTTGTTTTTAAAAATTAGTGAAAAAGCTTAGCGCTAGGTATATTAAACAATATAAACTAAAAAGCTAATAAACGATTTTTCCGATATATATATATATATATATAATTAAATAAACTATAAACTCTTTTTGAGTCAATTAATTGAAAAGAAAAAAACACACACGCAAGAAACTAGCAAAGAAGGAATAACAGATGCAACTAGCTTGGACCTAGATTCAAATTCTTCGTTTTTTCTTTCTTTTATAGGGGAACGGAAAAAAGAAAAACACAAAGGGATGTTTTTCAAGCAAATGGGTAAAAAAAGCAACTCTAAAATATTCCGCCAAATAAAAAACGGAAACGACCTAATTCTAGACTACTCTTCTGGCAGTCGAAAGCACACAACAATAACTGCACAAAAAAGTTAAGTAGCACGGAAAATAAAAAACTAAATGCAAAACTAATGCAAGATCCATGGATACATGGCCGCCTTGTTTGTCAAACATTTATATTATTAAATGATTTATCATTACTAATTCCAAGACCAGCTTTGGAATTAATGATACTATTTTGGCCGTTATGATTCAAATCACCAGTGCTTGCCTTATAACCAGAATCATTATTATTGATTATATCTGGATTTGAGGTATAAGCATTTTCATCAGCAGATCCCATAACAGGATATGGAGGTGGGTAATACATATAGTAAGGAACCTGAACATAATCCATATTTCTTGGACTTACATTAGTATCAAACTGATGAGGTGGAGGGGGAGGATGATGAGCAAATTGGGAATAGTAATATGGGCTACCATGCGCAGTTGCAGAAACTGGTGGTATTGAATTGGAACCAGGTGGAATCATAGCAGCCGAACTTGGAGTAGAATCATAATTATATGGTGAATACATCGCCATATCTTTTGATACTGGTGCAACATAGTAATAATATGGGATCTGTGGTGGGAAATAACCATGATCAAAATCTTTAGCTGAAGAAGGGACCGATTGTTTGTCATTACCTTGGGATGAGTAGTAAGAATAAGTTTTATTATTCCCATCGACAACTGGTGTTCCAAAACTAAAGTTATTTGATGACTTTGGAGAAATCTTGTAATGTGGTTGTTGTTGTTGTCTACCAATACCATAACCGGAATTTGGTTTATTTATATTATTACCAACAAATAAACCATTGCTGCCATTATTTGCGGAAGTGGCACCCGTTTCATTATTGTTATTATTATTGTTATCAGTATTCGAATTAGTAGCATTCAATGATGGTTTAACAGGGACGGCAATATCAACATTAGCAGACATAGAGTTAGATTCGTTTTCATCAATAATAATATCATCATCAGAACTATCAATAGACATATCAGAAAATCTTCTACTAGTATTCAAATTTTGGTTATCTTTATAGCTAGTTTCTTTTGCGCCAAATGAAGTAGAAAAACGGCGTTTGTTAAAAGTGGAATAATTGTCTTTCTTTTCATTGAAACCATAATGCTTTTTATATGAACCTGAAGATGACTCATCACAGCTTTTCTTTCTGTAGTTATTATTATTTTTAAAACCAAAATGATCATACTTGGGAGAAGACTTATAACCAGAAAAACTTGAGCTCCTCCTTGAACTGCCAGCAAAAGAATTGGATGCAGTCTTTTTATTGAAATGAACTGGAGGAGGCGCTAAAGTTAACTTTGGACTATCGGCATTTTTGAATCTGGAGTTTTTAAACATTTCTCTATATTGAACCTGAATTGTTTTCAATCTAAAAGTTGAATGATTTTCCCTTTCAACGGCAGCAGCAGCACCAGCCTCGGTTTCATACTTAATAAAAGCAAAATTGTTGTAAGCTCTATTAACCAAGACAGCTTCCTTAATTTGACCATGACGCTTGAACCTGTCCATGAGTTTTTCTTTGGTAATAGTAGGATCCAGTTGACCAACAAAAACAGAAAATTTATCAATAATGACATCAGGCTCATCATCTTCAAGCTCAATATTTCTTGCCCATTGAACATGAAATTCATCCTGCTCTTTCAAATTGGTGAATGCATTAATTGCTTCATCTCTATAGACAAATCTACAAAACCAAATGTCAGAAGTATCATTATCATTCAATTCAACATATTCTTCATCATCATCTAAAGAAACCAAATGTTCAATTTCACCAAAAGAACCCATCATATCTAAAATCTCTTTCTTAGATTTTTTTATGTTATTATTGCACGACAGATAAAGAGTTCTGTTAACGTTAGCCTTTTCGCACCTGATTGTCCTACCATTTAAGACGGAATGTTGACCTTCTTTGATAGCTCTTTTAGCATCCAAATCACTTGTATATTGAACAAATGAGTAAGGACGGTTAGCTGGATCTCTTAAAACTTTGACAAATGCAATCTGTCCCCATTTTTTAAAATGATTTTTAACGGAATATGCCAACTCTTCTTCCGATAAGTTAGAAGATAAACTTGCAACAAAAACACAAGATGATGGTCTTCCCTTAAAATTAGACATATCAAAGCTAACGTCATTTGAGCTTGAAGTCAATATTTGCCTATTAGAGCTGTCACTTTCATTTTGAGAGTCATAGTCTTTGTTGTTATCATCTTCATTTTTCTCCTCACGATTATGATCATCATCGTGATCCCCATCATCATTGTCATTGCCATTATCTTCTACATGGTCACCATCACTGGCATCATTATTTTTGGTACCAACGGTTTTTAGATTTTTAAAATCATCTTTAGCATTGATAAGATATTCGTTTCCACTTTTGGTTGCGCGGCCGTCTCCTCCAACATTAGAAATAACTGCATCCAATTTGTTTAGAGAACTCAAACCACTAGATTTATTGAATTTTGATGAAGAAGAATTTTTGATACCAGATTCACTGATAGAAAATATAGGCTTGGTCGAATAGTTTTCTTTATTTTCTTCTTCATTTTTTTCATTAGTGTTAATTGCAAATGCTAAATAATCAACAGTATTAGTAATTTTGATCTTTTTATTGGACTTATCCAAAAGTAGTTGGTCAATAGTACAATCAGCAGTTGTGTCAGTATCAGTTGAGATATCACACAGGTTCTGACTCATACCATCTAGTTCAATGAGAGAGTCAAAACCGCTAGTAACATCATCATCGGTATAATTTTCATATGTTCTTTTGGATAATAAAGTATCATTATCGGAAGAAGAAGAAGAAGAAGAAGAAGATAAAGACACAGCTGAGGATAGAGATGAAGTATCATCATTATCAGTACCATCAACATTACATTTTGGACATGAACTAAAAACCCTAGTAGCAGGGGGAGAAGCAGTAGAAGTAGTAGAGGCGGACGGAATTGTGTCAAACATACTTTTCTTTGCCTTATCATAATTCAAGGCTTTAAAAGCAGAAGTAGAAGCGGCAGCAGAATCCGACAGAGAAGAAGAAGAAACTGCAGTGGAGGAAGAAGCAGCAGAAGAAGACAAAGGAAATGAAGTAACATTTTTCTTTAGATTGAAAGAGTTTTGTCTACTATAGGAATCATTTGAAGGTTTTAATACCTCATACCGTTTTTTTGAATCGGCATCAGCATTATTATTTTTACCAGCAGCCATGACAAAATTGTGAGATAAAGCAAACTTGCAAAAAGGAAACCACCACAAAGAGAATGAAGCTATCTTATTCAAATCAAAGCTAATACACTATAGTGATAATTACCAATCTATATCAACTGTGAAGTAAACGAGATGAGATCAATGAACTGGAAAGGAAGAAAGAAGCCAAAGGGGAACATAAAGGATTATTTGAAGATGAAAAATCAAAAGGAAAAGAGGAAAAATTCCAGCGACATTCTTTTCAAACTCAAAACGGAATTGAGCTATAATTGAATTTTTGACAAGACAAGATAAACTGAACAAGAAGGAAAATTGTTCGAACAAGAGGAATGTGTCTTGAAAACGGGCTAGACTGGACAAGAGTTGCACTGGGAGGTAGCCAGAGACGAGTAGCACCTTCCTGTATCTTCTGAAGACAAACAAAGACCTTGTTGGTGAAGGTATTGGAGATCAAAGGTGTCATCTTGGTGGCAAAGGCCAAGATGAGACTAGATTTGTTTATTCATTACGGCAACTTACTAAGGATAAAACGATCTATCAAACTGTCTCTGTGGCTCTCGACGCTTCTCTTTTTCTCTGTGCCTACTGCAGAGCTTATCGCTGGTGCAGCAGTGTGCATATTGCATGGCCTCTGCTTGACTGTTTCTTCGCGGGGCCGCATGCGTGGTGTCCCTCCCGCCAGGCTCGCCTGGACAGCTAGTTACAGAGACGGCTAGATTGCGCGCTGCAGCCACACGGTGTGGATCTCAATTACCGCCTGAGGTCTCAGCTAGAGTTCACACACTATACAACCGCACACGCGGCGGCTTCTCTTGTGCATTTCCCTTTGTTCTACCGTGACTTTACACACATCGCACTGTTAAAACGGCCGGCTGGGAGGGCTGGTTGGGCGATCTTGATTATGGATGGCTGTAGCTTACAGGATATAGATGCCAGATAATAAGACGGGACGCATACATAATGTATGCAGTATAGTATAGAATATATATATACACAATCAGACCGGCTGATGGGAGAATAGAGATAAGAAATAATGAACAAAAGAAGGTTTGGTAATATCAGAAGTGTGCACACATAGACTTAAGGGTGGACGTAATTGTACATATGGCTAGGCACATATGTGTATGTATATATATGTATACGATGATAAGCAGGTTTTTTTTAATTAAAGTCTGACTGACTGTTCAGATTTTCAAGGAACAGAGGAGTGAATCTGGATTGACTGAAGAAGTAAGTAGATGAGTACGATTAAGGCAGGGGTAGACTGCTGCTCCCCCATGCAGGTTTAATTTAAACTTACTTTTCGACTTGCTTGTTGACGTTTTTCACCGCTGTCTGCCCCACTTCAGGTACATATTGAGTAATGTAATATTCACACGAAAGTTAATGTCTTTTCTCCGTCTTTTTGTAGTAAGTACACTTGAACTTCTATTTGAAAAGTCTAGAGTTTGGAATTACATGAACAGTCTAGTCTACGCAAGCTTACAATAGGTTAGTTTAAACCACAAATACTTCTATTACAAACTTAAATAGTTTTTTTTGAGTCTATTTGCTAATATGTAGACAGCTAAACAGGTTGTTTAGTATTGATTTTAAGGTGCGTCATAAATAGTTGTTTGCTAAATAGAGGTGTGTATGTACGTCAATGCGTACTGATTTATCTTGAAATAATAAGCTTTTCAGTCTTCTCTTTTTCGACTCTTTAACTCTTATCATGTATACTACTTTTTGCAATTTAATTCTTGTCATTTTACATATAGCTCCTAAGAAGCATCCATAGATATACGTATATAAATATATGAAAACGCCTCCTCGGGGATCAATAGAGGTATTCATTGAGGTATTTTTTAATGATTCAAGAATAAGTCTATTTAGCTCCGGAATCCATGTATATATGCAGATAAAAATGCTCAAGCATCTCCTGTCGTAATTGTCTCAGGCCTTGTTTCGCTCGATCGCTAGCTAACTAGATAGTGCTTATATACCATTAGTGCTATAGTAAATAATAAAGTAAAATGCAATGCATCCGCTAATACTTTAGTTTAAACTATAATTATTCAAAATGACATGATTTTTATTTTGTTTCAGAATGATTGGAGATTGTTTCACATTGTCAACCTCAAACATTCAAACAATAAAACCAAGTTTTCGGGCGTATATCCCCTGTCCTGTCAACATTTAGGAGTTGATTGCTTCATTCCCGGGCATATAATGCATGTCTATAACAGAAGCTGCCACAAACACTGTAATACAGATACGAGACGCATGAGTACAGACATTATCAGCATTCCTCTCGGTAATCGGAACTTTTCAGAACTTTTTAGACAGTCGCCAAAATCAAGAAAAAGCTTAAAGTACAGATCCACCAATAAACCCGTACACGTAGATAAGAAAATCCAAAGCCAAAACAAAACAACACAAAACCAACTTTTTCACAGCCTTGATTATTTTCAACATCAAGAAGGCAAAGAGCTTCACCTAAAAGGCGTTGAATAAGACAAATTCACATTGGCTTTCGTGTGATACATCTCAGCTTCTTTTGCTTCCTCAAGTACTCCAAATTGAAGATCAACATAGAAGACTGAAATCTTGTTCATCGGAGCCACCTAATTTCAAACAATGGCTGATGCTGAATTTTCTCTTGTGGAGAAAGTGGAACTTCGAATCGCTTTGGCTAACACAGACGCAGCTTTTGAAAAATCTTTACAGTTATATCTAGCTCCATTAATACTCAAGTTTGCATCTCCACATTCAAAAGTGAGAGCTCAGATTGCTAAGATTACAAAATATCTGTTGACAAGAATCAATTCCTCTCCATCTGTTCAATTACCCATTCGCTCATTGTTATCGCAAGTAAAGGAACCAAAGGTACCAACCGATGCTGATCCAACAGCCGTCCAATCTTATTCATTGTTGTTTATATCCAAAGGTATATCTAGACTCTCTGAGGAGAGCCAAAAGGAATTGATTCCTGCTGTAATGCAAGGGATATCCAAAGTAAAACCTTCAATTGCTGCTAGATTGTTCAACATTTTATGTAAGCTTATTGTTTCTTGGAAATCTCCAGACAGAACCACTGTCAAGCCTGATGAAATCAAGAATTTTTTGAATTTGAATGAAGAAGACGAACATTTTCTTATTGACAAGTTTGCTAAGTTTATGATGATGCAACCAGTTCAACTAAACGATGCTGGTGCTATTCCAAGAGCTTTCAGTTTGCCTGGCTTGTCCACTGAAGATTGTTCATTTTTTACGTATGATGCTGGTATAACGTTTGACAGCGCAACATTGTCAACATACAAACAGCAAATACTCAAGTTTGTGGAATATGGTTGGCATCCAAACCATTTACTTATAATGATAATAGGATCCGTCGATTCTTCTTCAGCCACAGCAGAACAAGCCACTTCAATGTTAAAGCGTGAGGTTGTAGACTACGAAGACGAGTACATTGTGGACACACTAATTGGATTATTCATTGGTGATTTAAGCGTCGGCAGACCACCAGTTAAACTTCAACTACAAGAGAGATTAATGAATTACTGTTCTCAAAGTAAAAGAGCCGCAGCATCATCTGAAGCTGGTAAACTTTCATCGATTGGTTTAAATTCAGACTACACCAAATTGAAACAAGCAACTATTAAGTTTATCAAATGGGTGACGACTGTAACGGCCGCTTTTGGTGATGGCTCAGTAAGTGATACAAACGATGAAGCCAACCAAAGACTAAATGTTAATATTGCCTCTCAGTTGAGATCTAATTTACAAACTGAAAATTCAAATGAAGCTTCCACAAATTCTAACTTTCAAGCAATTATCACTCAACGTAGATATCAGTATGAAGCACTAGGTTTGATTTTGAGAAAGGCTTCGAAGTTAGATGATTTGTCATTCATTGAATTCTTTTTCGAAGCTTTAAGTACCGACTCAACTGAATTAAGAACAACCATTGTCGAGGCACTATCTGGGTTGACAGTTCATTTGAAAAAACTAGCTGACAAGCAAAAAGGAGATCTTTTGGAATTTCTCAAAAGAGTCTTGTTATCTTCTGGGACAGCTGGAGGTGCAACGGGACGCAAAGAGAACATTGGAGCCGTGCGTTACATGGCCATCAAATTTGTCAACCATGGTTTCTCCTTTGATAATGCTGATGCCAGAATGTTATGCGTTTATGCCCTCACTGAAAATGACAATTCAAATACGATAGAGGAAGCAAGCAAGGGATTGAACCCATATTGGTACAACATCTTACAAATGTCAGATTCAGAAGAGCTTGGAATAAGAAAATCCCAATTTCAAACGCAGAATTCAATCAGATTTCCCGACTTCGATCAACTGGTCAATCGCTTAAAGATTGTAGCTGACGATCCCAATTCAAGCAAATTTAACATGCAAAAGGCGATTGAGTTCACTTTTCAGTCGCTTGTCATGCAGGCAATCGGTGAAAAGACAACAGTTGTGACATTAGATCAAGACTGGGCGGTCAGACTAGAGAAAGGTATGGAGTTTGATGACAAGGTGAACGAATTATTTACTAAAGAGTTGGAAAGATTATCGAAGTTGAAGTCAGTTGACTTAGATGGCGATGAAACAATGACTGTGGACTTTGAGCAAGGCTACAACTCCTTAGAGCTGTTTATTAAATTCATGATTGATCAATGTTCTAGCTCAACTGCCTCTTTAAAACATGCTGATCTATTCAAGTACTTGATTAAACTTTTTTCTAATAGCAGTTTGGAAACACTAGAAAAATTTGTAGATCAAATAGATACACTTAAAAAGTTTTTGCAAATTCCAACTTACATTTCATCTGAAGAAATACACTACTCAGTTGCAAAGTTGCTTTCTCTTTTGTGTTTGTGTCCATCAAGTAAGGATGAGAAAATAATTGAACTTTTAGAATTTTTGAAGTCAATTGATGACCCTTTAAGTTTAGGATACGTTTTATCCAGAATAGTATCAAGCAAAGAAAAAAGATCAAGAGTTTTGAACGAAGCTTATTTTGATAGTATGGTTGATTTCATCTATGAGCATTTGGAATCAAGGTCAACTTTGAAACAAAAATTGGCCATTGATGGTATATCAGAATTATTTTTATTTGGTGCTTTTGTCCCTTCTTTGCAATTGAGTTCCAGTTTTAAAAAATATACTGACAAGTTCAAAGAGAAGTTGGAACCTCTGGTCAAAAAGAGCGATGAACGTGCCACTATTGCATGGGCATATGTTGGTATTTCTGATTTAAATGATAAGACAGACAAATGTGAAGATAATAATTTGACTTCTTATGAGCAGCTAATACTTGACAATTACAATAGCAAACAAATTGATTACTTCTTTACAAGTGGTGAAGCGTTGAGTGTTTTGGCTGCTGGGTGGGACTCTTCTTTTCTAAAAAGAAAAGTTGAAATAAATAATACATTCCAAAGCTGCTTGGTTTTTTCTTCTAATATTCATGAACTAAGACTCACGGATATTCTGGAAAGAGTTTTGAAGTTATGTCAAAATACCAAGCCTGCCTTGAGGAAGGCTTGTTGTATTTGGTTGTTGTCCTTGACTCAATATTGTGGCCATTTAACCGTCATCAAAGACTATTCGCAACAGATCCATGTTGCGTTTATGAGGTTTTTAACGGAACGAGATGAAATTATTCAAGAAAGTGCTTCTCGTGGATTGAATTTAATTTACGAGATGGGTGATTCTGATTTAAAGGACACATTGGTTCATAATTTGCTGATGTCATTCACAGATTCAAATAAGACCAAAGCACTGAGTGCCCAAACAATGGATAGAGAGACAACGCTGTTTGAGTCTGGTGTCTTAAATACAGGTGATGGGTCGGTGTCAACGTATAAGGATATATTAAATTTGGCATCAGAAGTAGGCGATCCAGGGTTAGTCTATAAGTTTATGTCATTAGCCCAGCACTCTGCATTGTGGTCTTCAAGAAAAGGTATTGCATTTGGGCTTGGTGCTGTTTTGACCAAGTATAAACTTGACGACTTATTGAAGAACGACAAAAATTTGTCTTTAAGATTGATACCTAAATTATTCCGTTATAGATTTGATCCAAGCAAGTCGGTTTCTGACTCAATGAATGAGATTTGGAATACTTTGATAAACGATTCTTCATATGTTATAAGCACTAATTTTGATCTAATTCTGAAAGATTTGTTGAGTTCAATGGGAGTTAGAGAATGGAGAGTGAGGCAGGCTAGTACAGCAGCTTTACAAGATTTGCTAGCAAATGTACCTTTAGATAAGTATGAGGGTAAGCTAGAGGAGATTTGGATGATGAGTTTCAGAGTTATGGATGACATAAAAGATAGCGTTAGAAAAGAAGGTAATTCATTAACGCGTTATTTGGCTTCGACTATGGTTAAATCTATTTCTAGTGATTCTGGATCTTTGAAATCTTCAACTAGATCAAAGCATGCATTAGAGCAATTAATTCCTTTTTTGTTAGGTACTAATGGTCTCTTGGCTGAAGCTGAAGAAGTGAGAAATTTTGCATTTGATACGATTTTGAAGCTTTGTAAGTCCTCAAGCCATGCTTTAAAACCATTCATTGGTGAAATGGTGGAACAGATGATCATTCTTATGTCTACTATTGAACCGCAGATTATCAACTACTTAACGCTGAATGCTGATAAGTACAATTTGAAGGCTGAAGATATTGATTCTAGAAGATTACAAAGCGTTGGCAGTTCGCCTATGATGGAAGCCATTGAAAAGCTTTTAGGATTATTAGATGATAGTTTAATGGATGACTTCATTGTCCATTTGGCTAATGCTATTAAAAAATCAGTAGGACTACCTTCTAAAGTTGCTGGTTCCAAAGTTATAGTGACTTTGGTGGTTAGACATATTTTCATTTCTAAAAATTACGGTGATAAGTTACTGAAAATTGCGTCATCACAAATGAAAGACAGGAATGAAACTATTGCTGCTTCATATGCTACAGCTTGTGGATATTGTTGTAGAATTGCAAGCATCAGTCAGATTAGAAAGTTAGCTCTAAAGATAGAGAAGTATTATTTTGAGTCAGGTATCAATAACAACTCTGGTTCAAATAATAGGGACGAAAAAGCTAAGTGTATTGCTGGTATTGCAAGTGAATCAGTGTCCAAATATTCCGGTGACAAATTCCAATCCATGTCGTCTGCATTTTTGCCCTTAGCATTTGTAGCTAAGAATGATTCCAATGCTAAAGTTTCTAAGCCTTTTGAACGCGAGTGGTCAGATTCAACTGGAGGAGCCGGTGCAATTAAACTCTACTTGAGCGAGATAATACAACTTGTCAAAGCTAATATCAATTCTCAAAGCTTTGAAATACGTCAAGTGTGCGCAAAAAGTATAGTTGAGGCCACTAATAAGCTTGGTGGAGGTAGCAATTTAGGTAACCAAGAGACTACAAGCGATTTGTTCAAGGTGTTAATTGAATCATGCAAGGGTAGGTCATGGAAAGGAAAAGAAAATATTTTGGAGTCACTGGTTTCGTTGTCTTTGAAGTCTCAACAGTTCTTAGAAGATTCAGAACTGTTAGAAGCAATCAGCCAAACGGTCTTAGTGGAAGCAAAAAGAAACAACAAAGATTATCAAAAACATAGTATATTGTCACTTGGTAGATTCATAAGTACTTTTCCTGAGGGAAACTCGGAATTAATTCCGACTTATATTGAGATTGTTTCCCAACTGTTGTCAGATGAGTTTTATTACGACTCGGAAGATGAAGATGCAATGGATGTAGACGAGTCCGGGGATGAAAACACAAAAAAGAGGAAACTCAAAGATACAAATGGATCATCTAGAGAGAATGTGGAAAGAGAAGAGTTAAGATTGGACATTTTGCGTAATATTAGAGGAGCCATCTCAATTAACGAAGAATTGAACTATTTTAATACTCCTGACTTGCTTGATTGTTTGTTTGATTCAGTGCATAAGATATTTGAATCAAGTTACGTTGTTGTGTCATGGAGGTCAAAAATATGCGCTTGCGAGTCACTCATTTTGGTATTTGACAAGCTTGCAAAATTACAGATTAAAGGACCAAATGACCTTGAAGAGAAGATACTCGATATATGGAGATTATTGAACACAAAATGCTGTGGTGCTGAAAAAGATTTCAAGTCCGTGATACAGAATGTGTTGGTGCACTTCATCAAGTTCAGCAAATCTACTACAGACCTGCTAAAGAAACTCAACAGTCATGAGTCTACTATCACCGAAATCATGAATGTTATCAGTGATATAAAAGAGACTAATGTAAGTCCTGTTATAAATACAGCTATCAATGATAGCTTTGCAAAATAGATTAGATACATAAATTATAGAATTGAATGATATTTTGGTTTACAGACCACGATGATGTAAATTGATAACAATGTAGTATTACAATACTTTATATATCAAAACAAAAAAAATACTTTAAAAAAAAAAGAAAAAAAAAAACAGAGAAATAAATAATAATAGATAGTCATACACAAATTTGAAGTATTGGTGAAAACTAGAGTATTACATACCACCTCTTAATCTTAAGACCAAGTGTAAAGTGGATTCTTTTTGGATGTTGTAGTCAGCTAAAGTTCTACCATCTTCTAATTGTTTACCTGCAAAGATTAATCTTTGTTGATCAGGTGGAATACCTTCTTTATCTTGAATTTTGGATTTAACGTTATCGATAGTGTCTGAAGATTCAACTTCAAGAGTGATGGTCTTACCAGTTAAGGTTTTGACAAAGATCTGCATACCACCTCTTAATCTCAAGACCAAGTGTAAAGTCGATTCTTTTTGGATGTTGTAGTCAGCTAAAGTTCTACCGTCTTCTAATTGTTTACCTGCAAAGATTAATCTTTGTTGATCAGGTGGAATACCTTCTTTGTCTTGGATTTTGGATTTAACGTTATCGATAGTATCTGAAGATTCAACCTCTAAAGTGATGGTCTTACCAGTTAAAGTTTTAACGAAGATTTGCATACCACCTCTTAATCTCAAGACCAAGTGTAAAGTGGATTCTTTTTGGATGTTGTAGTCAGCTAAAGTTCTACCATCTTCTAATTGTTTACCTGCAAAGATTAATCTTTGTTGATCAGGTGGAATACCTTCTTTATCTTGAATTTTGGATTTAACGTTATCGATAGTGTCTGAAGATTCAACTTCAAGAGTGATGGTCTTACCAGTCAATGTCTTTACGAAGATTTGCATTGTGTTTGTAGTTAGTTCTTATTGATATATTGGTTTTAAATACAATCAATTGTATGAGTTTGAAGATGTATTGCAAAAGAATAGTTGATTATAGAAGGCATTCAAGTCTGAAATGGAAGGAAGCAGAATGGCACTATTTATAGGGGATACAGAATGTGGTGGCAAACTGCACAAAATCCCTCTAAAAAAGAAACGACGCGGCGGCGGAACAACGAGGTGCGACTTTGCAAGTGTGGTGGAGGCGGTGGGGGTGGGTGTGTTCTCTGTGGCCATTGCGACCACTTTTTTTGGGTATATTTTATGTCAAGGTAATACCACCATACAGGCACGTTCATAGAGATATTCTACAAGTTTTCAAAAAGTAAATTGGTTGATAATTCGTTGTGCAAACCATCAAGGAAACCTGAAGAAGCAACAGGTGTGTCGTTTTAAGGTGGCCTCGGTTTCCCGATTGGGTAATCTGACTTTATCAGTCGTTTCTTTTGCCTGCAGGAATGTCAATTGTTTGGGCTTTTCGAATCGTTTGGCTTGCTGTTGGTAATAGACTTTTGACCGTGAATGGCTATATGCAACAAGGTATCTACCGATAGTCATATGCTTAATTGTGCTGAATAATGAAAAGACGGTACAATTGACTAAAAAAAAACAAAAAAAAAAAAACTGTGCCGTTATTAGTAGTGAAAAAAAAAAAATTAATAAATAAATAAGGAAACAGTGCACGGCCCATTGAAGTGAGTTTATCAAACTGTTACGATAAGTGAATTGGAAACTGCAGTGGTTTTATTAGCTATTAATTAAATGTATGGTATTAAATTATTGTATAAAATTAATGAAGAATATAGTGAAGCTCAATGAATAAAAACTAGATTATTTTCATGTCTATTTACTCTTTCTGGTAATCTCTTCTTGTTGATCCAGTTCAACTAGATTATTTTCATGTCTATTTACTCTTTCTGGTAATCTCTTCTTGTTGATCCAGTTCAACTAGTCGTTTGAAAGGATTGGAATCGGGAAGTAAATTGGATGGCGAACCACTCTTAAATTTTGGTTGTGGTATTGTACTTGGAAATGAAGTAGATATCGTAGAGACTGAACCAGATGCTGATGTAAATCCATGCTGACTCAAAGTTGGCAATTGTGTATTTATAGATAATGGTGAGCTCCTTACTGGTGTGGATGAACTACGCGATATTTCAATGCTTGCTGGTATAGATCTATTTTTAGATGTATTAATGGATCTAAGTAGTTTTGAAGCGACTCTATTATCGAATTCGTCTTCTTCTATTACTGGTGTAAGTTTGTGTTGTGTTTTAACTGTCTTCTTACCGGCATCAGTGTTCTTTGTAGGTGAATTGAGAGTTGTAACTTGTGGTAAATCTTCATCATCACTACTGGAGTTATCAGCTAGATTCAATGATGCAAACAACTGTGAGCGATTGATTTCTAAACTTTTAACTGATCTCTCAGGAATTCTAAAATCTACGCTTTCTTCAACTTCTATATCGTCAGATTTTATCCTGTCAACGCTGTAGTTCACATGTCTCTTTGAATCATGAAACCCAGGTATAGACATCTCTGATCGTAATTTATGAAAGTTCACTCTTTTCTCCTCTAATAATTTCTCATCTTCTAACAATTCAATGATAGAAGTAGCTTTGTGCTTGATGTTCGATATAATCTTATCTACGTCCTCACTCTTTGCCTCACTAGCCTGGTATTCTCTATAAGTCACTAAGACGCCTTTGATTGACCGACTCCATTCTACAAATTCAACGGAGCCAACTTGAATAACAAATTGAATAATCGAGAGACTTTTTAAAATCCCAAACCAGTCTTTATCCCGAATTGAATTTTTCATCCTCTTTGTCAAAACTTTTGTCATTCCCTTTAAATCAGCTGGATTATGAGATAAAACTGCTAATTGATTCAGTTCTGTACCCGAAGGGCCCCAATTATCATTTTTTGTGGCATCTTTCACTAATTTCTCGGCATTATGGGATGAAGGTCTCTTTAACTTGTTGCCAAGCCGATACATATCGTCAATTAAATCGTAAATAAAAATAGTCGCAATTGAATGGTGTAGGCCTAAATTGGTTTCCTTCTTCTAAGCTCTCCCATAATATCAACTAAGCCTAATAAGAGGGTGATAAGAAAGTAATCGTATTTGCCTCCGGGAACTATGGAATACAAACAAATGAATTCACAGTGGTAGACTCAGGTTACAAGAAGCCTTCTCTTTCTTTGCTGTAACATGCACGGTCCAATAGTAAACTACACCCACCTTGTAAATAAGACCAGACTAACCTATACTAGAGCTAATTTGAAAAATAATGTCTAAAGCCAGAGATCAGAAATCAGCACCAGCTACAAAACAAAACAAAAAAAAAATAAAAAACATGGCTGTCAAATTAGCCGAGATTCCGATTTGTGTGCTACTTGTTTAGTTTTCAAAAATCTTATCTTGTTTTATTTGCTAAATAGTAGATTAGTTATTTAATTGGTTGCTATACATATACAAAAATATACAATATGGTTACACAGTCGACTAATTATTAGCACTCAACAAAAGGCTACGCACATATTTATCATCGGATATGCTAATGAGTTCTTTACTGCCTGGCAAGAAAGTGCAATCAAGTAGTTGGGGCAAAGAAACTTCCGTGATTGAACTCTCCCACACTTTGCCTTTCTTCAAGTACCTATGCAATTTTGTACCAGTAAAACAAAGAGTTGTAGATTCATCCACACAAAGAAGATCGTCTGATTCGCGTGGTACTACCCAGCTTGATGAGATGGTGTTCTTTCTTAAATCGTGTACCACAATCAAGTTGAAATGTTCTGTCACATATGAGGCAAATAAAGAGTAACCATTCTGGGCTATTTTCAATTTTGAAATACCTTGTATTCTACCAGCATCAAGTGAACTGGCCGTAGACTCGGGTGAGGGAATCTTCAAGCCAAGTTTTGCTTGCGATATATCATAAACGTAAATGCACGCTTGAGACTCGTCACCTAAGGCAATCAAATTACCGTCAGCATGAATACTTGCACAAGTAACACTTACATTCCCCGGTATTGATTCGGATACGTATAATATCTCTTTGGACCCTGCGGATAATAATGAATACGAACCAACTTGACTTACCACAACCAATAGATTCAATTCTTCGTCTGGATGAACCAATAACGAAACGATCGAGTCATTTTTATAGTTGGTCTCAAAAACTTCTTCGTCACCTTTGAATACTTTTCCATCACTAAGAGCAATCACTACTTCATCATCATTAAACCACACAGCAGTTGAAACAGCAGCATCAGAAAAGGTAAATCTCTTTATTTCATTTTGAGATTTAATATCATAGATCACTGCTGTTCCCATTTTTTCAGCATTGTATGTGACCAAAAGTGAAGTGCCACTGTTATTAACTTTAGCGTCATCATAATCAGACACGCCAGAAATTTCAATGGGCTTTACCATACTGACTGTCACCGAGATAGTATCTTGGGGTTGGAAAACAGCTGGATATTTAGTAGACTTGTGTATTTGAAAAAGCTGTTGTTGAGACGCTGCCAATCTTTCAGCCAATTCGGCAAAATCATCGCTAACAAATTCTTCAACACTATTATTTGATGTGCCATTGCCGACAGTAGTAGTTACTGGTAGATTATTTACTGACTCTCCTGTACCTATGTTGATAGCCAATTGCTGCAATGCTTCTCTAGCTTCGTCTCTTTCTTTCATTGCTTTGGCAGCAACTCTGACTGCTGCATCATGTCTATATAATGCCAGACTAAGTTCTTGTTTTGACTCCAGCAATTGCTTGCGCAGCTGGAACACTTCTAAAGCTACAGCATCCCATTCGTTCTGTAGGGAGGATAACAGAGAAGGAACAGATGCATGAGCTGCTGTAGGTCCCGCAGATGTAAGTGCAGAAGCACCAATTTGGCTCACAGCATCCAAATGAATGGGAACAAGATCAGCAAGACTCATTTCATCGTTCGTTATAGGGTCTCTGTTGTTCTCTGATATGTATGTTTCAATTAATTGTCTTTCAAAAATCCTGTTACTTCTCAGTGATAAAACAGGCTCTTTCGTCGGCTCTCCTGATATTGAGCAAAACATATTGTACCTATATCCTTTTTTGTATTTCACCTAATAAATACTTGTATGCTGCTATGCCTCCGTGGTATTAATTGCAAACGGTCCATTATCTTTCATCTTTATAACCATTTACTTTACCAGTAAAGTTTTCATCATAAATGAAAAACAAGACAATAATTTAACCCGTGCACAAGTTATGGGAGCGAAAAGCACAGATCTAGACTTGTTTTGCATGCCCTTTTCTATCAACTGAAGCATTTATCTCCCTACAAGCGTTTTCCCCGTATTCACTTGACAGCTGCTTATTACAAATCTATCAGTATTTGGCTGTAGGTGCATTGATACGCCAAACAGGCATTGCTGTACTTGCGCTTTGCTTTGACTTTACACACACTGGACAGCTTTCTTGAGACAGAAATCTCAAATCCTTATTTTTTTATCCTTGCTGCATTTCGTTTACTTACGTTTTTTTTTTGACAAGCTGACACAGTTGTAGGAGATACATGGAGGAGTTAAGTGAAAAGTCTTTAAGCGACTTGGAAGAGCAAATGAGCTCCTCACAGTCTTCATCTAGCAATAGCGAGTTTCCAGGCGCCGAAACACTTCATCAAAGAACCAATAAACCCGCAGACCCATCCCTTTATTACGGTTATGACTACTTCGATGATGAAAATGAACACGATAAAAAAACCGATGGAAACAATGGAAATAGCCTGATATCATCTCTCTTATGGTTGCTCTATGCGCTATTTCCTTTATTATTACTTGGGTATTTCGTTCTTTCACATTTCTTTGATGTTACCTTGATTCCAAGTTCTTTCTTTGAGACATCCAATATGGTAGATAACTTTTATAAACCTGATTTACCATCAGGTTATAAGTCTGAAACAGGTAATTATGATGATTATAAGATTGAATTTTATGATTTAGAGGATTATAGTTCTTCGGCTGAAGGTTGGAATAACGAAGAAAGGGTTTTATTTTGTGTTCCATTGAGAGATGCAGCCAGTCATTTACCTATGTTCTTTGGACATATGAAAAATTTAACATATCCGCATAACTTGATCGACTTGGCCTTTTTAATTTCAGATACTACGGATACGACAATACGAGATTTGAAAAGGCATTTGAAAGAAATTCAGTCGGATAAAGATGAATCAATGCATTTTGGAAGAATTAACATCTATGAAAAGGATTTTGGTCAAATCATAGGACAATCGTTTAGTGATCGTCATGGATTTCAAGCTCAAGGACCAAGGCGTAAATTAATGGCTATTGCGAGAAACTGGCTATTATCTACGACTTTGAGACCTGATCATGCTTGGGTATACTGGAGAGATGCTGATGTTGAAACAGTGCCTGCAACAATCATTGAAGATCTAATGCACCATGATAAAGATGTGATTGTTCCTAATATTTGGAGACCTTTGCCTGATTGGTTAGGCTATGAACAACCATATGACCTCAATTCATGGCAAGAGAGTGTTGGTGGATTAGAGCTAGCTGATAAATTAGACGAAGATGCGGTGATTGTAGAGGGATATCCTGAATATGCCACATGGCGTCCGCATTTAGCATATCTTCGAGATGCATATGGAGACCCAGAAGTTGAAATGGAGTTGGATGGTATTGGAGGTGTTTCAATTTTATCCAAGGGTAAGGTTTTCAAGCATGGTGCTATGTTCCCAGCTTTTTCATATCAGAAGCACGCTGAAACTGAAGGATTCGGGAAACTTTGCAAGACGATGAATTTTTCAGTTATAGGTCTGCCGCATTACACAATATGGCATATTTACGAGCCATCAACCGATGATATTCAACATATGAAATGGATGGCTGAGGAAGAGAAGAATCAACTTGAGAGAGCTAAGTTGCAGAAATTTTATGATAGGATTTGGAAAAAAGCTTTCCAAGAAGTTAACCAAGAGTGGCAACGGCTGAAATTTGATGTGTTCAAAAACACTGATACTAGGAGAACTGTAGATATAGATTGGAGTGAAGTCGATGAGTATCTTTTAGAAATGTCTGATGACGATGATGATAACAATAATGTTAATGTTCTTGCCGACGAGATCGAATCAAGTAATTTAGATGATGTATCGAGAAGATCACGCAAACTGGAGAAAAACTTACTTAATAAGTTAAAAGTTCCAAGTGCTGGTAGTGGTGGTTCTGCAGATAGCGTCGTGATTCGTAAGGCTAGAAATGGTAAAGAGTATAGGATAAGAGAAGAGACTTATGGAAGCTTCCCCTTAAACCAGTATATCTCAGGTAAAAACGGTAAGAATTATCAATTTGTGAAATTCACTAAAGAAGATGAAATAATCAATTCCCAGAAGAACAGGTATGACGATCTAAAGAAAGGCGCATCTAGCTACGATGATGATGATTATTTGTTTGATGATGATGACTTTGAGTCTCGTCACGAGTTAGATCGTTTACAGGCTGAATCTGAGCGTATTAAGCAAGAACAAGAGAAGTTGCGTAATGAACGTGAAGAACTCATGAATAATGAAGCTGCAAAGCGTGAGAGACGTCAAAAACAATTGGAAAGAGAAGCGCGGGATGCTGAAAGGAGGAAAGAAGAGGAGTTGGAGAAGTTGAAGGAAATAGCTGAGTTGAAGAAGAGGAAAAAGATGGTTATGAAAGAAGAAAGAGAAAGGAAAGAACTAGAAGAAAGGATGAAACATAATGCTATTGCTATTGAGCGTGAACTTGAAAGAAAGAGAAAGCAAATGCAACAGAGACAATAAGTTATATAATTCGTTAATTACATTTATATCTATGTCTACACTAATTTAATTTAAATTAAACCGAATAATCAACCAAACATGCCAAGTATTCTTTTCAAAATTGTATGAGGTATTTAAGTATATCTATGTCTGTGTTTGTGTTTATGGATGTATGTATATATGTATGCGTGTAAATGAGATGATCTATCTAGTTATGTATGTTCTTCCTCAAGTTCTTTAAAGACAAACTTCCTCCATAGTTCACCAGCTTCGACGATAATATTCTCAATATCACGACTAGTCTTTCTAGGTATGTGGTCATTGTTTTTCAAAAATGAGACACTTGTAGTGGTAGTGGACTTCACATCGTTTATAGTTGAGCTGATTGAACCAGGGGTGCTCATTATTGTTGTTCCAGTTGAAGTTTGAGGGCGCTTTTTAGTGGGTTCGGAAACAGATTCAGCTGAAGTGGGATCTTCAATATCCAAAGACTTTAATTTTTCATCTAATGCAACTAAAGTTTGGCCTTGAGAAGAGGAAGAATAAACGGAAGGAGGCGGAGGAGAACCATTCGTTTGACTGGAGCTCTTTTGTTGTTGTTGTAGCTGGTGCAGTTGCTTATCTGGAGTAGGAGTAGATGAAGATTTGTGTGATTTAGATCTATGGCTATGCGAGGGCAGTTTAGATTTATGAATTGTTTCTTTGACTTCATTTTCAAGACCAGCTTGGAATCCTTCTACTCTTTGTGATGAAATACGATTTAAAAACTCTTTAATTTCAGATTGTTCTAATTCCAATAATGCAAATTCTTTAGATTTCAAAAATGCTATTGCTACGAATATGAATTCAAATTGTGGGTTTAGTCTTGAAAAAGGCAAATCTTTTAATACCTGTTCATCTGAATGAAGCTCTTCATTATCATCTACAATTGCATTATTCGTGTCTGATTGTGGAAGCAGTGATTCTTCTTGGATACTCGTTGACAATTTTCTAATTGATACCGAGTCTATTAATGTCTTTATGCTTGAGTTTCTTCTATTAATACCGGGTGGTTTAACTTTATCTGAATTGAAAGTAGCCGAGCCATTACCATTACCATTAACATTACTATTATTTGTAACATCCCCAATTTCAGAACACCAGAATAAATCTGTTCCTAAACATCTAAAATTTTCATCATCAATTTCAGAATCGAGTAATTTTAAATCTTCATCATTAATAGAGTTTAAAGGTCTCCAACCTAAAAGCATATCCCACACACGTCCTCTGTCGTATCTTGACCATGATTTTGCACCACACCATTTAAACCACCAGTTGATCCACTCACCTTTATTCGAATTGGCATTCAAACAATTCTCATCTGATAAATATTGTGAGAGTTCAGGGAGACATTTTCGAAGACTGTATAAAAAGAAAGAAAACCTGTCATCGATTGAACCACCAAAAATAGGGATATCATCTGAACTGAAAGATAAATTATCAGCTGAATCTGCTGTTGTTGTACCTGTAGAGTTGGATGTAGATGCAAAGGATGTAGTAGAACATTCCAAAGGTGAAATTGAAACAGAGCTACTGCCATGTGAACTTGTTGTAGCTGCTGCCTGTGGGATGTCAATTACATCAGAAGTGAGGTTTTTGCTGACGGTAATGCTATTAAATCCATTTTCCAAAGATGGGTCAGGGGTATGTAAAATCACCAGTAGTAACCGCTCATAAACTTCTGCAAATGTCATTGGTTTAAATGGGATATTAGCTTGATTGAGTATCGAGTGATCTGAAGAAGAATAAGGAAAAGAAACAAATGGGGAAGGTGAAGCAGAGGCATCAAAAGGGTTATAATTATTCATTGAGTTTGTATCAACTGATGAGACCGATTGGTCAACAGTGGTAGTGGTAGTGTTAGTGGTGTTGTTAGTTGAAACACCATGATACCTTTCAAAAGATGGATCATGTAAGTCTCTAAGTTTTGTACCATTTTTAGCAACGTCATCATAGCCGCATAATACATAATTAGAATTGGGCAATGGTGGAAGCCATTCAGCTAAACCAAAAGCTACCCAAGTTAATCCTGTATCGTAATTTATTAAAGTTCCCCATTTTTTCAAGAATTTCAAAATTGCTCGTTCAATTGTATCAAAGATTTGCTTTTGAATATCAAATAATTTATTCAATTCTGTATCATTGTTGTTATTATTAGAATTAGAATCTGTTTGTTCATCAGTTCCTGTGGTTTTATTATGTTTAAAGCTATTGTAACCCTTTCTAAGGTATTTTCTAAACTCAAATTGGATCTTCTTAATGGTTTCCTCTTCATTATTATCTATATCTTCAAAAGTTTCTTCATCGGGGGTAATATACGGATGAAGAACATAAGGGTGGTATTTTAATAGGACAGGCCATATTATAGCACGCAAATATGGTGGTAATCCACGTTGTCTTGCAATCATAGCTAAACCATTAACATTTTTTGAAAGTAAGAAATGAGAGCAAAGGTCAACTAATTCCGGGACATCAGTAACCGGTGATTTCCCCTTATATTTAAATCCATTGTATCTTGGGGAACTTTTTATCACCGAGGAAGTAATTGAAGATGAAGTGTTTTCTTGATCTATCAAATGCTGATTAGTCAATTCCTTCAGCTTCTTAGTCGTGGGACTAGATAATGGTAAGTCTGATGACTCAAACCGTGTATAACTATTATTATTGTTATTATGCAATGACATGATGTAATAATTGTCTATGAATAGGAAATTGTAAATTTAAAATGGAACTTAAGTCAGTGTAAATTCAGTTAGCAGAAAGTTTGATTTGTTTTGAATCAGAGTCAACTAATTCATGATGTATAACTATATTGATATCTGGCGATGGGATAATACTAGGCTGGGTAATAATCAATTTGAATTAACAAGTAAAGTAGTATATATAAAGGTAAAGCAGGATAGAGGGAGAGAGAGAGAGAGATATCACGCGTAGTCTAGTGTACCTATCTGTATCTGAATCTGAGTCTGGATCCAAGTCAATCAGCTGTACTATTTATTCTATCAGTAGGGACTGAGAAACTGAATGATAGCTAACCAAAGCAGTGAACAAACAGACCATCCAAAATAAATTTCGCCTTTGTGATCTTAACTAGTAGCTTTTAATAAAAAACTCTTCTTTTCTCTTGTGCCCTTTAATTTCTTCTCCTTACAGTGAGAAAAGAGAGAAAAAAAAACTTTCTTCGCGTGACGTTAAAAAATTAACTAAATTTTCACATCCGTGCATTTTAAGTCCGAGTAAGAATAATAAAATCTATTTTAGAACTGCTTTGCATACATAATATATAGTAAGTAAGAGTTTATATAAAAGCAACATATATATACATATATACACAAAGAGTGTCATGCCGTTGAGGATGCAGAAAAGCAGAGTGATGTGTGTGTGTGAAGCAGTCGTGAGTGGAGTGGCTTCCTATGGTACATATACACAGGCCCGTTGGGTTCTATGCCTTGAATAATTAATCAGTAAAGTAATTAGAAGAAAAGTGAAAAGTGAAAAGTGATAGAGTGAAGTAGCTGGTGTAAAGAATAAAAATAAAGACAACAACAAAAAAACATTAAAAAATTAATAAAAGAGAAAAGTGATGTGACAGGCAGACAAGTTGAGTGTCGTTTGCCGGTGTATATGCAAAGATATTTATTAACTAAGTAAATTAACTAAGCTAATAAATTTATATCATTGAATAATTCAAAGATACGTGTATTTGGATTATTAATATAATCATTATCGACGATATTAACTAAATAATAATCTTGATAAATATCATCTAAAAGTTTTCTAGAGTGACTAGAATCCTTTTGATTAGGATCAAAAATTTTAGCCCATTCTTGTACAATTCTAAAAGCTTCATCTTTCCATGCAATAAAACTGATTAATTCCACAATTGTAGGTTGAATGATTTCCTTTCCTGGAAATACACCCCATGTTACAGCATTAATATCGGAATTTCTAGTATTTGTAAATAAATCTCCTTTAGAATTAACTGCATGATAAGATAAAGTATTATAATTATCAATTGGATTAATTTCATTTTCAATTTTATCAATTAATTGAGCTAATATTTTAGAAGGAATAAAAAATTCCAAGTATTGTTTTTGATAAATTAAACCATTATTTGGACCCCAACCAAAAATCTTGTCATTTGAAGGAATACCATTAATACTTGGTTGTGAATTCACTGTTAAAACACCTTTTAAATTTAATTCAACTAATTGATTTTGAATTATTGAAATTTCATTTGTAATTTTCCCATCTGACCAAGGTAAACATTGTAATTTCCCATTTAAATAACGAACGAATAAATTACTTAAATCATTTAAAGATTGAGGTTGACCCCATAATTCTAAGATCTTAGTAGGTGAATGTCTTATCATTTCAAAATCACAATTATCTACTGAATTAAAAGCTGGGGATCTAGAATCTCCCCATCTACCATTTGGAAATTCATCCCAATTTGAAGTTCTTTGAATATAAGTGAATTTTCTATTTTGCCAAAAGATAGGTCTAATATTTTCATTTGATCTATTTGGATTTAAAGATTTTCTCCAAGGTTTAATATAATTATCTAATGAATAATTGACTAAATCTTGATTAGCTTCAATTAAATTTAAACCTTCTAAAATCATAATTGTTGATTTCTCCAAATTCATAGTATAGAAATGTAAATGATTAACGTATTTGGAATCTAATAATTTTTGACATAATTCAATCATTAATTTCGTACCTACTTCTCTTACAACTGCATCATCATCTTTAATTGGGTCTAATGCGTCATGGAAATGTTGAGGAATATGGATTTCAGACCAATTTGCACGTCTCATGAATGAAGCATAAGTAGAAATAGGCATAATACCAGGGATAATAGGAATAGTAATACCTATTTCTCTACAAGCTTTACACCATTGAATGAATTTTTCAACATCATAAAACATTTGAGTTACAATAAAATCACCACCAACGTCTTGTTTTTGTTTTAAATATTTTAAAACTAATTGTTCATTTTTCTCTTCAGGATGTCCCTCAGGGTATGCAGCAATACCAATATTAAAATGATCACCATATTTAGATTTAATATATGAGATTAAATCTTTAGCGTATTTGAAATCACCTGTTGATTCAGAACCATCTAATGGTGGATCACCTCTTAAGGCTAATATATTTTGACAACCACTTTTATAAGCGGAATCTAAAGCTTGATCAATAATTTCTAATGACATATTAGTACATGTTAAATGCATACAAGTTTCAAGACCCAAGACGGTTTGAGTAGTGTTGACCATTTCAGTAGTCAAGGTTCCCAATCTACCACCAGCATTCCAAGTGATATCTATAAAGAGAGGATTTAGATCATACATTCTATCCATACGATCGTATAAATTTTGGACACCTTGAGAAGTCTTTGGGGTGAAGAATTCAAAAGAGAAAGTGGCAGGAGAGTCTGATTGCTCCGCGTGAGCCGCTAAGAGCTTGTCTGTTATCTTCATCTCGCCAATGTTCAAGTGTGCTGTATATTCAACCAGTGGGAACAGTATAGTGAATTTAACCTACTAACATAAACATGTTTAAAACTAAGCTATAACTAAAGAAATTTTCTATAAGTATTCCCAACAAAGTAAAAGTGAAAAATAAATTCAATCTCGATGCGAAATTAATTGATGCACTCACTCACCTCTTTATTTATTTACCTACTTATTCAATGACTCAATGATTCAATCATTCAATCATCAGTCTACCATCACCAACCCAACATATATACATGTACATATATATATATATATGCAGATGTGTATACAACAACCAAATAAGCAAGAAGCAAAAAACCAAATAAGTATATATATAAATATATAATAAATAAGTATGCTTCATACTTATAGAGACCCCCACGTTGAGAACTTTTTTAACTATGAGAGTTTTTACTTTCTTACTTTACATGTGATTTAATTTGATTTTGATTTATTTGATAATGTGGTGCACGGGTGGTCTTGTTTTTGTGCGGCTTTTTTTTCTGAATTTTTTTTTTTTTTTTTTTCTAGTCGGCTTTTTATATTCTATTTTTCATTCTTCTTGTGTTGTGTGTATGTGTAGTAGTTAGTGCTGATTACATACAGAGAAAAAGCAAAAAAATGTCTTCAGAGTCAGAGTCAGAACATACTCACGTTTCCGATGTCACCGTGACGGCTAAACTGGCCCAGAAGGAAAAGAAAGAGAAAAAGGAAAAGAAGGAAAAGAAAGAAAAGAAAGAGAAGAAAGAAAAGTCAACAAGAAAGGAACTAGAAGAAATAGAAATCAATTTAGATGAATCTATACCCCTTTCAAAGAAAGAATTGAGACAGCTTAAGAAAGGTAAAATCACTAAAGAAGAGCTCGAGAAAAAGAAACTTGCTGAACTCGGGTCTAATGGTGATACTCCTTCGTCCAGTTCTTCCACTACTGAAACTAAGAAATCAGAAAGTGACAAACCTGCTAAGGAAGAGAAAGAAAAATCCAAATACGGTGTTTGGATTGGTAATCTTTCCTTTGATACAACTAAAGATGAACTAACTAAATTCTTAATTGCTAAGACAGCACAATTACCCCCACATTCAGAAGAGAAAATTGAAAACGAAGACAAAGATAAAAATGAAACCCATTCTGCTTGTTGCATTACCGAGTCTGATATTATCAGATTCAATTTACCAAAGAACAAAACCAAGATCAAAGGTTTTGCATACGTTGATTTTAAATCACCTAATCATGTCATTGCCGCAATCTCATTAAGTGAACAACAACTTAATGGTAGAAAATTACTTATAAAAGACGCTCATTCATTTGAAGGAAGACCAGCTAAAGACCCATCATTAACACCTTTATCGAAAAATCCACCATCTAGAATCTTATTCGTTGGAAACTTGTCGTTTGATACAACAAATGAACTTCTTGATGATCATTTTAGACATTGTGGTGAAATTGTGAAAATTAGAATGGCAACTTTTGAAGATACTGGTAAATGTAAAGGATTTGCATTTATTGATTTTAAAGACGTTGAAGGACCAACTAATGCATTGAAAGATAAATCATGTAAGAAATTAATTAATCGTCCTTTAAGACTTGAATTTGGTGAAGATAGATCTCAAAGACGTGTTGTCTCTAGAAAACCAGATTTAGAAATGAAAGAAACTAATAGTACAAGACAAGAATATCATAACAACAATAATAATCAAGAAAGTAGACCACAGGCTAGAGAAAGGTCTAAAGGATTTCAAGAAAAACAGTCATCACCTCAAAAGAGATCATATAGATCAAATCATTCAGATGAAACTAATTACAGTAATAATAAAAGACTCAAATCTTCTATTGCATTAGCTACTGCTCAAAGACAAAGTCCTGCTATTGTTCAATCTACTGGTAAAAAAATCACCTTCTGAATTATTAATTATTATGATTATTATTATTATTATTATTATACATAACGACTTATGTACTTGATATTACTCATTATCTTTTTACGTATATTTTCTCTAGTCATACCACATTTTAATAAGTTCTTCAGACACAGAACTAGGCGTAAGAACACCAAGATCTGTGATTAATGCAGTAATATACTCATGCGGTGTGAAATCCACCAAATGACTGTAATCTACACTGGTATCCAAATCAGTTGTAAAATTCCTTACTTTCTTACCTGCTGGTAAATCATCTGGCGCTAGTGGGAACATACGAACAAATTTATGACTCTCTGAAACAACATACACGGGTTTATTGGCATTTTTGGCAATGACACCAATCTGGTATGATCCAATGTGATTAATTATACCTCCACTTTCACTAACTCCTTCAGCTCCCATGAAAACTTTATCCACTTTATTGATCACATATCCTACTTCTGAATCATTGATTAAAGCACATGGTATACCCAACTCTCTTAAAGCTTTAACCATCTTCACACCTTCATTACTTGGTCTGGCTTCAGTACAAAAAACCCTAAATCTAACAAACTTTGAAGAAGCATAGGCTAACAAGCTTAACACTACACGACTATAAGAATGAATTAACACAATATCATCATCTTTAATGAAAGGATGACCAATTTGAGCAATCATATCCCTACTTTCCTTAGCCCTCTGTAAAAATAACTGTCCATTTTCAACAAGGTGCTTACGACAAGACTCCCAATCAGAGTATAAATGCATATTACGCAGCACGAATCTGGTGAATAAATCACAACCAGCAGATAATGAAATAGCATTAGGAATTGAATTCTTTAAATGTTCAGTGGCATCCAATAACAGCCTCGTTAACTCGGATGAAGTGGATGGTTGTTTTACTTTAAGCATCGTTAATAATGCCTCAATTGCCGCTACCGGCATGGTAATATCTGGATCTTCCTCCAAAAACTTCAAGTAACATGCCTTGATGTCAAAATCGTCAACTATCCAAATTTTTTGTCAGTTAGTAAACTCATAAGTTAAACAAACCTTTTTTTTTTTTGAAATTAAAACCCCACACATACTAGACATATCCATATTTTATATATACAATGTTCCTTTGTGGTTACTATCTCTAAGACACTATCCACTTCGCTATAGTAACTCTTTCTTTGTTCTACACTTTTTCTCTTACTGGTATTCTTCATTTATATATCATATCATATCAGTCACAAACGCAGTGTAAAAAATCTATCAAAAAAAAAGGTCGACGTCGCTAAATTTATTTTATATTGAATCTCTAACTAACATGCGGATATTTCACTTAGCTAACTTTCAAAAGTCTTATTTTTTTGATTGATTTGAAACCAGGGATGCTTAAAGAGTGATCTGCAGGATAAGCTGACAAGTTGCCAATATGCTAGCGTTAAGACTGGCTACCCCACTGAAGCGACTAGGGGTAAGGTTGAAAAGTACAGTATCGTACCTCGACGATATAACCAAGACCCCAGCATCAAAAGTTCGAAACATCGGAATAATCGCCCATATCGATGCCGGTAAAACTACAACTACCGAAAGAATGATTTATTATAGTGGGTTATCTTCTCATATTGGTAATGTAGATGAAGGAGATACTGTCACTGACTATCTTACACAAGAAAGAGACCGTGGAATTACAATTCAAAGTGCGGCCGTTACCATTCCTTGGAATAGACATAAAATTAATATCATTGATACACCAGGTCATGCAGATTTCACTTTCGAAGTAATCAGGTCATTGAGAGTATTGGATGGAGCAATTACCATATTGGACGCCGTTGCCGGTGTTGAAGCTCAGACGGAAAAAGTATGGAAACAGTCAAAAGATTTAGGAATCCCTGTGATTGCATACATTAATAAAATGGATCGTGATGGTGCTGGGTTTGGGAGAACTGTGAAAGAAGTTGTTGGTAGATTAGGAACTCGTGCGGTGCTTGTTAATATTCCTTATTTTGAAGAGGATAAACACACTAAACAGCCTATTTTCAAAGGAATTTTAGACGTATTTGAAAAGAAATTGTTACTGTGGAATCAGGCTCAACTGAAGGAAGATTTCACCGATGGTCGACAAGTACAAGCCATCGATATCTTACCTGAAAATGAAGATCTTTATGAACAAGTTTTGAAGTGTAGAGAAGCTGCTATTGAACAACTGGGAGAATTCGATGAAGATGTAGTCAATGCCTTTTTTGAATCAGAAGATTATATGGCTGTTCCAACACAGGTCTTGAAAAAGGCATTAAGGCAAGCAACTTTACAAAATCAAGTTGTCCCAGTCTTATGTGGAGCAAGTTTTAAAAATATTGGTGTCCAGCCATTGCTTGACGCAGTCAATGATTTTTTACCATCCCCATTAGATATTACTCCTCCTGAAGTCATAGCTAAAGAGTCTAATAAAGCATCTTCCAAGAATAAAAAAAAGAAAAACAATAACAAAATTTCACAAGCAAAGACTGAGTTTGATTCACGTATCCCCGTAGAGATTAGCCCTACCGCGGGATGTATAGTGAACAATAATGGAAAACTTACTACAGCTTTAGCATTCAAAGTACTCACGCACCCAAACCGAGGTATAATGGTATTCGTCAGGGTATATTCAGGTAAACTACAGTCAAATTCCACCGTGCTTAACAGCAGAACAAATGAGAAAGTTAAGATTGGTAAGTTGCTGTTAATGCATGGTGAAACCCCTTTAGAAGTCAACAGTTTATCCGCAGGTGATATTGGTGTGATTACTGGAACAGATAAATTTACAACTGGTGATACTATTATTGGACATGCTATCAAAAAAGAAGTCTCGGTGACTCCAAGAGAATCAATGCTGACTTTGTTACCTATAGATATCCCACCTCCTGTGTTCTCTGTTTCATTGGTTCCATATACCGTGGCAGATAAAAGAAAACTTGAAGCCAGTCTTGAAATTTTGATAAGAGAAGATCCAAGCTTGCATTTACATTACGATGAAGAAACGGGTCAGTTAATTCTTTCAGGTATGGGAGAACTCCACTTAGAAATTGCAAAAGACAGACTTGTTAATGATATGCAAGTGAAGGCTGAAATCGGTAAAGTACAGGTTAGTTATAAAGAAACTATTACCACCCCAACAAAGATTGTTACTAATTCAGTAATGATCCCTACTGAATCAGCACCTTTCAGTATCAGTTTGTCAATTGACTCATTTGAAGGACCAGCAGAGTCTACTACATACGCAGATGAACCTGATTCATATATCCTAGACTTAGACAACAATATCGTGGTATTTGACCCAGACTCAACTCCACTACCAGTTCAAAAAGCTTTAGAAAAAGAGTCTTGGACTTTACCCATACCATACGCCATGATGATTAGCACTCTACTCTCTGGAGTCACAGCCGCATTACAAGTCGGTGGAACATTAGCTCGTCTTCCATTACACTCTGTAGTGGTACGTATCCACTCATGGGATTTGCCCATCGATGCAACAAACATTGCCCCATTGATCAATTTAACGAGGCAATCAATCCACAAAGCATTAGCTCAACTCCCCGAGAATTCACATACAGTGATGGAACCATATATGAACGTGGCTGTCTTCGTTAATGATGAAGACCTAGGTGCAGTGACTCAGGACTTAATGGGCGCACGTAACGCCCTTATTCAATCGATTGACGAAGATACATCTAGTTCTGGTGAAGACAAACTTTGGGCAAAAGAACAAGTCGAAAGAACATACACGCCATATGACCCAACTTCCCGTTATGCAAAGACAGAGTCACGTTCGGGTAAGAAGATTATCCGTGCAGAGTGTCCCTTGAAGGAAATGGTGGGCTATTTACCCAAGCTGCGTAGTGCCACCAAGGGACGTGGTCTTTATGACATGTCTTACAAGGGCATGTTAAGAGCTAACCAGGCAAGATCAAGACAATTGATCGACCTCTGAGAGACGCGTCGATCGCGTTAAGAATTTATTTCAAGGCGGCAAATCTCAATCCAACTGTAAATAGCATGTAGATATACTTATGTGTAGATAGAAACTTATATAGACCAATAACTAGATAGAGAGTTGTAGCTGATTTGAGTCATAAAAAGTAGCAAGTTAACTATATCAGAATGAATTATCAACCTTATAACAGCAACTACGGGGGCTACTCTGAAGGTGGCTTTGATAACAACAATCAAGGTAATGGAGGATTCAGTGCAGATGGAACCGGCAGCTCCCAAAGCAAGACCCAGTACAGCAATTCAATTACTCCTGTTACTATCAAGGAATTGAACGAAGCTTCCCAGAGCGTTACGGATGGACCATACCTGGTCCATGGCCTTGAATTGTCGTTTGTGAAATTTGTCGGAGTGATTCGTGACGTAGATACATCCCACGCTAGCGCGGTTGTACTTAAACTTGAAGACGGTACAGGAAGCACGACTATTAGAAAATGGATAGATGAAAACGAATCTACAGAATACGAGCAAGGGACATATGTTAGTGTTGTCAGTGCATTAAGAGAGTTCAACGGAAAACTGCAATTGCAAGTCAGCACGGTTGAAAAAATTACTGATTTCAACGAAGTCGTTTACCACTTCTTAAACGCTGTCAAGGCATTTATTGATGTCAACGCTCCTAATGGCGCAGGTATTGCCGGTGCCGGCAGTGCCTTCAACACCAACAACAATTCGGATGGTTTATTTGTAGGCGGCAACAATTACAATGGTAACAGCCATAAGACCGATTACGATAGGGTTTATGAATACATAAAAGACCACGCCAGCACTATGAATGATGGTGTTCCATTGAATATGATAGTTCAAAATTTGAAAATCCCAGTTGATGAAGTTACAAATATCGTTAACGTCTTGTGTGAAGATGGAAAGGCCTATGGTGGTATGGATGATACTTCATATTTAGCTGTTTAATGTTATATATCTGTTATGTATTTTTTGTGTTTCTTTTTTTAATTGAATCGATTTAAAACTTTGACGTTATCCCTATATTACCCTAACTAATGTACACCTAATATATATATATATCTAGTTATTTATCAATCAACTGCGATGATAGCACCACCACGAGCAGTGGATGTATGGGAAAAGAAACAATCCCAAATATCATCATTGTCAACAACTTCACCACCTTCGCTTTTCTTCTCGACCAATTTATTTGTGGTCTTAGTAAGTTCAGTAGCATCTACAACATTATCGCCTTCTTCATTCTCCTCAATCTCTTCAATTTCATTGGTCTCATCTTTATACATTTGCAATAATTCCAATCTTTTTTTGTTTGATAGAATATAAATTGATTCATCTACTGTATTCTCGATCACAAACATCCATACTGTGGTCTGTTTAGTCTGACCTAAACGATGTACACGACTAATAGCTTGTAATTGCAAAGGTAAAGAAACCAACGACTCGCATAAGAATACATGACTGGCATTAACTAAGGTCAATCCAGCTGCCTGTGCTTTGGCGTTTAGCAAAAAACAAGTAAACGTTGGATCTTTCTTAAACTTTTCAACGTCCTGAGCTTGAGCTTCACTTCTATTGACACTCGATGAGTCACGGCTTCCTAATGATTTGATTCCATTTTGCCTTAAAGCCACTGAAATCATCTTAAGAAAGTCAGACCATTGTGAATAAATCAAGATTTGTACGTTTTTATCGTTTTTCTTTAGCCAAATTACTTGTCTTAAAATCATATCCAATTTAGTTCCATACTCTTTCACCAAATTAATCTCTTGAATGTCCTTCAAAATGTCCTCTTGAATTGGTTGGAACACAGATTTTTGCCTCAATACTTGTTTAGATACTTCGCCGGCACCTTCTTCATCTGGGTTACTACTTGTGCCATCATTATCGTCTAACATATGACCTTCATCGCCCTCTTTTAATAGGGAACCTTTCAGACCAGCCTTGGTGAATGTGAAAGAATATTTATCCGAGGCCGTCAACACTTTTTTACACATAGGACAAGTCTGTCTCGTTCGGTTCCAACTGTCTAAACAATCCTTACAATATTGATGTCCACATGAAGTCAGTGTACCTAAAATAATAGTGCACCTACAAATGACACACATTCTAGCACTTTCATCTTCATTGCGATCAGCTAATAACGTATCCAAGTATTTCAATCTCAACTTTGTATTTTTGCACGTTACCATGTTCCTCATTTCATCGGCGCTGCATTGCGCCAAATCTGAGTTTGCAACGGTTCTGGGGTCCCTTGTATCATAGTATTGAAGAATAGGCTTGTACTTCTGAACGCTATCAGATTTTCTCTGTAGACTTCTATAGTATTCAATCTTGGAATTAAAAACATCGTTGAGTAATTCTAAAATGGTTTTTTTAGCAACTGAAACGGCCTTTTCTTGTTCTTTTAATTCATTCTTTAAAAAAGTAAGGACAGTATTTATAAACTCATAGTCAGCGGTATACACCGTCTCCGTATCTAAGTACTTTCTGTACTCTATTTCTAAACCGTGCGCAGTTTTAATCAATGAACGTAAACTCTTGGCAGGACTGAAATCTTTCAACTCCAAGACTGAGCGTTTTATATTTATCAAATGAATGTACAAAGCACTGTCCCAATCTGGGTGATAGGTCTTCAAATTCAAATCGATCCTTGCTCGCTCACGATACATAGAGCTAGAGTCACTAGTATTGATGATTAGTTCTCGTTCTTGCAATATAGTAGAAAGGGCTTCTAAATGCGTGAAAATCTTAGTTTGCTCAATCAAGGAAGAACCATATTCCTCACCAGTAGCATCACCTTTTCCAGTTCCTGAATTCACCACTGGTTTTTTCAAATCATTAACTAAAATGAATAACCATGAATTAATGATATTCGCGTGCCTATTAAATAAATTCACTGCATCGTTAACTTTCTCAAAAAAGTTCTTTGCCTTAGCTGAATAAAAGTAGTCGGATTGAATCTCGGCTCCTCCATTTTCTTCGATTAATGGGATCATGACCAAAGCCGAAGTACTGACTTCCTGAATGTTTGATTTATTATCGAGTAGCTCCATCCTATTGTCATTTTCAGGCATTTCTGAAGTGATATCAGGGATATTAGCCTCATAAGTCTCCACTTCTAGGACCTTATTATTCAGCTTCGTTATCATTTCCTCAACTTTATTTATATGCTCCTCCAATATCTTATTTAAGATGCCGTCAGCTAAAGCATAATATTCGGTTTCCTTCTCGTGGTGTTGCTTTTCTTCTGGCAACAGCTCATTAACATCTATTTCTTCAATTGGATGTTCTTCTTCTACAAAATCCTCGCTGTAATAACTAATATTGGTGGGAATTGGTCCCATGGGGCGATAATGCTGATAATGAGCTGAAGCACAAAGGAAATAAGCTTGATATAAGGCCTCATACCATGACCTCAATCTCATAGTACGCTTAGTTTCATCTAGCTCTTTGTCTTTCTCCGTAGCTTCCAAATGGTGTTGGATCTGCTCGATAACTTTCTTGAATGTCTCTAATGCATCTGCAGGTTGTCTTAAAAATTCTTGAATTTTACCTCTCTTGATGGCGCTGCCTACAGACGCACGCTCGGAAGTAAATATAACATCCATTGCGGCTTCTTGAATATTGTTAAGCACATCATCTAATGTTCCTATGGTTTCATCCGCAGCCGCATTAATGCCATTTCGTTTTTTCGATGCACCAGAACCAATCTGAGCATGACAACATAAGCGACGCAATCTAGTCAGCCATGATCTCATATGGGCATATGCCGGTTCCCAGTCACCATGCAATGGTTCGCCTTTTTCATTCAAACCCACTTGATTTAGAAAAGAACTCAATAAATAGTCGTAATTATCTCTTTCAATTGGAGTAAAGGGAGTTTTTAAGAGTACACGAACTTGAGGTGGGATCTTGATTTGGTCAGCTACCATTTTCTTTGTATGTCTAATACAAATCGTCTTAAATAATCTAGTAAATTCGTACAAATTATCTTCTTTGATCATGCTCTTCCATACTGAATCCTGTGATAAAGGACTAAAAATATCAATGGGATAAAGTCTTAAAAATGATAACAAGGAGTATAAATCGTTGAAATCCTTTTCAATCAGAGTACCTGAAACACCCCATGCGTGAACTCTAGGTATCATTCTAGCAATTGTAGATGCATTAGTAGTAATACTAGAGGTCATTTGTACTTCGTCTAGAATGACCCTCCAAAACTCCAGGAGCATCAAAGGAGATGAATAGTCTCTTTTTTGATATTCCTCTGTTTCTTCCTCTACTGCAGCCATCAATAATGGATCATCTTCTTCAAAAAGATTCTTTCTTTGCCTCTTTTTTGACTTCTCAAGAGGGTTATACTCTCTATCACTATCTTCAAACATGGGAAACTTGATTTTTTTTGTAGATTCCCGGCTGGGTCTCGTCGCCGGATTATAAATTGCCCTATGAACCTCGTGTGCTGCTACCCCATAGGAGACTAATACTATATCGTATTCACTCAAAGCCTTGGCTAATTTAGTCGGGGAAATTCTCAAAGACCTGTTCTCGGCTATTTTTTCATAGTTATAAATACCATTGTATACAATCACAGACAAGCCACAATCGGTGTTTTCAATTTCTTTTTTCCATTGGCCCAAGATAGATACAGGGCAAATGATCAAAGTGGACTTAGACTCCATTATTGATCTATTGTTGAAATAGTCGTTTTTCGGCTCCTCTAAGCTCCTCATCTTTGTCCTTTGGTGTGTTTTGATCAAAGAGATTATTTCAATGGTTTTACCCAGGCCCATTTCCTCCGCTAATAAAGCCTGTGCTGGTGGATAAGAGGCCTTGGAAAGAAATTTGATGGCTGTATCCGGTGAGCATATATTGCCTGTGTATACATTATAATAATAGTAGTCATGGGTATATAAGTGTTTTATTCTTGACCAACCAAATGCAATCTTGTCTAAACACTGAGAAAGCTTGTGATGAATTTCTTCTTCGGTATCTGAATTAGTGGTTTGGAAAAATGTTATATTTTCACAAGATGTTCCGTCTTGCGTCAACTTTACGCCCTCGTGACCTAGTAGCCAATCAAGACTTTCCTTTTGAAAGCTAAATAAAGGCTTAGAAATGTGTGGCAAACTGAATTTTGTGTTTGAGCGGTCTCCTTTTTGAAGAATAGTACTTTCTGTATTTGAAGTGATAAGGTCGTAAAACATTGATTGCGAAGGCTTTGAAAATCTCTTAGAAGGTGCATTACTTGCGGCGTTATCTGAAGAAGAAGAAGATAAACTCATTTGATAAGAGGTTAAATTTTTTTCAAAAACTTTACTTGAGATTGTTTTCATTTTTCTTATTGCACTTACAGGATAAGGATGTAATATTGACTCCCTGATTTTAATTTGATAAAACAGTTCATAAGTAATTAAAGCTTGATTATTGATATGTGAATTTTTCAAATTTAGTTTCAAAAATGGCTTTTCAATATGATGAAACACTGTCTTGTGCGAACTCAATTCAGACTTAAAGAATTGGCAATGTGACTGCACAAGACTTACTAAGGATGGATCAATTTGAATATTAATTAAACTTGAAAATTTGCCTTTGCCTAAAGATACAGATATATTAAAAGAATGGGTCTCATTATCCTTTGACTTCACTGGCTTAAATTCACATTTACTGATATCTATAGTAGTCTCATCTATATTAGCCAGCAGTTCATCTAGTTCATGAGTGATGGGAACTTTCACTGCTGTTTGGGAAGATATACAAGTATTTGCTAATGTTATCCATTTCTCGGGCAAGGGAGGCACTTGATTTTGAGGTTGAGTCAAAGTGAACTGACTGCTTCTGGACAGCACATCTTCATCTAAAGATCTTTTTCTGGACTTTGGAGCCGTTTTGGTGAACTTATGGGAAGGAGCAGAGTAGTATTTCAACGCCTGGATGATATACCCGTTCTTGGGGTTGAAAGGCTCACCTTGTATCTGTTGTACTTCCATTATCAAATTAGATCAACGCTAAAAGAAAACACAGAGCCGGAGCAGTGAATAAGACTTTTGAATTAAAGCAGAGTGAGCAGCCCAGCAGAAACCTAACCCACAGTCAACCCAGTACTCTGTGTATGGTATATATCTCTGTCTTCGTCCCTCTGTGTGTGTATATATATACCCTTCTATCACACAGATTTTGTCCCAATTCCTTCTTCTTTTGAGCTAATTTGATCCATTGCCTTCAACCGCAGGTGAAATAAGATAAACTAAATCGACGCGTCTACAAAAAAAATATTTGCAATAGCAACTGTCTTTCGCTGCCTGTCAACTTATCATCAACTTATCACTATTGTGTGTATCTGTGTATTGCTGCATTCCTTCTGATTACAATATCTTCATTTACTGCTTGTTTTATTACCTTCAGTAGACAAGAGATCCCGATCCCAGCCTATTCCGTTCATCATTCTATAGACACAACATGTTCAACGTACGTATCCCTCCCTGATATTCCCTCTCCACGCACCACAGCAACCCAGCGGACTAAAGAAAAGCCTGGCATTGCACATTTTTTTTAAGTCTTATTGTTCAACCTCTTATTTGCCATCTTCGTCTTTTCCTTAATTGCAACCTAAAATTGATCTAAAATTTGGATAAGTTTTAATTTATTCGAAGCTATGAGCAACCGTTTATAGTTAGTTTATCTTACTCAGCACTAGCATTATAGTTTATACACTACACACAGAGTCCTTGCTTAATTTTTTTTCCTTACCCTTTCCCGTGCCTCCCACTTATGCTTTTTTTTGATTTGGCTTAATATTAATTAACCTTTTCTGATTTCCTCATCTTTATTCTATTTTATCATTAATATAAGACGTGGCTTCATCACTCCCATCATCATACCATACAGTTTCCATCATTCATTCTAAGGCTTTTTTGTGTTTGTTCAATACCGGAGACCATATTATACTTGCTTGCTTGCTTTTATTGCTCATTACTCCATTTCATTTTGATACACGTTCACTGGTTGATTTGCTGATTAGATTTGCTGTGTTGAGTTCATCTTTTTATAATAAATACATCTCCCTGATATACTAACTTAGTTCTTTCCTTTTACCATCATGAAGAATATCAGACAATTTATTAGGCATGGAAGACAAGCTAATGCTATGGGTAATCTCGAATCCCAAAAGCAGCAGTATTCAAGTAGTGATTTCAATAACGATTCAAGTTTTGAAGTTGCTATGAATTCTCCTGACTCCTTGTCTTTGCATTTCAATAGAAGTCATAGCGCCACTCCGTATACCAGCGTTTCCTCAACCGACGAGTTTTCACCAAAGGCTACTGCTCCTGTAACTATTCAAGATGATGATGAAACACTCAAAAACACAAATGAAGAAAAACATCACACCCAACAACCAAAACAAAAACAAAAACAACAAAAACAGCACAATACCAATAACAATAACAATAATAAAAAAGATGATTATTCCCGTATAGCGACCGATCTTGTTAAAGAAGAAAATCTCTTGAAACTTCAACAGGAAAAGAAACAACAAATTGAACGTTATGAGCTTTTAGAGAAATTAGGTGAAGGTGCCTTTTCTGTAGTTTACAAAGCTAGGGATAAGGTAACTAATGACTTTGTCGCTGTTAAAGTCATAAAAAGATTTCAGCTAGATGAAGCTCAGCAAGCTGCAGTATTTAAAGAAGTTTCCATTATGAGGCAATTAAATCATCCAAATATTGTACAGTTTTTAAATTTTATTGAAAGTGATGAATATTATTATATTGTTCAAGAAATAGTTGCTGGCGGAGAAATTTTTGCTGAAGTGGTAAGATTCACTTATCTTTCCGAAGATTTATCTAGACATATAATAATTCAGTTGGCTGAAGCTATAAGGTATTTACATGAAGAAGTTGGTGTGGTTCATAGAGATATCAAACCTGAAAACATTTTATTCAATCCTATCCATTTCACTCCTTCTCAAAAGGTCAAATACCGTAAAAGTGACGATCCTTCAACAAAGAAAGACGAAGGTGAATTTCTCTATAATATTGGAGGTGGAGGAATAGGAATAGTTAAACTTGCTGATTTCGGATTATCTAAACAAATTTGGGAAAATAATACAAAAACTCCCTGTGGTACAGTAGGTTATACAGCTCCTGAAATTGTTAGAGATGAAAGATATTCCAAAGAAGTGGATATGTGGGCTATCGGTTGCGTGCTGTATATATTACTGTGTGGTTTTCCACCTTTCTATGATGAACGTATCGAGTCCCTTACTGAAAAAGTGGCTAGAGGACAATACGTATTTCTTTCACCCTGGTGGGATGAGATTTCCGATGATGCGAAGTATTGTGTTTCCCGCTTGCTTACCGTTAATCCGGCAAAGAGGTACTCAATTGATGAGTTTTTGAATGATCCGTGGATAATGTCGTTCAAGCAGAAGTGCGCTAGTGCTGAACAACTTCTTAGAGAAAAACATAATCAACAACAGCAGCAACAGCAGCACATGCTACACTCTTCTGTTCCTCCTCATATTTTAGCAAGAATGAGCCCGCAGATGTATTCTCCTGCTGCTGTAGCGCTGAAAGAAGCGTTCGATATCTCAGCTGCAGTACATCGAATGGGAGAAGAAGCTGCTTTGAATAAATTCAAAAGGGGTGATCGTGGCAGGCAAAGTCTTCCTCTAGATAGCTTGCAGGAGGAAGAAGGTATAGAAGATATGGAAGTTGACGAAATCAAGAAAATATATGGAGACCAAATGAAGATAGTAGAGAGAGAAAACACAAAAGGAAAAGTCGTTAGTGGTGATAAGTTGTTTGTTACTCCTGAAGATAGTTCCTCAAATCAAGTTGCTAGTTTGAATCACGATACCAAACCATTCACATTGGACCTGAATACATCTACTATCTTAGGAAGAAGGAAGAAGAATTTGGTAGTTTAGATAAGATGATAGATGTTTTCCTTTATTTATTATTTATACATGGTATTTTTTTCAATACCTTTTTGACAGTCTTATTAGTTAGTTATTTTTTGATTATAAATATATACACCGCTCTTTAATACTCAGAATACTGTTGCAATTGAATACATCATGTAAAAGTTGATAGCAGAGATGCGAAACCATAAAAAACAAAACAAAAAAAAAAGCAAAAAGAATTAGGTCACGCCCGGATTCGAACTGGGGTTGCCTGAATCAGAATCAGAAGTGATAACCTCTACACTACGCAACCAATTCAGCTTTAAATAATTTATCTTTCAATACTCAAAGCTATATTGCACCCGTGCACCGGCGCGCCTCTGGCTTGCTTAGCTTAGTGGTAGAGCGTTGCATTTGTAATGCAAAGGGCGCTAGTTCAATTCTGGCAGGAGGCAATCACACAACAATCACACAACAATGACACAACAATAGGAAACAATATACAAAAACTTTATTAATAATTACATTTACTAAAACATATAAATGCAGGAAAGAAATGATGTACTCATTATATATTAAATAGAATAAATATTAATAAAATGAGTTTGAAAAAAAAAAACAGCACTCACAGCTTGTCCCATGACCCAACTGATCTGCGAAGTAACAAAAAATCAATTAAAATATGATAATAGTCTTAACTTTTACATCTGCAACTCCAATCTCACCAATCAAGAGATCTTTCTAATAGATGACTTTCTTCAACTACTCATCTTTGTAAGGAAAAAAAAACTGAAAAAAACATCTGGACAGAGATGAGATTCCATTTGAACGGGTAACGTTGAAATAAATTAAAGCATATAACCAAATACACAAGCGATAGAATATCAACAGCTGAATGCCTCTTAGTTGTCTTAAGATAATAGTTTTGTAATTCAGTATTCTTGAACCAAGAGAGTTATGATCCAAAAGCTATTAAACAAAATGAAACAATTAGAAGAATATAAATACCAAATAATCTAAATATTTCTCAAAAGCAATAAATCATATGTACATCAAAAAACAAAACAAAAAGAAAGCTCAAGCAATGGAATAATAGCAACTGAATGCCTTTTAGTTATCTCAGGGTAATAATTTTGCAATTCAGTATTCTTGAACCAGGAGAATTATGATATAAAGCCAAATGAAACGATTAAACGAATAGACATGTTAATTAATCAATTGGAAATTTTATCCAATAACGCTGCAGATTTCAATTTTAAACGGCACAAGTCTTTATGCTCATAATGTTGGAAGTGAAATAGAACATAGTTGGTTGAGTAAAATTAGGTTTGCTATTCTTTGGAATTAAAAACGCTTTGACCATTGAGCTGTCTCTTGTTTTCAATGTTGCATTACTTGGTTTTTCTTTATGCAAAGTTTACCGCATCACCAACAATGAGATCACTATTCAAACTAATATTGTCGATTAAGTACCTGTATGAGCCTAAATGGTTTTGGTTTTGTATAGAATTTTCTATATTAGTCTTAATGGAAAGCTAGTCTTTGGATTGAATTGCAACAACTGAAAAGGCAAAATCAGCAGTTCCTTTTAGTGTATTGCTGTACGTCTTTGCTTAAACTATACACCACTGCTAAACTTCAATACTCTTGCAAAATCTTATTATTTTACTATGTTAATTTCTTATTAGGCTATCCAATCTCTTGAAAGCCCTTGAGCTGCCTAAAAAAATTGACTCAGAGTAAATAATAAAACTTATAAGATTATATCAAGCAAAGTTGAACAATTTCTAACTGCAAAATAGATGAGAAAGTGAGCTTCAAGCGAGATACTTACTTCAGTATTCCATTTGTAGACAATATGCCCAGATAACACTACTCGGCAAATATGTTAAACTAATTGTCAAACGAATTGTCGAGACCATATGTAAAACAGGCAACTGAGACCTTTTTTAACAAAGTTCCATAAAAAGATATTTTCTCTGTATACAGTACAAACAAAAGTGCGCCAGTCTGTTTTGTGGATTCTGTCCACTCAAATAAAGTATAAAGACATTAAATAGCCTTTTCATGAGATTACGGCGTTGCTTAAAATAATTATTCTGAAAGTCGTTCAGTTAATGTAGATAGTTTGTTGAAGCAAATCCTACCGAAATCAGTAGGATTTAAGCAAATCGAAAAAAAACCCATTTGATAATCAAAGGGAAAAAAGAGGCTTGTCAGTTTGAAACTTTATGAAAATTAAATAAAAAAATGTTTGAAGACAGCAAAAATGCATCCGCTCTAACACAAAAATGGAAGTAAAAACATGACCGCTATAAAAGTAGCAGAACTTAGCTTATTGGCTGCTGAGCCCTCATAAACAGCTGAAGAGATGGTAGCAGGATTAGTAGCTGAAGCTGTTTCAGAAACTGGTATGGCAGTAGGGGTTCCAACAACAACAATAGTTGAAGTAGTCAATGAACCGTTGTTGTCTGAATAACTAGTTTCTGTTGTGTAAGTCGTGGACAATGAGCATGGAATTGTAACAGTAGTGTAAACAATATCGGGTGGAGTTTGGACATAAACTTCGCCATTTGAAGTAAAAGTAGAAGAATTTGGTCCGGGAATAGTAGAAGTACCATATGGTGTTTCCACAATTTGGCCAGTTGTAGTATAAATGTACCCATTAGAAGTCAAAGTGATGGGACCTGAAGTTGTAGTGGTGAAGGAGCCTGTCCAAGGCACTGTGGTGATGATCTCTGGGGTCAAGATGAGTGACCCAGTAGTAGTATATGTACTTCCATTTGAAGTATAAGTAATTGGTCCCGTAGTAGTGACTGTTGAAGAACCTGTCCAAGGCTCTGTGGTGATAAAATTTGAGGTTGGAGTCTCAATGATATCGCCTGTTGTAGTATAAGTACTTCCGTTTGAAGTATAAGTGATTGGTCCGGTTGTAGTAGAGGTGAAAGTTCCGGTCCATGGGACTGTGGTAGCGAGATCAGGAGTCAAAATAAGTGACCCAGTCGTAGTGTATGTACTTCCATTTGAAGTATAAGTGATTGGTCCAGTAGTAGTGACTGTTGAAGAACCTGTCCAAGGCTCTGTGGTGATAAAATTTGAGGTTGGAGTCTCAATGATATCGCCTGTTGTAGTATAGGTACTTCCGTTTGAAGTATAGGTGATTGGTCCGGTGGTGGTGGAGGTGAACGTACCTGTCCAAGGCACTGTGGTGGTGATCTCTGGGGTCAAGATGAGTGACCCAGTAGTAGTATATGTACTTCCATTTGAAGTATAAGTGATTGGGCCGCTGGTCGTCAGAGTAGAAGATCCTGTCCAAGGCTCTGTGGTAATGAAGTTCGAGGTTGGAGTCTCAATAATATCTCCAGTTGTAGTATAAGTACTTCCGTTTGAAGTATATGTGATTGGTCCAGTTGTAGTAGAGGTGAAGG